>CM052799.1:118929810-119000336 GCA_028533885.1 Nasua narica
CATTCAAATTGTTACATTCTAGGCCAGAGGCTGGCAAACTTCTGAAAAGGGCCATATGGTAACATTTTAGACTTTGCACATCATAAGGTCTCAAATACTAAACTCTGCCTTTGTAGCACACAAGCAGCCGTGGCTAATACATAAATGAAAGAGTGCATGTCTATCCCAACTAACTTTTGTTATGGACTCTGAAAATTGAATATTATATAACTTGCACATATCACAAAATATTATTTTTCTATATATTTATTTTTCAACCATTTAAAAATATAAAGCTCATAGGCCATACGAAAACAGGTTACAATTTGCTAATTCTTGGTCTAGGCTAATAGTTCTTAAACTGTGGCCTTTGGTACTTTGGGAGATGCCCTCCTCTTAATGGTATCTGATTCAAAATTTTGAGTTCCTACCTTTGTTGTTATGGACTGAATAAATGACAAGAAATGCCCAAAACATATTGCTATGTACTTGTAAGACTACTTATAAGTAGTCTACTAAATGATTTATTAAGCATTACTTAATTTTAATCATTAAAAAACTAAAACTGAGGGCACCTGGGTGGCTCAGTGGGTTAAAGCCTCTGTCTTCGGCTCAGGTCATGATCAAAGGGTCCTAGGATCAAGCCCTGCATGAAGCTTTCTGCTCAGCAGGGAGCCTGCTTCCCTCTCTGCCTCTGCCTGCCTCTGCCTCCTTGTGATCTCTCTCTCTCTCTCTGTGTCAAATAAACAAATAAAATCCTAAAAAAAAAAAAAAAAAAAAAACTAAAACTGATCCAACACTAGAATTTCTCCCACCTCTTAGCTTTTCCAGCTTTCACAAAGATTAGATGTTATATCCCCCAAATTACTTTGCAGACATTATACGCCATCATAATCATAACTTTTATTCCTTACCACTATTAATATAATTAGTTTAAAATCTGTCATTCCCAGTAGACTGTAAGTTCTGTAAGATAAATAAATAAAATCTTTTTAAAAATTATCAATTCAATTTGTTGATGGTTGCTTGTTTACACAACTGTTTTATAATGATTTCATGTATTTTAGGCTATGATTTTGCACTGACAGGTCTTCCAGATAGCATGAAATGTGGTTCTGAGTCATTCACACTTCTATTATTAAAAGTTATATGATATTCACTCCTGGGGTGAGAGGTGAAGGATAGAGGGGGAAGTTAATGCTTTATTTTTTACCTCAAAATTCTTACTTGACTGGAAAGTGGTCAAGAGGTTTAAGAACCATTGTATTTGCAGTGGAAGGAGCAAGATGGGGGAGGAATAAGAGACCAAGATATCATCGTGTCCCAGGAGTTCACCTAGACAGCTATTAAACCATTCTGAACACCTACAAACTCAACAGGAGATATAAGAGAAGAAGCACAGCATTTCTAGAAACAGAAAATCATCCACTTTCCGGAAGGTAGGACGGGTGGAAAAGTGAATCCGAAGTGAAGGGAAGATAGACTGCAGGGAGGGGAGCCAGCTCCCAGCAAGTGAAAGACCAATGGAGCACAAAATTGGAACTTTTAGAAGTCTGCTCCACTGAGGGATGTCGCTCCAGAGGCTAAGCAGGGGGTGGAGCCCTCTCTGGGACAGTGTGGTCTCAGGGACAGTGTAGTCTCAGGACCCGCGGGAACACAAAAAGACCAGGGGTGTCTGAGTGTGGCTGAGCTCCCAGGTATCAGAGTGGAGAAGCCGGCTGCAGAGACAGAGCTGAGCAGTGGGCTCTCAGCTCGGGATTACCTTAAACTGTGATTCAAGGCACAGTCGGGTGGCTACTCTTCTAGCAGGGATCCCACAAGTAGCAGATATGGGGAGACCCCCACTCCTTCCTCCTCCGGAAGCAGTGGTACTGGAGCGAGCTGCAGGAATCTGGAATTTGGAGAATTTGGAGACTCCAAAAGGGCCATGCACCAGAGACAGAAGTGCTCGGTCATAGGCCGGGTGAGCTTGGAGTGCGGCTGGAGACCAGGGAGACTGGAGGGACTGACTGCTTTTCTCTGAAGGCACACTGAGGAGTGGGACCCTAAACACTCGGTTCCTACAGGGCTAGAGATTGGGAGGCCACCATTTTCATTATTGTCCTCCAAAGCTGTACAGAAAGCATTCAGGGAACAAAAGCTACTGAGAGCCAACCCGAGCAGATTACTTAGCCTGGCCCCTGGCAAAGATGGTGCAATTCCACCTTGGGCAAAAACATTTGAGAATCACTGCAACATGCCCCTCCCTCAGAAGATCAGCAAGAACATCCAGCCAAGACAAATATCACCCAACAATGAGAACTGCTGAACTCCAGAGCTAGGAGAACTATATGTTGCTTTTAGCCCTGGGGTTATTTTCCCATGATCCTTTAGTCTTTCAAAGTTAAATATTTTTAATTTTATTTTTTTCTTATTCTGTTTTTTTCATTCTTCCTCTTTCCTATTTTAATGTTTTTAACTATTTTATCTTATCAACACCTTTTTAAAAATCTTCTTAAATTTTCATTGTTATAATCATATGTTATCCTTTCATTGTATTTAACCTTATTTCTTGTATACATAAAGGGTTTTTTTCTTTAAAATTTTGGGATACAATTTCTTCTAATAGATCAAAATATACCCTAAATCTAGTGCAGAGCTTTGTTCTAGTCTCAAGCCTGATCACATTCTTTCCTTTTATTTTTCTTTTTTCAACCAACTTCTTATCTTACCAATTTCTTTTTTAGAATCTTTTTTAATTTTCATCTTTACAGTCATATTCCATCCCTTCATCATGTTTCCTCTTATTTTTGTATATATATATGTTTTTCCATCTTTAAAATTTTGGAAGGAAGTTTCTTCTAACAGACCAAAATATACCCAAAATTAAATGTGTGACTCTGTTCTATTCCCTAGTCTAATATATATATATATATATATATATATATATATATATATATAGAGAGAGAGAGAGAGAGAGAGAGAGAGAGAGAGAGAGAGAGAGAGGGAGGGAGAGAGGTTTTTTTCTCTTTTTTTTTCCCTCCTTTCTTCTCCCCCCTGATTTCAAGTCTCTTTTTATTTGGTTACAGTATATTTTTCTGGGGACATTGCTACCCTTTTAGTATTTTGTTCTCTCATTCATCTATTCTTATCTGGTTAAAATGACAAGGCAGAAAAACTCACCACAAAACAAAGAACAAGAGGCAGTACTGACAGCTAGGGTCCTAATCAATACAGACATTAGTAATATGTCAGAAATAGAGTTCACAATAACAATTATCAAGGTGCTAGCTGCGCTCGAAAAAATCATGGAAGATATTAAAGAATCCCTTTCTGGAGAAATAAAACCCCTTTCTGGAGAAATAAAAGGAATAAAATCTAACCAAGTTGAAATCAAAAAAGCTATTAATGAGGTTCAAACAAAAAAGGGGGCTCTTACTGCTAGGATAAATGAAGCAGAAGAGAGAATTAGTGATATAGAAGACCAAATGATAGAGAATAAAAAAGCTGAGCAAAAGAGAGACAAACAACTACTGGAACACAAGGAGAGAATTTGAGAGATAGGTGATACCATATGATGAAACAATATTAGAATAATTGGGATCCCAAAAGAAGAAAGAGAGAGAGGGGCAGAAGATATACTGGAGCAAATAATAGCAGAGAATTTCCCTAATTTGGCGAAAGGCACAAAGCATCAAAATCTAGGAGGCAGAAAGGACATCCCTCAAAATCAATAAAAATAGGTCCACATCCTGTCATCTAATAGTAAAACGTACAAGTCTCAGTGAAAAGAAAATCCTGAAAGCAGCTCGGGACAAGTGGTCTGTAACATACAACAGTAGAAATATTAGTTTGGCAGCAGACCTATACACAGACATCCAACAGGCCAGAAAGGACTGGCATGATATATTCAGAGCACTAAACAAGAAAAATATGCAGCCAAGAATGCTATATCCAGCTATGCTGTAATTTGAAAATAGAAGGAGAGATAAAAAGCTTCCAGTACAAACAAAAAAGAATTTGCAAACATCAAACCAGCCCTACAGGAAATATTGAAAGGAGTCCTCTAAGCAAAGAGAGAGCCTGAAAGTAACAGACCAGAAAAGAACAGAGATAATATACAGTAACATTCACCTTGAAGGCAATACAATGGCACTAAATTCATATCTGTCAATAGTTACCCTTAATGTAAATGGGATAAATACCCCAATCAAAAGACACAGAGTATCAGAATGGATAAAAAACCAAGACCCATCAATATTCTGTCTGCGAGAAACTCATTTTAGACCGAAAGACACCTCCAGATTTAAAGTGAGGGGGTAGAAAACAATTTACCATGCTAACGGACATCAAAAGAATGCTGTGGTGGTAATCCTCAGATCAGACAAATTAGATTTTAAACCAAAGACTATAAAAAGAGATGAGGTAGGACACTATATCCTACTTAAAGGGAATGTCCAACAAGAAGATCTAACAATTGTAAATATCTATACCCCTAACGTGGGAGCAGACAATTATATAAACCAATTAATAACAAAATCAAAGAAACACATCAATAATAACACAATAATAGTAGGGGACTTCAACACCCTCCGAATGAAATGGATAGATCATCTAAGCAAAAGATCAACAAGGAAATAAAAGCTGTAAATGACACACTAGACCAGATGGACATCACAGATATATTCAGAATATTCCATCGCAAAGCAACAGAATACACTTTCTTCCTTAGTGCACATGGAATATTCTCCAGAATAGATCACATCCTGGATCACAAATCAGTACCAAAAGATTGGGATCATCCCCTGCATATTTTCAGACCACAATGCTGTGAAACTAGAACTCAACGACAAGAGAAAAAAACTCAAATAAATGGAGGCTAAAGAGTATCCTATTAAGGAATGAATGGATCAACCAGGAAATTAAAGAAGAGTTTAAAAAATTCATGGAAACACAACTGTTCAAAATCTTTGGGACACAGCAAAGGCGGTCTTGAGAAACAAGTATATAGCAATACAAGCCTTTCTCAAGAAACAAGAAAGGTCTCAAATACACAACCTAACCCTATACCTACAGGAGCTGGAAAAAGAACAGCAAAGAAAACCTAAACCCAGCAGGAGAAGAGAAACAATCAAGATCAGAGCAGACATCAATGAAATAGAAACTAAAAGAACAGTAGAACAGATCATTGAAACTAGGAGCTGGTTCTTTGAAAGAATTAACAAGATTGATAAATCCCTGGCCAGACTTATCAAAAGAAAAGAGAAAGGACCCAAATTAATAAAATGAATGAAAGAGAAGAGATCACAAACAAACCAAAGAAATACATAAACCAAACAAAGAAATACAAACAATTATAAGAACATATTATGAGCAACTATATGCCAACAAATTGGGCAATCTGGAAGAAATGGATGCATTCCCAGAGACATATAAACTACCAAAATTGAACCAGGAAGAAATAGAAAACCTGAACAGACCAATAACCAACAAGGATATTGATTCAGTCATCAAAAATCTCCCAAGAAGCAAGAGCTCAGTGCCAGATGGCCTCCAGGGGAATTCTACCAAACATTTAAAGAAGAGTTAATATCTATTCTCCTGAAACTGTTCCAAAAAATAGAAATGGAAGAAAAATTTCCAAACTTATTTTATGAGGCCAGCATCACCTTGGTCCCAAAATCTGACATCCTAACAGAAAGGAGAATTACAGACCAATATCCCTGATGAACATGGATGCAAAAATTCCCACAAAAATACTAGCCAACAGGATCTAACAGTACATTAAAAGGATTATTCACCACTAGCAAGGGGGATTTATTCCTGGGATGCAAGGTTGGTTCAACATTCGCAAATCAATCAACATAATACAATACATTAATAAAAGAAAGAACAAGAACCATATGATACTCTCAATTGATGCTGAAAAAGCATTTGACAAAGTACAGCATCCTTTCTTGACCAAACTCTTCACACTATAGGGATAGAGGGTGCATACCTCAATATCATAAAAGCCATCATGAAAAACCCACAGCAAATATCATTCTCAATGGGGAAAAGCTGAGAGCTTTTCCCCTGAGACCAGGAACATGGCAGGGATGCCCACTATCCCCACTGCTGTTCAACATAGTACTAGAAGTCCTAGCCTCAGCAATCAGACAACAAAAAGAAATAAAAGGCATCCAAATCAGCAAAGAAGTCAAACTCTCACTCTTTGCAGGTGATATGATACTTAATGTGGAAAACCCAAAAGACCACTCCAAAACAGCTAGAACTCGTACAGGAATTCAGTAAAGCATCAGGATGTAAAATCAACTCACAGAAATCAGTTGCATTTCTATACACTGACAGCAAGACAAAAGAAAGAGAAATTAAGGAGTCAATTCCATTTACAATTGCATCCAAAACCATAATATACCTAGGAATAAACCTAATTAAAGAGGCAAAGAATCTGTACTCAGAAAACTATAAAGTACTCATTAAAGAAGTTGAGGAAGACTCAAAGAAATGGAAAAACGTTCCATGCTCACGGATTGGAAGAACAAATATTGTGAAAATGTTTATGCTACCTAGAGCAATCTACACCTTGAATACAATCCCTATCAAAATACCATCAATTTATTTCAAAGAAATGGAACAAATAATCCTAAAATTTATATGGAACCATAAAAGACTCCAAATAGCAAGAGGAATGTTGAAAAAGAAAACCAATGCTGGTGGCATCAAATTCCGGACTTCAGGCTCTATTACAAAGGTATAATCATCAAGATAGCATGGTACTGGCACAAAAACAGATACATAGATCAATGGAACAGAAGAGAGAGCCCAGAAATGGACCCTCAACTCTATGGCCAACTAATCTTTGACAAAGCAGGAAAGAATGTCCAATGGAAAAAAGACAGTCTCTTCAACAAATAGTATTGAGAAAATTGGACAGCCACATGTAGAAGAATGAAATTGGACCATTTCCTTACACCACATACAAAAACTGAGTCAAAATGGATGAAAGACCACAATGTGAGACAGGAATCCATGAAAATCCTTGAAGAGAACACGGGCAGCAACTTCTTTGACCTCAGCTGCAGCAACTTCTTCCTAGACACATTGTCAAAGGCAAAGGGAAGCAAGGGCAAAAATGAACTACTGGGACTTCATCAAGATAATAAGCTTTTGCACAGCAAAGGAAACAGTCAACAAAACCAAAAGACAACGGACAGAATGGGAGAACATATTTGCAAGTGACATATCAGATAAAGGGCTAGAATCCAAAATCTATAAAGAACTTATCAAACTCAACACTCAAAGGACAATTAATCCAATCAAGAAATGGGCAAAAGACACGAACAGACATTTCTGCAAAGAAGACATCCAAATGGCCAACAGATACATGAAAAAAAGCTCAACATCACTTGGTATCAGGGAAATACAAATCAAATCCTCAATGAGATACCATCTCCCACCAGTCAGAATGGCTAAAATTAACAAGTCAGGAAAGGACAGATGTTGGTGAGAATGCAGAGATAGGGGAACCTTCCTTCACTGTTGGTGGGAATGCAAGCTGGTACAGCCACTCTGGAAAACAGTATAGAGGTTCCTCAAAACATTGAAAATACAGGTACCCTAGGACCCAGCAATTGCACGACTGGGTATTTACCCTAAAGATACAAATGTAGTGATCCGAAGGGGCACGTGCACCCAAATGTTTATAGAAGCAGTGTCCACAATAGCCAAACTATTGGAAGAGCCTAGATGTCCATTGACAGATGAATGGATAAAGAAGATGTGGTAAATATATACAGTGGAATACTATACAGCCATCAAAAAAGAAATCTTGCCATTTATAACGATGTGGATGGAACTAGAGGGTATCATGCTAAGTGAAATAAGTCAATCAGAGAAAGACAATCATCATATGATCTCTCTGATATGAGGAATTTGAGAGGCAGGGAAGGGGGTTATGGGTGATAGGGAGGGGAAAAAATGAAACAAGATGGGATCAGGATAGAGACAAAGTATAAGAGACTCTTAATCTTATGAAACAAACTGAGGGTTTCTGGAAGGAGGGGGTAGGGATAGGGTGGTTGGGTTATAGACATTGGGGAGGGTATGTGCTATGGTGAGTGCTATGAAATGTATAAGCCTAATGATTCGCCGACTTGTACCCCTGTGGAAAATAATACATTATATGTTAATAAAAAAAAAAGAACCATTGTATTTGCAAGAGATTTGCTTTGTGAATCCTAGAGACATATATCTTTTAGTTGACACCCTTTGGTTTAGGGGTGATGGGCATTTAATTCAAGCTTCTTCTCTACCCTAAGACCAGACTTTCAGAACATCCTGCTAAGCCTAACCTCAGCTCCACCTGGGGTGATGCAACTTGTACTAGCTGTTTCTAAGACAAGACAGCAGAAAGAAAGAATCCTCCCAAGATAATGCTTCCAAGTCATTAGCTCTCTATGTGTTTAATTTTTACAAACATGCAGGTATAAAATGGAGCTCCAGGGATGATGGTACAAACCTCCATGTCTTAAAAACAGGCTAATGTGAAAATGAGCAAGACTTCCTTTAAAAATGTCAGGACCACTGATCTGTACTCAACAGCCTCAAATACTGTTTTGATCTAATTAACCCAGTATTTCTAGCACTTAATCAAGAAAGATCCAATTCCAATGGTTCTTATTTTAAACTTTTTCACTAAGGGCAACATAAAGGTAATTTAAGTAAAAACAAAATTTAAACAAAACAAGGAAAAGGAATGTTAATTATTTTAGGGAAATGTATAAACTCCCTCTTTATTGAGTGCTCAATGGTTATTTGTTCTAATTGCTGTTTAGTGAGTATTTATTGTGCACATTCACAAGCTGCTCATTAGAATTGTTGATTTGATTATAAGAGGAAAACTGCAAAACTACCAATAAGTTCACCAGATAGAATCTTGTAATCTTTCATGTCCTTAACCCCTTCGGCAACGTCTGTACAAAGTTTTCAAAGAATCTAAAGACACAGTTCTGCCAAACCCTACTCTGATACTCTGATACAATTCAGAATTTAACCTGCAAGTTTTATACAGATTGACCCAATTTTCAAAATTGAAAGAGGTGGCTAAATTGTTCCTGACACTGTAACAAGTCCTTGAAAAGAGATGATCTTGTTAAGCTGTGATGTCTAGTTATCTCAAAAAAACTTAAGGAAAAGAAGCTGTTTTTATAAGTGTGGAAGTGTTTATAAAGGAGAGAGCTGCTATTGCTCTTCCTTCCTTTCTTTTTTTTCTTTCTTTTGAGAAAGAATATCATAGTACTAACAAAAGAAAAACTCTGTTGCCTTCCATCTTTGGCCTAGTTGATAGAAGGGAACATCTCCCAGAGGGGCCTTCCTCTTGTTACCATCTATCCAGATCCTACCTGGTCTTTGATTCCAGTTGAAGTCTTCTCCCATCCCACTTCTGCCTGAGTCAGCTTCCAAATGCATCAGCCCTTATCAATTCTAAAGTAGCACTGTCTCTGATGCTCACTCACTGTCTTACTTCTTGGTTCCTTTGCTTTTATTGAACTGTCCCTCTTCTCCCATAATCAAGAGGGCTAGAAGAGGGCTTTATTTCCTTTCAAATCGGGGAGGGGGGGGATATGAGGAGCTATTCATAGGGTACTAGGAGAACACCAACACATGGGAGGAGTTAGGAAAGACTGTCCAGAGAAGATACCCGAAAGCAACATTCTGTCGTTCCTAAGCCATTGCTTAACCCAATGATCCAGCAAAGGCTCTGGTTCTCTTTATTTTCTTTCTGCCTATCCTTACAACGTTCTTTTTGAATGTACATCTACTTTATACTCAGTCCTTTTGGATCCTCTTCATTGATAAGACTTCCTTTCTTTCTTCCTTGTAGGGGCAGAAAGCTGAGCTAGAAACTAGTTTGCTACAGGTTTAATGGGCACTCTGATGTATTTTTATTTTTCTCATACACCTCTGTATTATGTATGCCCTAGTGCTGTTGCATATGGATGGGTTCCAGATCACTGGTTGGCAGACCTATGCTCCAGTTCTGGAGTGATATTTCACTTGCAGACTTCACTGTCTATTGAGCAAGTAAGTTATTTGTGTCAGAACAGAAGATAAATAAATGATGATACAGCAGATGTTCCACCCAGGGATTTTTGTGTTCCCTAAGCAAGTGTATAGTATACCCACTTTATGAGTAGTGTCTAAGGATGGAGAAACTTTACATATCTAAAAAGCATAGAAATGAACTTTCAAAAATGAACAAACTTTATCCCACAAGGGAAACCCAGACTTTAAAAAGGTACTGTTCTTATATAGTCACAGAGGCAAAATTCTTTATTTGGAGGTAAAAAATTAAACATATACATACAGACAGAAAAGACACAATGAACACACAGTATAGACATTAAAAGAGTTGAAAAGAAGAGACATGAACCTTATTACTCAAACCACATTGACTATGAAATATATTGCTGTCAGAATGTTCTGAAATGCTCTTTTTAGGACACATATTGGGGCTGTGAAAAAGGCTGTATGTACATTAAGCCTTTTGCATCACTGACAATATTTTTAACTATTTGATATTTTATTACTTTGGGGGTGCCTGGGTGGCTCAATTAGTTAAGCGTCTGCCTGCAGCTCAGGTCGTAGTCAGGATTCTGGGTTCAAACCCCATGCGGGGCTCCCTGGCTCAGCGGGGAGTCTGCTTCTCCCTCTCCCACTGCCCCTTCCACCTCTACCTGTACTCTCTCTCTCTAATAAGTAAATAAAATCTTTTTAAAAAATTTAAAAAATAAATAAAAATTCAAAGTAACAAAATACTAAAAACATTTTTTTACAGATTGTATTTATTTATTTGAGTGGGGGGAGCATGAGTGGGGTGAGGAGCAAAGGGATAAGCAGACTCCCCGCTGAGCAAAGAGTCTATGCAGGACTCCATCCCAGGACCACAGGATCATGACCTGAGTCAAAGGCAGACACTTAACCAACTGAGCTACCCAGATGCCCCAGGATTTTAAGTCCTCCTTCCTCCCCTCCTTTTTTTTTCTTTTAGATAGAAAAGTAGTGCTTAGAGAGATTAAAACCACTTTATGCCTTAGTTGTTTTGAAGCTTATATAAGACATTTTTTGGCCACAAAAAGACATTCCACAATTCTCAAAGATGTGAGACATTAAACTGCAGGGAAGTAAAGCATAAAGATCTTTGGGTAGCTCTCAATACAAGTTACTTTGGCAATTCAAATAAAATTTGAATATATATATATAGAGAGAGAGAGGGTGGGGGGAGAGAGAGAGGGAGAGAGAAGGGAAGGAAATATAATACAAAGTCATATCTGAGTTAATAATACAAAAGGTTAATATACATTCTCAGGTCAATTGGACAAAAAAAAAAAATACAGAGGCCCTGAACAACATAACCAATAAAGTAAATTATATGAATATATATCAGATTTTGTATCCCCAAAATAGAAAATATATCTTTTCTTTTTTTTTTTTAAAGATTTTATTTATTTGACAGAGGGAAAGAGATCACAGGCTGGTCAAAGATGAAAATACCCTGTTCCTGTTCCTGCCACTAACACATGACACACTATCCTTTTCCTTCAAGTTTTACAAAACACCTTATAAAGACAGAGCATTCCCTTTGGTGCATCCCCCCATGAATGTGTTTGCTCTTTTGTTTCATTTCTTAAATTGGAAACAAAATTCAGATGTTGTCTGCCTTAAAGGATCACCAATTGCAGGGGAAGACTTGGCAAAGACATGTTATAATTCAGATTTGCATGTACCTAGTCTCATGTTTCTGTCCTGTGAACAGATTCCCATCTGATCATTTTTCCTGTTTTTCTAAGGAGAGATACTCCTCATACTGGTATCTTTTATATCATCTGTTTTTGTTTACTGGTTCTCAAACTTCAGTGTCCATAAATATAACTCAGAGGAACTAATTTGAAATGTAGGTTACAAGTCCTCAGTCCCAATGATGTTGATTCAGTAGGTCTAAGAATTTTAGTAGGATCTCCAGTTACTGCAATACAGAATGTTTTTAAGATCATACTGTGAGCAAAACTGGCCTAGTAAATTTAAGAAAATGCATTCCCTTTCCTATATTATGTGTGCATATTAATTCCTATTTTCTACTGTCAAATACAGTTTTTATATTTCTCTATATATAGAATTTCAGATATCATAGATGTAAGAAATATTTAGGAGCAGAGTAAATAAAAAACTACCTGGTATATGAAGGTTACAGTGATTAAAAGTTTTTAAATGGTGTTAAAATATGTATTTCTTCTAGAAAGCATTTTTTAACACTTTAAATAGAAAACAATCAGTGGTCAATCTTATTTGTACAATGCTGCCTCTCACTGTGACTATATAAGAACAGCACCTTTTTTTAATCTTAGTTTCCTTTGTGAGATAAAATGATACCTGTTAGCAACTAAACAATAAAAATAAAAATACTGTGAATAAATCACTTTGGAACAATTATCTAGAAAATGGCCATCATCACTCTCCATCCTACCCTTGGTGTTTCATACCCATGCCACATACCCAAGTACTCTGGTTTCAGAAAGCAACAGCTGTGTGAGCAACAACCATCTGTGTGGCACCAGACAGAAAAAATAGATACAAGGGACATTACAAACTGATTATTACAAAACTGATTATGAAGGAAGAGCCTTCAGTTCTTCAGTTCTTCCGACTTCAAGGATGGGAGAGGCTTAGGAGAAATTTAAGAGTTCTACTTAAATCAGAGGTTTCAAGCTGGGTAATAAAGAGAATCATGATGCCACAAACAGAAACAGAAAAGAGAAGAGCTGATTTTGAAAGCAAAATGATGTGTTTCAAGAGATAATAAAATTTTCAAACTGATGACAAGTAGAGATGCCCAAATAGAAATGTCTAGCAGACAACTACAGATACAATACTGCAGCTAAAAAGAGGGGACAGCCCTGGAGATGGTGATTTGATTATTTTCATTTATGCAATGGTTATGGCAAAATAATGGATGAAACATCTGAAGGGAAAGAGTGAAGAAAGATAATCAGAATATATGGCTCTAGACCTTTAAGGTAAAAAGAAGAGAAGCCAATGAAAGGAACAGAACTGTAATTAGAGAAGCTGGATAAGAACCATAGTAGCTCTCAGTAGAGGTCAAGTGTTGAAGAGAATTTTAAAAAGGAGAATTTCAGCTGCATGAAGCACAAGACAAAACATCAGTGAAAATGGAGACGAAGAAAAAAATTAGGTTTATAAATTTGGAAACTATTAATATTCTTCAGTAGAGCCAGATTTTAGGATAATGAGGAAGTCAGAAAGAGTAGTATACCAGCACTGGCCAATGAAATACAATGGAACACATATGTAATTTAAAATTTTCTAGTAGCTACATCAAAAACTAAAAACAAAACTATATTTTGTTTAACCCAAAATTTTAATTTGCAATTAAGAGAAAAATTATTGAGAATTTTACATTCTTTTATCTTTTGTCATCTTCAAGATTTAATGTATATTTTACATTGGCAGCACATCTCAATTTGGTTGCTACATTTCAAGTGTTTAAGAGCCACACATGAATAGTGGCTTCCTCATTGAACAACTCCGAAAACACAAAGTAAACACATTCCATGCAACATGGTAAAGACAGGAATGAGACTTGGAAGCCAGTAAGCAACATTACAAGTGGGGATAAAGTAGCCTAAATGTATTATATGAAGCTTGGATGAGAAATGGGAGGACATTGGCAGATATAGGTCTTAGAAATGACATTAGGGAGCAACGACTAGACCTCCGTTGGCAGTTCAATACACTAGGAGGAGAATGAGAAATGAGGATAAAGCCACTGTAAATGGGTTAAGGGAAAGGTTGTCCTATCAGAGAGACTCATATTCAACAGAGTTATGTTAAAAGAAATATTTTATTACATGTAACAACAGTGTGGAAATAAATGAAGATCAACCAAATTAACTAGCAAAGGCTATTTATTTAGAGTTTGCTATAGCAAAGAAGTTACCCATTATTACTTGCATTTTGGCAGACACTCAAACACAGGCAGAGGAGTGGAAAAGTCATATAGTGGAAAAAAGGAAAGGCTTCATATATGCCTCGAAAGGAGGCTGTTGGCATGGGGAAGCCATATGCCATCTAACTACAAGTAGGACATCCTAGGTAATTGGTTAGGGGTACATATTTAGTTTCTCTAGTTGGTCCTAAATTGGAAACAGGGAAAAATTAGGAAATTATTTTTTATTAACCAAGTCCTAGCCATTTGGGACAGATTATAATAGAGGTTATTTTTGATATCCTTGATTGTTACCAGATTGTTACCAGATTGATACCAATCCGACTTCCTGTAAGTCTGATTTATAGCAAGCTGGCTTCCTGAGGTGCTTATTGTAGATAATAGATTCGTTTCCTACATAGGTTGCTGCAAATTATGGATCAGAATTCTATTCATATATATGATCTGGCCATTGTCCATTTGTATATTCAGTTTCTCAGTAGCTTTGCTTCTACTATTCATTGGAATACTGTCCTTTTGAATTTAGTATAGCTCAGGAAGGTCATATGTTGGAAGTCAAAAGACCTGGGTCATAATCTCTATTCTGTCATTAATTAGTAATATTCCCAAACTCATCATAAAACTTCCCAACACCTCAGATATTCTCATCTAAAAATGAAAAGAAATCAAAGTTTCCAAAATTATAAAAGGAAGGCAGAAAGACAGAAAAAAAAGATGTCAACAACAAAAGAGAGAAAATTAGCAATACTTTGCCATAATTAAAAGTAATTAAAAAATTTTAAAACTCGGTCTAGAAATGAACAAGCAACAGAAAGATATTAAGTAGTTAACTGAAGAATGGGAGAAATTTTTTTAAAAAGAAAGACAAAAGGGGTCCTGAGTGGTGCAGTCGGTTAAAGGTCCAACTCTTGATTTCAGCTCAGTTCATGATCTTAGTGTTGTGAGATCAAGCCCGGTGTCAGGCTCTGTGCTCAGCAAGGAGTTTGCTTGAGATTTTCTCTCCCTCTCCTTGCCCCTCTCACTTGTGTTCTCTCTCTCAAATAAATAAATCGGAAGGAAGGATGGAAGGAAGGAAGGGAAACAGAAGGAGAGGGAGGAAAGGAAAGGAAAGGAAAGGAAAGGAAAGGAAAGGAAAGGAAAGGAAAGGAAAGGAAAGGAATGGAAAGGAAAGGAAAGGAAAGGATAGACTGACAAAAGGGAAAGGATAGACTGACAAAATTACATCAAAAATTAAGACAAAATTATAAGGTGTCCATGTACAAACATGAGCCATAAATGAGAGTCAAAGAATATCATCTGAAACTCTTGAGCTAAACAGAAGCCCAAGAAAGGAACAGTAGTACTAAGGGCATTATATTAAAAAAAAATTATTACAATTAGTGTAAAGGTAACCACAAGAACAAAGAATATAAACCTTCCTAAATACCAAAAGCAATATAAAAAAAGGACAAAGAAAACATGACAAATGTGGATAACAGAGTCCAAAATTACCAATGATATTAACAAATTCAAATGGACTTAACTAACATATTAAAAGAAAAAGTTATTTCAGCTTACACAGCAAACCCCAACATATGCTGTATATAAGAGAAACCCTTGAAACAAAATAATCTAAAACTTTAAATATAAACAGACGGGCAAAAGTACTCCAAAAGAATGCAAACAAAAAAGAAAGGAGTTGTGATCTTAATATCTCACAACCTAGAACTCAGTACCTTAAGCATTAAAGAAGACAATAAATGACAAGTCATTATGCAAAAGACTATAGATATATAACAGCTTTGAATATTCATGTACTAAATTTCATTTCAATCATATTATAAAGCAAATACTATAAGGAATGAAAGGAGAAATAACCAGAAACACACAATAATACAAAAGGTTAATATATATTCTCAGGTCAATTGGACAAAAAAAAAAAAATACAGAGGCCCTGAACAACATAACCAATAAAGTAAATTATATGAATATATATCAGATTTTGTATCCCCAAAATAGAAAATATATCTTTTCTTTTTTTTTTAAAGATTTTATTTATTTGACAGAGGGAAAGAGATAACAAGTAGGCAGAGAGTCAGGCAGAGAGAGAGGGGGAAGCAGGTTCCCTGCTGAGCAGAGAGCCTGATGCGGGGCTGGATCCCAGGACCCTGAGATAATGACCTGAGCCAAAGGCAGAGGCTTTAACCCACTGAGCCACCCAGGCACTCCATATATCTTCTTTTCAAGAAGCAGATACTTTCATGAAGACAGATCATATATTATAGTCCAAAGGAAATCTCAATGAGTTTCATAAAGTAGAAATGATACAAAAATAATTCTCATATTAAAATTATAGATATTAATAAAAAAATCAAAACATAATTAGGCCTTTCTATATCAAGTTAACTATCAAACTTGAATCAAAAGAGAACTGAAATTTCAGAAATGTTTATAAAAATGGAAATGAGGATGCCTAGGTGGCTCAGTTGGTTAAGTGACTGCTTTCAGCTCAGGTCATGATCCCAGAGTCCCGGAATTGAGTCCTTCATTGGGCTCCCAGCCTCAAGGGGAGTCTGATTCTCCCTTGACTTTCTCCCTTCTCATGCTCTCTCTCACTCTCTCTCTCTCACTCTCTCAAATAAATAAATAAAATCTTTAAAAAATTTAAAACATAAATACATATAAATAAGTAAATAATGGAAATGACCCTATATATCAGAATCAATGTTAAAGCAGTTAAAGCAAAGACCAGTGAGAAGAATCATAGCCTTATATGGTTATACACACAAAAAAATTTAAGAATTAATATAAATATCTACTTGAATTAATAGATATTCCTTGTTCTTGAATAGTATTTATTTAATAGCCTTACAATGTCAATTCTTCAAGAGTAATATAAACTTTAGAGCAGTTAAAAAGAAACAGAACCCAGAAAGAAGGAAATATATAAAATAATGGCAAAAATGATGAGTTATAAACAAAAAAAGTATTATAAATACAGAAAAATGCTGGTTTTCTGGAAAGAATCAGCAAAATACAGAACCCACTAGCTAATTAATCAAGCAAAACAGAAGCACAAATATACAAAATAAGAAATAAGTAAATAACTGTAAAAAGAGAAAATTTTTTAAAATCATAAGACATCGTATGGTACAACTCTGTGCACATAAACTGTAAAACCTAGATGAAATATACGTTCAAACAATTGACCCTTATAGATACTGAATATCAAACAAACTAAATTCCATTGAACAAATACAAATAGTTTATCAAAACACTAGCCCACAAAAAGCACAAGGCCAAAACAGTTTCACAAGGGAATCCTAGCAAATTTCCAAAGATCAGATTATCCCAATGCTCCTATGTTCCAAAACATGGGGTGGGTGGTGGGGAGATCTGCCTATTCTCCTAAATACCTCTTTAACCTGGCCCTATGATTTATCCCCACTATCAATGCCTGAGCACAGATTCTTAAAATCTTTTACCTGGACTCTCCATTTCTTCTCTAATTTTTCCTACACGCTGATGCTGGGGTGTTACTTTTTTGAAAAAGAAAATATGACCACATATTTTATAACTTTCTCAATCTAAATGTACTGTTAAGTAAGTTATAGGTGTGAAAACTACAACTGGGAAAACTCTGCTATCATCTTAAACACATTCTATCCAATAAGTGTGATTATCAATTCAGATGTGGGGTTTTAAGGGACCTTTGGTACATCAAGGAAGTTTCTTTGGGAGACATTATAGAATTGAAAAGATGGCTAAGGATGGAATTATAGAAAACATATCAGACAAAACTGAAGGGGGAAAAAAGATAATTTAGTAGGGGAAAGTTAAGGGTATGAGACAGATCTTCCCAATGATTTTGTGGGGCATTCAAATAACTACCCATCCTTATTTTGAGATCCTTCTCTCAAAACTTTTAGCCAAGGTCACTCACCTAGCACGTGATGTAGGCAGGACTAAAGCCCAGATTATAGATAACCATGGCTGGCATTCCACATACACTGCCTCTTTCTTCATCTAACAGTCCTTAGTAATCCTGTCCTCTGAAATGCCATAGATTCTAATGCTGCCTCCTATTGACAGCCTACTTTTCTTAGATTACATTATGTTCTCTGTAAGAGCAGGAACCATACTTTACTGTACTTTTTAAGCAACAAAGTTACCTAGCACAGCAAAGCACTAATTTCTATTACTGAATACTTGTGTAATTTATCATTACAATATATTTTTTCTTAAATCTAATCAATTTCACCAAAGACTGGCACATATTTTTTTATGCTATTTCATTGTTGAAAGATTGAGAGGAAGTGTGCTATACACATAACATGATACACATAGCAACCTTAGAGCTTACACATGTTTTTTTTTAGGTCAACAGCAATTTCAAATATTTTGTTGCATTATCACCATCAATAGATGATATAGTTAAAAAAAATGGCAACCATATTCTTATTATTATTTTGAATTACTGTCCAAATGTGAAAGTCATGCTTTAAGTGAAGAGCCAAGAAAACTAGAGGAGGTAAGAAAGTACCTTGATTAATTTAGTAAAGTGACCTCAACTTGAAGCATAAATAATATTGTGGTTCATCTGGATTACTCGATATGCTCTGTATCTTCAGGCTAATATTGAATAATCACCTATTGTTAATCTTTTATATATGTTCAGCATAGTTCATTTTTTTAAATATTGTATCACTAAAAACATTTATCAGTGCTCATCATTCAGATTAATTAAAGAGAAGGCTAACCATGGAAAAAATTTGAATGATAAATAATGTTAAAGTAATCTTATCTACAGACTAATTACATGATACCTAATTAAGTTCTTCAGAAATTGTTTCAATGAGTAAAATTTGAAATTAGTATATTTGTAGTTGTGTCCTTCCATATGGAAAGTTTTTAGCATATATCTGCAATGTTGTTAATACTGTTAACTTTCTTAGGAAACCCTTTTTATGTAGACGGTACAAGAGAAATTTTTGACCAACTAATCACAGGATATAAATTCACTGAGTGTAAATGAAGTTTTACTTGCATGTAAATTGCTGCCATTTAATTTGGTGTGCATTTCTAGGTTATTTCTTTATTCATTTACTCACAGAAATTCAAGTAATCCTCTTTCTAGAACCTGGAGAGGTAAAAATGTACATTTGTAAGAGCACTGTGATGCTTACACATAGCTACCATGGATAAGGAAGAAGGATTCCACCACGGTTGCATTAAAAGGTAGTTTCTGGAGTAACAGACCGGAAAAGAATCCAAAATCTAAAAATAAGTCCCAGCTAATAATATAAATACCAACAACTATAACTTCTCTTCACCAAAGATTTACTAAAATTCCATGTATTGAAAAAATATGAACTCTTCATACTCAATTAAGATTCACTATGAAGAAATAAATATTCAAATAGCACATCTAATTATGTCTTTTAAAACTAGTGCATTTTCCACTTATTCTGAAAACCAAGATAAATATCACTCAGGTCCTACCAGGAAGAGATAGCTCACTCAAACTGGATAATTGAGGAAAACTTAGTAGACTAGAAAAGCATGGAAAGTGTTATGGGAAATCAATTAGGAATAATGCTTTACCACATGGCTAGCAATTGTGAAGAGGTATTACTACCCTACCTCTGATGGTGTGAAGAGAGAGAATGGCTGCTCAAACCTGGAAAGAGAAGAGCACTAGAGAAGATCTACAGCCTTTGTAAGGGGGAACCAGACCAGCCAACCTATGATCTAAGAGGGAGACCCCTCACTACAGGGAGATTTCCATTGGCTGACCATAACTAGAAGCCAGAGAACAAAAGAACTCTTTGATCTAGTTTGGCTAGGTCAGTACCTTAGGGTACAGACAGCAAAGAGTACATAGTAAATCTGAAGGGCAAATGGAAAATACCCAATGTAGTACTCTTTTGCTACAAATAACAGAAAATCTAACTTAAGCCTGTCTAAGCAAAGAAGATAATTTGTAGATTTATGTATCTAAAAACTATAGGTGTAGCCCTATCTTCAGGCCCAGCTTCTTCCAACATCTCAAAGGATGCCATTGAGGCTCAGTATCTTCCCATCTCTCAGCTCTGCTCTCTCCCATGTAGAACTTATTCAAAGTTTCCATGTGGTAGCAAGATGTCTGACAGCAGTTCAAGATTGAAGTCCAGAAAAAATAGTAAAAGAATAATAAAGTAAAAAACATAAAGTTCTTTCAACAATTTAATCAGAGTCCCTGGGCTTGACCTTCACCAGCCAATTCACTGCCCATTCCTAACCCAATCAAGTTTATCAGAAGAACAAAACATGATGACTGGTCTATACTAAGTCATATGTCTATCCTTAAACAACTCAACAGTATAACACACCTAAAGCCCAAGGACAGAGAATGAGGGAAGAATGGATATTGTTACCAGAATTAAGAAAATGGATGCTAGGCAGCTAAAAGACAACAAATAACCAATAAGGTCTATGTGGTAATCCAATTTGCTTCTCAGCTCTCAATTATCATGATGTTCAGGAATATATGAATTCATTAGTTTGAGCTGATAAAGTAGTAGTAAAAAATGTGGTAACAATTTCCAACTTTCTTCTAATCTCCACATTTTATGCCAATGATGCTATGACACATTTATTTATATGCATATACATATATCTGTTAATACCTATATAAGTATGCATATAAAACTCCCTATCATGCAATAATTTGATTTGTTGTGCTACTGAACATTTATATTAACTCTCTATATCTACAAGCATTGTGCATATTCTCCTTAGGTTGCTAATTCCTGAAAAGAAGGAGCCATTTCTGTTTCAACTGTTAATTCAATTTTCTTCCCAAACTACTGGCATACAAGGATGAATTAATAAGTCAATTTCAAGTTAATCGTGATAAAATTACACTTTGGGTATTTTCTCTGAAGAAGTATCAGTTGTTTTTTTTTTCCTAACATAAATGGTTTTGAAACCCAAATGATCACATTGTCATAGAAATTTAAAGCTGGAAAGGCCCAGATTATTTAGAAACTAAGAATCAAAGTTCAAGTGACCTAAAACTAGACAGCATTTTAAAATCAATCTTGAAGAAATGAAAGTCTATGTCCCAAAGAAATTACAGTAGAATTAAGTAATGAATAAAACTATTATATTTTAACCAGAGACACTAAATACACTTGCAGACCATAGTGAATTTTACCACACAAATGGCAAGGGACTATTAAGGCTGAGCCTAGATGTATACCCTCCTTACATCATTCTGTTTTGGGAAGAAAAGCTTTAGCCAGGTAGATACAGGATTCAGTACTCGGATTACATTGACAAAGTAAGTGGAGTTTTTTTTATTGCAGCTACGTATTTGCTGATAAGACAAAGTGAAGAAAGCAAGTACGTAATCACCACAACTCTAAAATAATACAGAAGACTATTTTTAGCTGTCTACTGTACTTTTTTTTACCTTTCCTCTCAATAACGTACCTACATGTTAGCTTTTAAATTGCTTATCTACACAAGGTTTATTAGCTTCTCATAAGTTGATAGGCTGGCTTCATGTTTATTCCTGTATAGAATGAGTACATCTCTAAAATTATCCAGTAATGAATCTAAAACTAGATGCTTAGGAAAGCAACTGGGGAGCAGGAAATCATTTTCTTTTAGCCTGTTTAACAAGAAAGAAACTGAGATGTACCAAAATGAAAACCTCATACAGTAGTCCCCCCTCATCTTCAGGGACACAGCCAAGACCCCCAGTGGATGCCTCAAACTGTAGATAGTACTGAACACTACGTATACTATGTTTCTTCATATATATATATATGTACATATATATATACATTTTTCTAATACTATATATATATGTATATATATATATATAAAATTATGATTAAGTTTAATGTATAAATTAGGCACAGTAAGAGATTAACAATAACTGATAATAAAATAGGACAATTTAATAATATATTACTATAAAAGTTAAGTTAATGTGATCTGTCTCTTTCAAAATACCTTATTGTACTGTACTTGTCCTTCTTGAGATGTTATGAGATTTTAAATACCTACATGATGGGATGAATGATACAGATAGTGTGACTTAGCATTAGGCTACTGTTGACCTTTTGACCGTACATCAGGAGGAGGATCATCTGATTCCTGACTGCAGTTGACCATGGGTAACTGAAACTACAGAAAGTAGACCCCAACCATGGATGGGGGCACGGGGGGAATACTGTACTATTTAAGATTGCTTTCCCTTTGTCTTCTTTCTCCTCCCTGGTTGGTGTTGGGCTGGGGGACTTAAATAATGCCACTGTGACATCCAGGTAGAAGGAGGGTTGTCCACTTTGGATTTACCTGGTCTCATTTTTGAAGCTGGTATGCTTGAAGATGATGTTTCCCCACTATATTGGTAATCTGAGATGTGGCAGCATCCTCTTTTGATTTCTCTCTATTGTCCTGAGGGGTCTTCTCATCCTGGCTGAGAGACTGGTAAACTTCCTGAAAGTCTGCTGAGTCCTTATTTCTCATCTTTCTCTTCTGTCAAAACAGAGAACTGCTCACTGCTTTTCATACACCTCTTAGACTAGGGTTGTCAGCAGGTACTTGCTGTGCCATACAATTACTCTCCAGTTGCTATGGTGTGGTGAACCTCAGCAAGCCTACCAGAGTCCCAGAGAGAAAGAGTTATTCACAGAGAATAAACTCATCAGATGAAGATGGGAAGAAGGGATTTACTACCTCTCTCTCTCTTCCTATGCTTACTCTAACATTCATTCCAAAGCAGAAATGTACATAAAAAATGCTAAAGCTCTTTGGTTCTCCCTCCATTCCCACTCTAAATCTTTGTGCATATTTATAATAACTGTTTTAAAAGTCCTTGTCTATTAATTCCATCATCTCAGTTATTTCTGTTTCTACTGATAGATTTTTTTAACCTAGCTATGAGTCACATTTTCATGCTTCTTGCATGTCTAGTAATTTTTGATGGATGTTGGACATAGTGAATGTTATTGCTGAGTGAGTTTTATGTGTTTCATTAAAGGGAGTTGAGTTTTATTCTGGCAAGCAATTAATTTACTTGGAAATTAACTTGATCATGTTGAAGCTTCTTTTACAACTTTGTTAGGGTGGCTCTAAAACAGACTTTATGACTAGTTTTAGCCCTCATGACTGAAACTAAAAGTATAGCCTTTTTAGGATTTCTATTTAATTCTTATTGTCAACAGGTCTGTCTACCTTAGTTGGTCAGAATTCAAACATTCCCAAACCTGTGAAACTCTGATGGTTGCCCAGCTTACTGCTTCCCTGTAGTTGTTGTTTCTCTGGCCCTGTGGGGTCTTACCCTATGTACATACAGCTTAGCATTTAATCAAATACCCAAAGGGACATCTGTGCAAATTTCCAGAGTTCTTTCCCTGCTTAGCTTCCTCCTCTTTGGCCCTCTGCCCCATAAATCCCAACTGCTTAAGACTCTTTAAACTCTGTTTTCTGTCTCCTCTGCTCAGCGAGGCTGCCATGCTCTTTCAGGTTCCACCTTTCTGTACCGCTGTCTAGTAAATGCCTCCAGTCAGAACACTGGACAATTGTAGGACTTACCCAGCTTGACTTCCTTCTCTCAGACACTGTGGTCTTTCACTACCTGTTCTATAGTCTGAAAACAATTATTTCATATATTTTGTCCAGGGTTTTTGTTGTTATTGTTGTTGTTGTTGTTGATGTTTATAATAAACAGGTTAGTCTGGCACCAGTCAGTCAGTCATAGCTACAAGTAAAAGTCAAGGCTTTTGATTTTCTCCATTTGTAATATTATTGGCAATCTCTAAAATAATGGGTATTCTTCTATGTAGGTATTCAACTGGGGAGAAGATCACCATTTAATCATTTGGACCAGAAAAAAATAATCAAATAATAATTCATAAAACATACTGTCATATCTTATCTCTAATTTCCATAGATTTAAAAACTATATTGTATAGTTAATATTTTTGCTACTATAATGACTATAATCCAGATAGCTGATGTAGAAAACAGGACTAGAAAATTCATCCACAAAATAAGACAGAAGAGAACTTATTGGAAGAGAGAAAGATGAGAAATAAAAGTGACTTCCTAGAGAACAAAGGAAAAGCAACTTCCTGGAGAACAAAGAAAACTAAAGAGTCTCAGACTTTAATAACATAGGGGCCTTCAGTCAACGACAGATTAGGTAGCTGGTTTTTCCTTACTGCATGACTTGGTGAAAATAAAACATTATGCACTAGAAGATAGCAAATAGAGGTTCAAGTGAGGAAGATCTAAGAGGATTTTCCTGGTTCCTGCCAAGACTTGCAATATGATGTAGTAAGGCTAGCCCTAGAAGGAAGTGTCACATGCCCTAGGTGAACATGGGTCTAGCATGAGGCTTAAGAGAAACTGAAATGAACACTTATGATAGTTTTAGGAAAACTGAGAGAGTATTCAACCTAACTATAAAAGCATGCCAAAAAGTCTCAGAATTCTGAGAAGAGGTAAGATGTCAATGTTTAGAAAAGACAAATAGGTAAATAGGTTTATAAATATTGAGATTACCCAAAGAATTTCAGCAGCAATATGATATCAATCCATTCAGTATTTTTGTGTAAAATATACTTTTGTTTAATCATTTTTAATACAACCTATGATAAGAACACTTGCTCACAATTCTACTCTCTCTCCATGAAAACTGGGAAAAGGGTTTATGTTAATTCAGAATATTCCACAAAATAAATTTGCAGTAAATGGTAAAAAATTTCACTGACTCTGTTCTTATGCCACTAATTCCAAGGGCCTTACAGAAACTCTTTTGTTATATATTCATGAAATTAATTTTCCTTAATTTGGCCAGAAAAGCCAATGACAAAGGCTTGGAAATATTTTAATTATACAGAGAAAATCAATGCAATGGTATTTGTTACTGTGGAAGTATACTATACTATTGCGAATTTTATTCTCTAAATCTTTTATTCTCTAAATCTTCAAATTGTAACAAAGATATTAGTTCTTTTATACTGTGAAACTGATAAGAACCATAAAAATAATTCACTTTTCTTCCATATCTAAGTCTACAGATACAGAATTCATGATCATCAGCAATAACCATTCATGCTACCTTTTTTCAAACTGGATGTTCTATGACTTGTTTATCAGTGAATTCCCAGCACCTAGAACTGCTTGGAACAAGTAGATATTCAATAAATATTAGGCGAGTAAATGAATTATGACTCTCATATTCATGCGAGGCACCATGATACCAATGAAAATAAATACAATAAATTCTGGATCACCAGCTAATGAAAGGTCTAACTATCATAGAAGAATAACAACAACAACAACAAAAGAAAAATAACAACAAAAACAAAACCAAGAAAACCTTCCAAACATCATGGTGTTTGGTTTTGCTTATTATTATTGGGGAAAGGGTTAAAATGTAGCCACAGAAACGGGTTTGAAATGGTTGGCAGCAAAATCCTGGGCTGCTACAAGTCGGAGTGATATTTTATAGCCCAAAAAAGGAAGTGAAATGGAGTCAATGACTCATGCAAAATGGTAGATAATTTTTTATTCAGCTAACATGGAAGTTATCTTGCAGAAGTCACTGCAGTAGATTAGAAATCTCCTTAAGTTCTAGATCTTAGAAATGGCAAAATAAAAGCATTACAAGCTTAGAAATTCTGTTGGTAAAGGTCCTTAATTGAAATTAATTTCAAAACAAAAAACAATGAAATGTTTACAATCCATATTACAATTCTGATATTAGTAAGAAGTGATGATTTAACTCAGAAAGATATAGGGTATGAACAAGAGTAGAACCTGGTATATTGATCAATGGAGAATTTCTAAACATTCCCAGTTCTTTCAGCTATTCTTTATATAATATGGTCTCCAGCTGCTCCATATAATATGGTCTATGCTTCATATAATATGGTCTCCATCAAGAGATTGTATTACTCCAAATAAAATTCAGTCTTAAAATGAGACATTGAAGTACAACACGATAGCAATGGTTGATTTTGCATCAACTTGGGTGGGCCATGGTGCCTGGACATGTGGCAAAACATTATTCTGGATGTTTCTGTAAGGGTATTATAGGGTAAGATTAACATTAAAATTGATGGATTTTGAGTAAAGCAGAATGCCTTCCATTATGCCCACCATTATGTGGGTGGGCCTCACCCAATCAGGTGAAAGCCTGAACAGAACAATAGACTGACCTCTCTTGAGCAAAAGAGTATTCAGCCAGCAGAGTTTGGCCAGCAGATAGCCTGCAGATTTGAACTTCAATAATGGCTCTTCTTTGGTGGCCTTCAGGCTTGAACTGCAGCATCAGCCCTTCCTGGGTTTCCAGCCCACCAGCCCGCCCTGCAGATTTTGGACTTGCCAGCCTCCATAATCACATGCGCCAATTCCTTAAAATAAATCTCTTTCTATACATATACACACATGTTCCTGGTTCTCTTTCTCTGGTGAACCCTGACTAATACAACAAGGATACAGATACTAGTCCTAAATGCACAGAACACCTCAGAAAAACTACCCTTAGAGACACAATGAAATTAACAATTAACAAAAGGTAAAAGACAAAAATCAAATGCAAACTAGGAGAAGAAAAAATAAAGAGACATACATGACACACTATGATATATCTTTTACTCTGAATGTGATATCTATATACACATTTGTACATTGTCATTGATTCATTCAAACATATTTATTTAGTACCTGATATATGCTGGCACTGAGTGAGTTACTGAGTCCAGAGGCATGAACAAGACGGATAAGGCCCTGCCTTCATGGATCTTAGTGGGGAATACAGATAATAAGGAAATAAATTATGATAACTGTTATGATGAAAAAAAACCAGAGTGCTGTGATAAAGAGGCTATCTTTGAGCTGAGACCTGAAAATAAAAAGAAAATTTTAAAAAGTAAGAGAAGAGCATTTCAGAAAATAGCAAGTACAGAAGCTCTAAAGTAGAAGAAAAATTGGAGTGTTTGGAAAATATCAGAAAATCTATGTGGTTGAAAGAAAAAAAAAAGGAAAATCTACATGGTCAGGTCCTAATGATTTATAGAGAAGGTTGACAATAAGGCAGGATACATAGGCAGAGACCATATCATAAAGGGCTTCATAGTGAATTTATTAGGGCAAAGAACAGAGCCCTCCTGGGCTTGGAAACTAGATTAGCTTCTGAGAAAGTGAAACTTTGAAGGACCAAGCATAATGTACAAGAGTCAACATCTGTGGAAGTGGCTACAAGCAAAGAACAAAATAGTGTGTGGTTGGAGAGTTTGAGAAATATTCAGTTCCAAAGTGATACAGTATAGACATATAGAAGAAAGACTAGAATATGATTATAACTTAAGCTGAAATATAATCAATGATATTGAACTCCACCTGAAGAATTAATGTTAACAAGTCTGAGATATCCTTAAAGGTATCTCACCAGATATCATTTAGTACATGCATGGTGTGGGTGCAGGTAAAGGGGATTCATAGGTTGAGTTCTCATTATCTTTCTGTCACTGTTTCAATAAAGGTAGTTCTACAGTTATCTGTTTTGTACATCGGGCTTCCATTTTAAGAAAGTAAAAAAAAAAAATCACTGAAAACTTCAAAAGCAGCAGTTATATATGCATGGAGAATATAAGTGCTAATAAAGAAAGAGAGAGGGAGAAAGGGAGAGAAAGGGAGTGGGGTACCTACATGAGCAGAGTATCTGATAGCCTTAATGGAAATACTCATATAGAGGAAATAAATGTATCCTCATATAGAGGAAATAAACTACACAGTTTGAAGGAATTAGTCATTAACATCACCAAACAGACTGCTTTTGCTCTGATTCCACGCTTACAAAGAAATTGACTATAGTTGCCTTCTCATGGGAGAATATATTGGTATTCAATACGAGTTTCTGATCCACATAACATCTATATTTCACCATTAAAATATCATCAATATGGTTTCTAAATCAGTGTCTACCTAGTTTGGTTAGTGTCTATCTGTTTGCTAAACCTGCATTGAATTTCTACTCTTGAAGATAGATGCCAAATGCATACACTACATCATGGAACTATCACACTGAGACTATCTGAGACTAACCAGCCAAGCTCTCTCTGTGACATCTATCTATCTATGAATCTATCTACTGATTTCTATTTTAATTCCAGGATAGTTAACAGGTATACAATATAGTGATTCAATACCGCTGGTCTCTTTTCTAACCACAACCAACTGGAACAAGAGAAACTCATTCATTTAAAGAGACCATCCACAGCAGGAACTCACACTTACCAGCAATGCAATGCAACAGGAAAAAAAATTTCATACTCATTTCATAGAAAAAGATGCACAATGGCTTAAAGAGACATATGAAGTTTTAGCACTTGGATTGTTTTTATTATAAAACGGAGAAGGTAAAGGGTTAAATCTTAAAGTTCACTGTGTCCAATCCCTTAGTTTTAAAGGTGGCAAGAGGCTTGGGAGATTAGAATATCTGCCACCAAGGTGCAGCCAGGACTCCTGGGCTAAACTGTTTCCAATATGATATCTCCCTATCTCATGGTAATAGTTACTGACACTTAATCTTCTCAGAGCCATTGAAACTTCATATTTTCAATCTATGCAATGATGAGTAAACTTTAACATAAAGTCATGTTTCCTAAGAAACAAAAGCAATATTTATTTAGTTAATTCCAATCTATACAGCAGCCAAAGTGATCCTTTTATAATGAGACTTAATGTATCTTTCGGTTTAAAACTCTAAAGGAATGCTTATTCCACTAAGAGTTAAAGCCAAGGTCTTCCCATAGCCTATGAACCCTGGACTTTCCTGCTATGTTCCTACTACACTGTCTTCCTTGCTATTCCTCAATACACTACATACCTTCCTGCCTTAGGACCTTTGTACTGGCTGTTCCCTCAGCCTGGAACTCTTTTTTTACCAAATAAGCTAAATGACTAATTTTTCATCTCCTTCAAGTCTTTGCTCCAATGTCATCTTCTCAGTGAGACCTGCCCTGATAACCATTACATTTAAAGCTAATACACCCATCCCTCTGCATTTCCAGTGCCCCTTTCCCAGATTTATTTCTTTTTCTACAGGATTTATCACCTTATAATATACTGCATCATTTACTTATTTATGTTTATTGCTCACTGTCTCCCTCTACTGAAAGTAATCTCTTGAAGGCAGGAATCTTGGTGTATTTTTTCACTATTATATCCCTAAAATATGAAACAGTGCCCAACCTTCAACAAATATTTGTTGAATTCATACATTCATTCATTTATTCTATTAACTGCTTTTGGAAATCAGACCCTTTATATGTACCAAATATCAAATGTCATATCTAAAGTCGGTAGGATAGGAAGAAGAACAAAATGGCGGAGGAGTAGGAGACCTAAATCTCATCTGGTCCCAGGGATTCAGCTATATAGCTATCAAACCATTCTGAACACCTATGAACTCAACAGGAGAGCAAAGAAAAGAATAGCAGCAATTCTATGAACACAGAAGCGACCACTTTCTGGAAGATAGGATGTGCGGAGAAGTGAATCCGAGGTGATATTTGGAAAGACAGACTGAGGGGGTAGGCAGCCTCTATCAGCCGGGTACCAGCAAGTGATAGAGCAATGGAGCACAAAATCAGAACTTTTAGGAGTTTGCTCCGCTGAGGGACATCACTCCAGTGGCTAAGCGGGGAGGGGGGAATCCTCACTGGGACAGTGTGGTCTCAAGACTCTTGGGGTCACAGAAAGACTGCGGGTGCCTGAGTGTTGCAGAGGTCCCAGGTATCAGAGCAGAGAAGCCAGCTGGATGGAGCCAATGTACATGGAACTAGAGGGTATTATGTTAAGCGAAATAAGTTGATCAGAGAAAGACAATTATCATATGATCTCACTGATATGTGGAATTTGAGAAGCAAGGCAGAGGATCATAAGGAAAGAGAAGAAAAAATGAAACAAGATAAAAGCAGAGAGGGAGACAAACCATAAGAGACTCTTAATCTCAGGAAACAAACTGAGGGTTGCTAGAGTGGAGGGCAGTGGGAGGGATGGGGTGGATCGGTGATGGACTTTGGGGAAGGTATGTGCTATGGTAAGCACTGTGAGCTGCATAAGACTGATGAATCACAGACCTGTATCTTTGAAACAAATAATTTATTATATGTTAATAAAAAATAAATAGATAATTAAATAAATAATTTTAAAAATAAATAAGGTGGGTAGGATCAAAGTTTAATCTTGACCCAGACATGCTCAATCTCCCAAAGGATTCCACTAAGGATAGGGCAAGATAATAAAACAGTAATACGTTTCTAGTCTAGAAATTCTCCTTTGGTGCTGCCATCAATAAAATAAAAAGAAGTTACTATTTAAAAGTTAAAAGGTGATCAATTACTCTTTTTCAGAGAAATGTCCAAATTGCATTAAAAATGAGTATCAAGCCAACCCAGAATGCACTGACAAAGAATATTTTTTATTTAGCATCAAATTGCTGATTTTTTTTCTTGGTTATAATCGTGACATGTACCTTGCTGGCATAGTATTCTGAGAAACTGCTACAAAATGAGAATCTAAGAAATGTGTGTGTTTGTATCTTTATAAGTTGTCCGGACAAAATACGTGAAGATAAACACACTGACCTACTCCACGCATCGCACATGTCTTTTTAACTGTTTTCCCCCCCAAAAATCACGATGGATTTGCTCTGAAATATCCGCATCCTATTCCAAGTCTTTCTTGTAAACAAAGACAAACATGGAAAAAAATGGCTGGCTGAGAATAGCACTGCAGATGGCCACTGTGTATGGTCTAGCATTATGCGTCTCTGGGAGTGCCACATACGTCATACATGGATTATAATGTAAATGCAACAACCTCAACACCCTCATCCCACACTGGAGTTGTGCAATGTTCACCCCTGGGTCTGTTCAGAGCTAACTGACCTAAATTATAAATAAAATTAGTGATGATCTTTTCTCTCAGAAAAATTCAAAATTACTGAGCTAATCAATCCTAAACCATAAGATATGAGCTAACTTACATTAAAATAATAACCTCATCAAATATTTACCAACAACTAAAATATAGAGAAGGTGTTAGAGACACAACTATCTTCAAATGACTCTACACAGTAGGTCCCAATACCCCACCGCTGAATCTTTGTTTAATTGGCAGTAGGTTTCCTGGTAAAGGATAGAAAACTTGATACCCATAATGATCTTATAGCACCCTCATGTGGATAAATATTTGACAATGTTTTTCTTAAAAAGATGTGTTAATCTGTGATACGAAAAGTAAGAAGAGAAGGTGGTAAAGTCCTTTCAAAGACTACTGGATGAATGAAACTTTATCAGAAGAAGTCAATTACTTCTTTAATAATGATGAATTTTTGGCTGATCTAACCATATGTTCCATTTAGTATTCCTCCTTCTACCCTGAGTTAACCCAGGGTGACTCTAAATATAACTCTGAATAGAACAAAGCTACTACCTTCTATGGAAGCAAAGCTGCCTCTTTCACTGTGTGCCTATGAATGAAACCAAGTAGCCCCATAATAGGAAAAAAAAAAAAGATTTAAGACTATCTTTAGAAGTTAACATAATATTAGATATTTTTAAAATAAAATACTTTCCATACATGTATATTTACAAATTATATTCTTAAAAAGCATGGTTGTAGCTGACCCTCTAGATGGTATAGCATGGTAATATGAATACTAGATACACAGTAAGATAATATGGATTCTAAAGTTAGTTTTTGAACCAATTCTTAACCTTTCCGTATCTGTTTTTTAATTTTTTCAATGGCAGTAGAAACAGAAGAAACTACTAGTTGGTGGCTTCCTAGTATACTCAAGATTCCTTTCATTCCAAACCATAAATTTACTCAATTTGGCTTAAGTAACAATAAAAAAAGGATTTTTTTAAAGAAAAAAATTGGGGAAAAAAATTGCTGAAAAGTTAAAAGGAGGAATATTAACATACTTTTATGGTCTTATCTGGGTCTACCCATACCTCCCTGATACAAACCTCATCCTTAACTTCAAGGGAGGCTGAGGCTTTTTGAAATTGTTTACGTGAGAATCAAGAACTAGAAAAAAACCTTTCTACAGATTTTGTATGTAGTCACAGGTTATTTGTGTAAGTCCTTCCCATGTGGCAATATACAAGCTTTTGAGATCCAGATAGACTTCATCTTTTGCATATAGTCTCACTAGCAGCTCTGCATGTTATTTTGGGAAACTTGGGGGATCCAAGAAAAGCTACTTTAAGATATGCTGCTTTTGCCTTTGCTTTTTGTAGCTACCTTGCTCTGGCTAAGTTTTTATGTTCTTTGCTATATGTCAGGCATTTAATCTGTGTGTGTGTGTGTGTGTGTGTGTGTGTATTCTCACACAAAGGAAACAGGGGTCTCTTCCCACCAGTACATAGCCTACCTAAAATGGTACACATAACTAAAATGTCCATAACTAAAATATCCCTACCTACCTGAATTTCACACTTGCTGTTTCCAGAACGAATCTTTCTTTTTCACATCTCTACCTCTTTTATCATATTGCTCCCTACTCCTAGAACGCACATACTTGCCTCCCCCTCTCCTCTCTTACCCCCATCAACTCCCACTACTTCATCCCCCAGGAAAATAAGGGTTCTAAGCAGACACCTAGTAGATGTCTACAACAATAGTACTTACCATGTTCCCCATTTCTTCTTATGTCTAATCCTTTATTGGACTGTGCACCACTCAAGAATCGGGATTTGTTTTCATCTTTATATCTCCAGGGCCTAAAGAGTGTGTTAAAAGACATACATATGTGTTTATTTATAAATGGAATTTGAGATCACAATAAAAATAGGCCCAGGATCCAGACACCAAAGATCTGACTGTCTTGAATGCCTTACCTTCGCTTCCTTCCCATATAGTCACTTGATTATTCATACCCTTAATCTGGAAAACTAATCAAAATATATTTTAATCAAAACCCTAGAGAAGAACATAGGCAGTAACTTCTATGACATTAGCCACAGCAACTTCTTTCAGGACATGTCTCCAAAGGCAAAGGAAACAAAAGCAAAAATAAACTTTTGGGACTTCATCAAGATAAAAAAGCTTCTGCACAATGAAGGAAACAGTCAACAAAACAAACAGGCAACCCACAGAATGGGAGAAGATATTCGCAAATGCCACTACAGACAAAGGGCTGATATCTAAGATCTATAAAGAACTCCTCAAACTCAACACTTACAAAACAGATAATCACATCCAAAAATGGACAGAAGACATGAACAGACACTTCTCCAAAGAAGACATACAAATGGCTAACAGACACGTGAAAAAATGTTCATCATCTTTAGCCATCAGAGATATTCAAATCAAATCCACACTGAGATACCACCTTACACCAGTTAGAATGGCCAAAATCAACAAGACAGTAAACAACGAATGCTGGAGAGGATGTAGAGAAAGGGGAACCCTCCTCCACTGTTGGTGGGAATGCAAAATATATTTTTAAAAGATTCTTTTAAAGGTCAAACCAGTAAACAAAAAATTAAAGCAAGAAGTGAAAGAAAAGTGTTTTCTACATCCACCTTGAGAAATCCTGTGTGCAGGACTATTTTCTCCAAAATGAAATGCAAAACTAATCCCCCTCACTTCCTCTCCTCACTCCCTCCAGTCCTATGTCAATCCAGTGCTCAGTCCCCTCCAAAGTCAAAGGATATCTATCCCAGCAGAAAATTAATTTAAATCCATCTGTAACTGAAGAAGGCCTAACCCCATGCTGTAGTAGTACTTGGAAAGTGAAGAATAAGGTTGCCTCTGGCACTTAACTACTGTGACTACCTCCATTTAAAGCCAGCACCAACCAAAGATAAGACCCAGCCTGAGTTTTGATTATGCCTGCTTGAAATTTTGTGGGTTTTTTCCCCCCATCATTACTATGTATAGGGCAAGTATTCGATAAACTTCACTCTTGAGGAACACTGCTTACGCTCTAAAAGCAGTTACTTTCTCCTGTTTCCATTGTCATACCACAGCAATTTTAGATATTCAAGACATGAGGCTGGAGTTTCCCCTGGTGTTAAAATTAGGAAAAACAATAGACAAATCCTATAGTGATGAAGGCATTTTCTACTCAAGAATGGCTTCACAAGTTGACCTTCTCAGACTAAGTGCCACTGTCTGGCATCTGGTTCTCAGATTTGGGCTTCTCAGTCCCTCCAGAGATAATTAGATCCTAAATAACAGATCAACTCTAACTAAAATCACATAACTTACAGGAATGTCTATATAGTTCATTTTTGTGGTCGGCCTTCAGTGGCAACACCCTCTTTCCTATTATCAGTCATTCTCTAGAACTGTAGCTTAACACAAATCAGTCTGTACCATTAAGTAAACTTTCCTGATGTGCTCATAGTGGCTTAAAATGTACTATTTTTTAAACTTACATCCTTCTTCGTTGCATCTTCTCAAGTCTCGGTAAACTATTTGTCTGGATTTTTCACAAAATAGTGTGGAGGCATACACTGTATTCTGGATGGGTCTTCTACCCAGATGACAAGACAGTGAAAACACATCGCTGGAGAGGAGGCAGAATAACTGCTACCATTTACTTTCGTTCAAGAGGACTGTACTAAACTATACACATTTAAGTGGGATGGATTTTAATATACTGAAATAAAACAAAGTCGTATTATCTCAAAATCAGAGGAAGTTAGGCCTTCTATGATAAATATACTCTTACTCTTTCCAGCAATTGTCTGTGAAGATCTATTAAGAGCAAGGTTGGAACCCTAACTGTAACGTTTTACCAGATGGGTGACATTGAGCAATTTATTGAGACTCTCGGGCCTGTTTCCTCAATCTCTAAAGTGAGAGTAAAATGAATTAAAGCAATTAGGTTCTCAAGCCAATAACGAGGGAGGGGGGAGCCTAAATCATAATTACCTTTGTAAATCACTTTAATTATCCAGACACATAGAATATTGACTTTAATGTACACAACACACACTCTATGTTTTATGGGCACTAAGTTTTTAGAAGCCACTTAAAGAAATAAAAAAGAATGCATGTACGCATATGTCTGAACATTAAAGCCGCTCTGATTTTAAACTAACTCTAAAAATCACTACAGTGAATAGAGTATGGATGGAGAACACAATTCCGGTGCTTAATAAATGTTAGTGTCCTTCCTTTCTTCTGGGCTTAGACTACCAAGAAATCTCCCAGAGCAGTCATTTTTATGTGGTTATATCTGAGACGCAGATAGTGACTGATCCAGCGAGTACTCTGAAGGAAGAAACTTTGTAACTCGTTTGGGATTCTCACCCTGGCACGGAAACTTAGAAGCGCCTCAGTAAGTACGTGGATGAATTATTATCTAGCCTAGATTAAAGCCCAGGCCATCTCAACGTAATCATAATAACATCACAGAAATTTTAAAAAAACAAACTTCTCACACATCACTACCTCGGAGCGGTAGGCAGCCCTTAACTCAGGAAATGCTTAGCCCAGTGCTTCCGGCTTCCGTAGTCTCGCTCCATTTCGCGAGACCAAGGCGGCGCTCCTCCGCGGAGCTCCTCCGCGCCGCCGCTGGGGGCGGTCCGGGAACACTTCCGGGAGACGACTGTGTGAGTGTCTATGATGTGTGCTTCTGGCGGCTTGCAGGCTCGTTCCTCAGCCCCCGGGACCACCAGGCTGAAGTAGTGGGTACAGAACGGGGGTGTTAGCAGCCCACCTGTCGTTGGGTCCAGCAGTCTCTAGCCATGGACCGGGACCTTCTGCGGCAGTCACTGAACTACCACGGGCCGTCATTGCTCTCCCTGCTCCGCAGCGAACAGCAGGACAATCCGCACTTCCGGAGCCTCCTGGGGTCGGCGGCGGAACCTGCCCGGGGACCGCCGCCCCAGCAGCAGTTACAGGGCAGGTAATGGGACGGCGGCGCCGCTGCGAGTCGGGGGAGGGGACGCAGGTCGGGGCCCCACTGCCGCCGCCGGGTGGCTGAGTCGAGAACGTGCAGAGCCACGGCCGCGCGCACGTGAGGATTGCGGCGCTGGTGCAGAGGGTGGGTTGGAGGAGGGTCCGCTCTTTGGGTATGAGGAAAAGGGGGGATGTGGGCTGAACTTTTTCTTTGGTACTGCCTAGCAGAGGCGCAGAGTCTTTAGTCACAATCCCTCAGGCTTAATTATCTGGAGCTTCGGGAGTTGCTTTGTAACTTCCCTCGCCCTCCACCTACAGGCTAGGGAATGAGGGAATCCCTAATTAAAACTTTTCTTCGGAGGTTGTACGGCCAGGAGCTTAGGATGGACCCGATTGGGCGGTGAAAACCATGAACATAACCTTGAACATACTGAAAAGTTTTGCCCATAAACCGGGCTTAGACTACCAAGAAAGGTTTTCATAAATTTTGTTTCCTTTTAAGAAAAGAGAAGAGGGTTGACAACATTGAAATACAAAAATTCATTTCCAAAAAAGCAGATTTGCTTTTTGCACTTTCCTGGAAATCAGATGCACCTGCAACTTCTGAAGTCAATGAAGACAACGAAGGTGAGTTTTGTTAAAATACTTTGATTGCGGTTTGGGGTATTTCACTGCACCTGGGATGAAGCAAAGTACAATGCTCTTGTTAGTAATTTTGCTAATTTTTTTTTTCAGATGGTTATGCAATCATGCCACCTTTAGAGCAGTTCATGGAGATACCTAGTATGGACCGGAGAGAGCTATTTTTCCGAGATATTGAGCGTGGTGATATAGTGATTGGAAGAATAAGTTCCATTCGGGAATTTGGGTTTTTCATGGTGTTGATTTGTTTAGGCAGTGGCGTCATTAGAGATATCTCTCACTTAGAAATCACAGTAAGTTACTTTTCAGTTATTTGATTGCTTCTGTTTTTGTTTGGTAAGAGACCTCTCAATGCAAGAATTATGTCTTTGCATCAACTTGTGCTTGGGTGTACCCTGCTGGCATAGTTTTGAGAAATAAATGTTAATTGGAGAAAAATAAAGTATGTTTCCCTTTTAAAAAATTATTAACGATGATCTAGGTACTTAGTTTCCTCCTCTATTTCTGGTTTTTGGGGGTTTATTTGGTCCCTTTAGTTGGCAGGGATAGAGACCTTCATTAAATGCTCAGAGATGTCAGTGAATATGGTGAGAGTGATTGGTATCCCAGGCTTATTTCTTTCAGCTGAACATGTTCTTATTTAGTATTTGGAGTTAGACACCTACATGTGGATAATTTGGAAACAAATTTCTTATTTTTATATTTATAGTAGTTAAATGTAAATGATTTGTACAGGTACATTATAAGTTACTTTGCCCAAGATGAATTGTCTTAATTTGAAACAGTGTGTCTATTATTTAGACACTAAATAGTGTGTCTAAATATAAAAGACTTCATATTTGCTGTCTGTCAAGACAGATGATAGGGGAAGAAAAAGGGATAGACTGGATAACGGACATAAACTTTGGAGAATTCGCATTTAGTTTTCATTGGAATTCTACTTTCTGGACAGTTTCCGTTTTGTCTTTAACAAGCATAAAGTATCCTCTTATTTCATAATCCATACTTATATTTGGTTCCTGAAACTAATTGCAAATTTCATGAGATTTTAGTTTTTGAACTGAACCAGAAAACTTGTTTTACTGTGTTTGGGCACAGGCACTGCTTATAATTAAAATCTTTATTTAAATTTAGATTTTAGAGTGCTAGTTGTTTAACATTCTTGTCAACTATTAGCTGATTATATGGAACAACTAGGATAAAAGATGGTACTTCTTACCAAAGAATGGAATGTCTGGCATTTTAAAATACTTCTCATTGCAGGCTCTCTGTCCATTAAGAGATGTACCTTCTCACAGTAACCATGGGGATCCTTTATCATATTACCAAACTGGTGACATTATTCGAGGTGATCAGTTCCATCATACTAATAAAAAACTAACAGTTGTCAGATTTTTGTTTATATTAATTTTGAAAATCTATCTAATGAGAGTAGTGTTTGGAAAGATTTATGTATTTTTATGTTCATTTGCATTTTCTAGTTAATCAGCTTGGTTTTCTTATTTTTTTAAGCTGGAATCAAAGATATTGACAGATACCATGAAAAGCTTGCAGTGTCTCTATATAGCTCATCTCTTCCACCACATCTATCTGGTATTAAATTAGGTGTAATTAGTTCTGAAGAGCTTCCTTTATACTACAGGTAACCTGTCTACATTATTTAAAGAAGTTAATTGCAAAACAGTTCTTGACTATAAAAAATAGCAAATTATGTCCAACTTCTGACAAGGTAGAAAATTAATTTCTCTTCAAAATATGCTTATTTTATTTTTATAATCCTTATGTAAAAGAAACCAAAATAGTATTACCATACATTCATGTATAAAAATGATATGAATATTCTTTAATAGAAATGGAACATGATAATTATGTTAGTCATTTTTTATATTTTTGTTCTGTGTGTGTTTTGTTTTTTTAGGAGAAGTGTTGAACTAAATAGCAATTCTTTGGAATCCTATGAAAATATCATGCAGAGTTCCTTGGGATTTGTTAATCCAGGAGTAGTTGAATTCCTTCTGGGAAAACTAGGAATAGATGATTCTAATCCACCATCTTTAATGAGAGGCTTACAAAGGTATAGTATATTAGGTGGTAAGGTAAATGGTACTGAGCTCAAAATCTATGTAACTGAGAGACATATTTGACTATTCTAAGTCTGGTGGCAGCAATATGGCAAAGAGTAAATAAACAAGGTGATCCCATTTCCTTCTGGAATGGAGTCTGTTGTGATTACATATGTAGAGAAACATGAATAAAGTTTATAAGAATTTTATGTTAAAAATACTGTTTAACAATAATAGTAATTCCTGAGAGTTTAAGGATATTCTTTTGTAAGAGAGGGAAGTAAACCCTAAGGGACTTTTAATAATAAAGAAAAATTGAAGGTTGATGGAGGGGAGGTTAGGACATGGGCTAAATAAGTGATGAGTATCAAGGAGGGCACTTGTGTTGAGTGCTGCGTATTATATGGAAGTGATGAATCACAAAATTCTACTCCCGAAACCAATATTCCACTATACGTTAACTAATTAGAATTTAAGTAATTTGAAAAAAGTACTGTTTTGTGGATGGAATATAAATTTCTTGCCTGGGATTTACCTTTGCAGCTTTGAATTTTTGTCTGTCAGAGTAAAGTATTATTACCAAAAAAAAAAAAGTATATTGTTTGACTTTTATTTTCTTCGAATAGCAAAAACTTCTCTGAAGATGATTTTGCTTCTGCATTAAGAAAGAAACAGTCTGCATCTTGGGCTTTAAAATGGTATGAAAACTTTGTTTCTCAACAATTGCATTATCTAGTCTAAAAGTTAGGATAAAGCCCTGCATTGGGCTCTGTGCTCAGTATGGAGTCTGCTGGAGATTCTCTCTCCCTCTGCCCCTCCCTTGTTCTCTCTCTCTCAAATAAATACATCTTTTTTTCTTTTTAAAGATTTTATTTGTTTGACCGAGAGAGATCACAAGTAGGCAGAGAGGTAGACGGGGCGGGGGGGGGGGAGCAGGTTCCTCACTAAGCAGGGAGCCCTATGTGGGGCTTGAACCCGGGACCCTGGGATCATGACCTGAGCCGAAGGCAGAGGCTTAGCCCACTGAGCCACCCAGGTGCCCCAAATAAATACATCTTTAAGTTTAAAAAAAAAAAGAGAGAGAGAGAGAGATACTATCCATCCCACCTTACAGATGAGAAAAACGAGTTTCTGTTTGGGGTCTAAACTTAGATCTAGGGCTCCTGGGTGGCTCAGTTAGTTGAGCAACTGCCTTCGGCTTGGGTCATGGTCCTGGAGTCCCGGAATCAAACCCCCCATCGGGGTCCCAGCTCCACGGGGAGTCTACTTCTTCCTCTGACCTCCCCTCTCATGCGCGCGAACGCTCGCTTGCTCACTCTCTCTCTCTCTCTCAAATAAAAAATAAAAGGATAAGGCAGTCATTTTTAAGTCATGATTAAGACCAAATTTGTTTATAAATGAATTAAAATGATGCCTTTTGACATTAGCTTTTTTATAGGTGTAAATGGTGTTATGTTATAAACTTAACAGACTTGTTTTAACCAACATTTTCCATGTTTTTCAAAAGGAATTAGTATATTGTTATATCGATTTCATAAATATTTAATGAAATTATTCAAAGGCAAGATACTTCCAAGGTAAATTATCCAAAGGCAAGATTCTTCCTAGGTATATCCAAAGACAAGATATTTCCTAGGTATATATAGATACTTCACAACCCCACACAATCACCAATCTGTTCTCTGTATCTGTGAGTTTAGATTTTTTTGTTTTATGTGGTCTTTTTACCAAAGAAATATCAGTAAGAAGCACATGATTTAGGTACTGCTAAATTTGGAAAATGTTACCAAACATGTTTTTTCTCTAAGTTCTCTCATATAAGCTTCTGACCGATATGCATATTTGAGGATTTGTCTTTATAAAAAGCAAAATCTTTGTTTCAAATTTAGATTAGAAGAAGAAAACAAGTTTTTAAATGCTGAAAGTTACATATTATTGAAGGCTAAATATTAACCACATTAGATTTGTTATAAATTTATCCATGCTAACATTATGTTTGGATATTCTGAGAAATCTGTGTGATGCTTTACAAATGTCTTTTCAGTGTGAAGATTGGAGTTGATTATTTTAAGGTTGGACGCCATGTAGATGCTATGAATGAATACAATAAGGCTCTGGAAATAGACAAACAAAATGTGGAAGCTTTGGTAGCTCGTGGAGCATTGTAAGTGAATCATGGCTTTTAAGGAATATTGATAAGATAAATGTGTAAAAGATCTGTGAATAGCTCACAAGATAAATTCTTCCAATTTATTTCCTATATCTAGATACGCAACAAAAGGAAGTCTGAACAAAGCAATAGAAGATTTTGAGCTTGCATTGGAAAACTGTCCAACTCATAGGAATGCAAGAAAATATCTCTGCCAGACACTTGTAGAAAGAGGAGGGCAGTAAGTAACAGATTTTGTTTAAAATTAAGTAGAGATCTAATGTTCAACCAACTACTAAAGATAAAATCTTGTACGTAACATAAGGAAATAGCATCTTTAACTCACTTAATTCAAAACACCCTTAGTTTTGATTTTGGTTTAAAATGTTTTTCAAATATAGTCCTCCTTAAGCTTTTTAGTCTTTCTTATCCTTATTACTGAGGTTCTTCATGATTGGAGTTTGAAGATATTTTAGTGTCTTGAGTTTATTGTTCTGAACATCTATTCTCATTATATAAAAATATAAATGTAAAGGTCCAAAAAATTAAAGTATTCTTTTCTTGAACATACAGAAGAAGTTTTTGTTTTAAACTGAGGGTTGCTGGAGTGGGGAGGAGGGTGGGAGAGATGGGGTGGGAGGGTGATGGACATTGGGGAGGGTATGTGCTATGGTGACCACTGAATTGTGTAAAACTGATAAATCACAGACTTGTATGCCTGAAATAATACATTATATGTTAAATAAATAAAAAGTTTTTGTTGTAGTAGGAATTTGATTTCTAATTTATTTCATCATTCTAGTAGTATAATGCCAGAAATATGAATTGAGAGTTCTATAGTTAATTGTGAATATTTTGCTGTTACGTTTGCTGTGAATGTTTGCTGTTTGCTCTGCTCTATGCAATAAAATCCACAAATTCAGATTAAATGGAAGAGTAAATCATTAAGAATAAACCCTGCAACTTATGTTACTATTCTGATATGCTGGCATAGTAGTTGTGTTATAAATATTTAATGACTAGCAGGCTAGTCTAATTCATAAAATACTGTGAAGAAACATAATATTCCAATATAATTTTAGTAACAGTCTGCTTTAATAATTAAAAAGCTATTTATAATAGTATCTATTTGCAACTAATTTTTTTAAATAGAATTATCATTTTTCTCTTTCATGAATTTGCCTAATTATTCCAGTTTGTATGATCATTCCAGAATTCCACATTAAGGAGTTTTTGCAATATTTGTGTTTTTTTTTTTTAATTTTATTTATTTATTTGACAGAGAGAGAGATCACAAGTAGGCAGAGAGAGAGAGAGGGAGAAGCAGGCTCCCCACTGAGCAGAGAGCCCGATGTGGGGCTCAATCCCAGGACCCTGGGATCATGACCCGGGCCGAAGGCAGAGGCTTTAACCCACTGAGCCACCCAGGTGCCCCGCAATATTTGTTTTTAACTCAAGAATTTCTGTTTAGACTGAAATGACTGGAGTAGTTTTTTACCTTCTCACTAGGTAGATAGTTACTAAAATATGGCTGACTTATTACCCACATATTGGTATCTTCTGGCTCAGTGGATAATCCAGCAACGTGATCTGTATGTTATCCAAGCCAGAAATGTTAACAGCCTTCAGCTGATCCCTTTCTGCCCCTATCCAGTCTGGTGCAGAAGTGATCCCGTTGAAGCCATTGGGTTTTTGTGGGGTTGGGTTTTTTGGGTTTTTTTGTTTTTTGTTTTTACTTTTTCCTACTGTCAAAAAACAAAATATTTTCCAAATCCTTTTCTGCTCTGTATACAAACTTTCTAATTCTGATTTTTCATAGCGGAGACATATGAGTTACATCTAATAATTCTAGCAACTAGTTGTGATATACGTGTGTGTTGGTATTTCCAACTTTATCAGTGAATATTCTGGGAATATTTTTCTGTGAAAAAGAAAATTCTTCATAAACTACTAGGAAAAACCAATCTTTGTAATTCTGTGCTAAAGCTCAAGATAATACTAAATTTAGAGAAGACATTGGCTAGTCATATTTTCAGGTATCATACTAAAATCCCAATGCTGGACATACAATATGGCTTTAGTTACCAGTAATGAATTCCTACTTTTTTTTCAATTGAGATATAATTGACATATAACATTATATTAGATTCAGATGTACAACATAATGATTTGCTGGATGTATATATCGCAAAATAATTACCGAAACATTTGGTTAACATCTAATCATCACACATAGTTGAAATTTTTTTCTTGTGAGAACTTTAAGATCTACTCTTAGCAATATACAAATATATAATATGGTATTACTAACCATAGTCATCATGCTGTACATTACATCCCCAGGACTTATTTATCTTTTAACTGGAAGATTGTACATTTTGACTACTTCAAACATTTTACCAGCGCCCTCCCAACCCCACACAACCACCAATCTGTTCTCTGTATCTGTGAGTTTAGATTTTTTGTTTTATGTGGTCTTTTTACCAAAAAAATATCAGTAAGGACATGATTTAGGTACTGCTAAATTTGGAAAATGTTACCAAACATGTTTTTTCTCTAAGTTCTCTCATATAAGCTTCTGATCTATATGCATATTTGAGGATTTGTTTTTATAAAAAGCAAACTCTTTGTTTCAAATTTAGGTTAGAAGAAGAAGACAAGTTTTTAAATGCTGAAAGTTACTATAAGAAAGCTTTGGCTTTGGATGAGACTTTTAAAGATGCAGAGGATGCTTTGCAGAAGCTTCATAAATATATGCAGGTGATTCTTTATTTCCTCTTAGAAATTTAGTGATATTTGAAATTGATGCCAAAACTTAACTTTCTTATAGGGAATACTATTCTAGATTACTTAGTCAAGGCATTATGAAAACTGTCTTTATAGATACAACTTTTCCTAATTGGGTTTGACATTACTTTGTAGTTCCTTTTTTGTTAGTACCCAAAAGTAGAAATAGACCTATGAGAAAATTCCTACTGCCTGCATGTGGTATGTGGTTTTGAGAACTGTCCTTGTAGTGAGCTTTCCTGGTGGTTACAAATTCAGTGTTGTTGCTGTAATTGAGCCAATTATAAAAGCCTCTTTGAGAAATATTTTAAACTGCCTTTTCCTGTAATACTGATGATGATGTTTTCTCATGCATTTTCTTCTGAATTGGACCATTGCTGCTGTGTCTGTGACATCTGGTGCTGCTCATCCCCATCCTCAAACTGGAAAATGATTTCTTATGTAATCATGCGTCCAACTGGGCTGTGCTATTTTTTAAATGGTTTGTATTTGAACATGGTGATTCCTCCCTCAATTCACCTTAATGGAATTTATTTTAATTTTACTTTATAAATTTGTGTCCTGTCTAAATTTTTCAATTTTTAAAAATAATTTTTATTTTATTTTTTCCCTTTCTTGCACTCTGGGTCATGGGTACCAATGCAACGGTTTCCCCTTTTTTCATGGAATACCAACTGCAATATGGTCCTCAATGCTGTTCTGGCTATTCCAATGATTAATGCCAAACACTTGTATGATTAATTTTTACATGTTAAAAATACTTAATGCTGGATATATGGTGATTTGGGTGTACCCCCTTTGGTTTCTGGTTCGGGGGGTGGTCTTTTGAATACTGGGTTTTATATATTCTGCTATTTTTAACGTGTGGTTTTTTCCGATATCTGGGTTCTAAAAGAAATCTTTGGAATTAAGAGAAAAACAAGCTGAAAAGGAAGAAAAGCAGAAAACAAAGAAAATAGAAACAAGTGCAGAAAAGTTGCGTAAGCTCTTAAAAGAAGAGAAAAGGTAAACTATAATATTTAGTATTTTTTAACTTAAAGCAACTACTGAGTTGAACCAAAGTGCCATATGGAGGTTAAAGTAAGTAAAAAAAAAAAAAAAGTATTGACTCATAACCAGTGATACTTCGTAAGTATGTGTACCACAAATTTTTCTGTAAAAGAAATTAAGCAAAGTGGAATCTAAAGGAAGAATTCTGCAAAAAAAAAAAAAAAAAAAGGAAGAAGAAAAAGAAAAATCTTAAAATTTATAATACATTATTTTAATTATCTGTATTTTAGGGAGAAATGTTTTAGAACTAGAGCAGTGGTTCTCAACTGGGGGTGCCTTTGTCCCCCCAGGGACATTTTTGGTCATCATAACTGGTGGAGTAATCCTAACAAAATGGGTAGAGGTCAGGGATACTGCTAAACATCCTACAGTGATCCTCCTGCCCCCACTGTCACCCCGCCTTCCCAACAAATAATTACTCAGGTGAAAATGTCAATAGTGCTGAGGTGGAGAAACTATATATTGGAGATAGCCAGATACAAAACTTCGTTTCTCTCCTTCATGTATTCAGATGGGCTTAAATTTTTAGACAGTGTTGGAAATGTGATGGTGTCTTCAGAAATAATGATTTGCTTTCAATGACAATTGTCTACACAGTATTTTTTCCCAAAAGGCATGCCTGGTAGTAAAATTGGATATTGTAGTAACTGAGATTATACAGTAATTGTTTATCTAAAGCCACAGCTTTTATGAAACCTTTAAAGAGAACAAAGTAGAACTAGAATCTTTATGGATAATTGAGAAACATTTTTGTCCTTAACATATTTGATGGGTTAACTATATTTTTTTAGGCTAAAGAAGAAAAGAAGAAAATCAACTTCTTCCTCTTCAAGTGTTTCTTCTGCTGATGAATCTGATTCTTCATCATCATCCTCTTCCTCTTCTGGTCATAAAAGGCATAAGAAACATAAGAGGAACCGTTCAGAGTCTTCTCGAAGTTCCAAAAGGCATTTAGCTAAGGCCTCTTCAAGTCAGATAGATCAAAATAGGAAAGATGAGTGCTTCCCAGTTCCAACCAATACTTTAGCATCTTTTCTTAACCAAAAACAAGAAATGGAAAAACTACTGGAAAAGCAGGACAGGTTACCATATCAAAAGAAACAAATGAAAGAGAAAGATAGATGCCCTCTTTCTTCATCTTCATTTGAAATTCCGGATGATTTTGGAGGTAGGTCTGAAGATCCAAGAGATTTTTATACTCAGGCAAGTAGTAGCAAAACAGAAAAATCGTATAAATCAGAAAAACATTTTTCCAGTAAAAGAGATTCCTCAGATTCCTCTTATAGGAATTCAGAGGACAAAGTGAAAACTTACGGTTATAGGAGAATTGAAAAAGATACAGAGGGAAGAAAAGAGCACTATAGAAGGTGGGAACCAGGTTCTGTGAGGCATTCCACTTCACCAGCAAACTCAGACTACTCTTGTAAGTCAGTTGAAAAATATAAAAAATACACTTATTCTGGATCACGTGATTTCAGTAGACATGAACAAAGGTATCCATTAAATAAAAATCAAGGAGAATATGAAATAGAGGGTAGTTATGAGGAGGACATTAAAACAGATGTTCCAGAAGCAGATGGACTAAATAGCAAAGAGCAGTCAGAAAGTGGAGTTAAAAAAAATTTGCCTCAAAATTTACTCAATATATTTAATCAGATAGCTGCATTTGAGAAAGAAAAAGGAAATAAGCCAAAAAATTAATATGTCAGGGATTCAGCACCATCACACAAAAGGCTATTAATGAAAGTTTTGGGTCTTCGAATCCAGAAGAATCTCTGCTAAAGCTATTTGTAGAGATTGCAGAAAGCAGATGCTTTTTAGCTATTCTCAAAGTATGTTTGTTTCAGTTGTGGGTCTCCTCACAGCTTAATTTTTTAGGCTTTTCATGTGTATGTTTCCGTATAGTATTTCTTACTGTGATGATTTAAACTTCACCTAAAGATAATTCTCAAAGTATTGCTTCCTCACTGTATTATAGTGTATGAGAATTCCCTGGGTCTACCTTATCCTTCTGCTTGAGAGAAAATTAAATTTGTTCATTGAACACTTGGATTGTTTTCTCCAAAAATTATTTCATTGTCTTTTCTGTTAAAGTCTCTTTTCCCTCAGCTTTTGAAAGAGATACACAGTATTTGTTCCTTAAGTACCATTTTATTAAATTATTTATTTAAATACCACATTTTTGTATAACTTCTAAGATTATATGCAGATTACCTGTCTTGACTAATTGACCTCTAAAGTTTGATTTAATTAAAAATGGTTTGTGTGCCAGCTTAACAAGTACCTTAGGAATAAAGCCATGAAAGTTGAATAGGGGCCCATTTTGCTTATTTCTCTCTCTCTCTCTCTCTCTCTCTCTCTTTTTAACCTTATTGTTAGCAGTATAACCCTAAGAAATTTCTTAACTTTAAATATTGGCAAGACCCTTAGAGACTGTATCAGAATAAAAGACTAGATCAGACTAGATCAGAATAAAAAAGATTCCTTTCATCAAAAACAGCAGTGGCAAGAGAAACACTATAAATCTTGTTTTCCCCTAAGGAAAAGAAAATTGAGAAACTGTCCTAGTATTGTATAAGTCCACTTGGGAAGTCACTGGGAATGTTTATAATTAGCCTACAGCTGGCTTGCATTTCCTCTTTTAATACCTCTTTCCTGACACTTCCCTTGATATCTCCTTTCTTAGGGTCTGAATAAATGACAAGGCCAAAAAAGCCTGGTTTTACTCAGATTTCAGCAACTACAGCTGAAAAAGTGACTTAGATTATAAAAAATCCTCCCAAATTTGAAAACAGATGTGGAGACAGAGATAGGAGTCATGGTTGTTGATTTATAACAGTCTTTAAAATCTTTCCAATTTCAGATTCTAGTGTGATAACAGGCCTTTAATGCCACCTCTCTAAATCATTCTAACTGGGTGTGTCCTGTTTGTGGCCTTCAGACTTCAGCATTGTGAGCCTAATGAAAAAGCTAGTTTGTTTTACAGTGGAACAGAGAAACTGTTTAAAAACTATGGGTAATAGTGGTAGAAAAGTCACTCATTCATCTTTGTACCAAGAAACTCACCTTAAAAGAATCCCTGGTTCTTTCTGTGTATTAATAGCTCCTGTATCATCTCTACATAGTCCTACATAGCAGTTTTTGTAAAGAGTGAACAGTATCTTGACGTGGTCTTTGACCTTTAGGAATTGCTAGTACATCTTCAGTATTTTACACCATTTTATTTACTAAAATCTCTGAACATCACTATCAATCAGCACTATAATTTTCCAAGGTGTCTGTGTGGCTTAATGTTACATTCAGGTACAAGAAAATTAGGATAGTACCTTATACAGGTCTGCCTGAATTTAGGAATTCCGTCTTCCCCAGAGTTTCTTTCCTGGGACATACTAAACTTAAGCAGAGTATACAAGCCAGTTTCTAAGGATGTGTTCAGGAAACCCATCACAGCAAAAGAATATGGGGGACTTACCAAGAATTGTTAGTAATTATCTTTAGCAGTTTTTTTTCTTATCATTATGTCTTATAGTTTGTACACACCCAGACTGTGTCTGGACTTCCACAAATAACTTTCTAACACATTAGGTGGATATTAAGATAATTCCATATTTGGAGATAATGGGTTTGATCCTTGTGTCACCATTTAGCATTATTACACATATAAGGTTGGAACTCTTTGTTTAATGCAGTTAAATAGACTTGTATGCTGGCCTAGAACTGAATGAACCATTTCACAAATACCTAGCCTTTGGGTAGTAACTCAATAGAAGTTACTGTGCAATTCTTATGCGAGGACCTGTACATTTTGTATGTATTTGATTATTTCAATAAATTTGTGGTGTAGGTAACTCTTAACCGTCTCAGTATGACAAATAAGGAAAAAAGCATAGAGAAGCAACTTTCCCAAGGTCATAGAGCTAGTAAGAATCCCTGCCTCCGTAGAACAGTGTTTAATATTGAACTGCAAGCGCCAAGTAATTTACAAAGTAATACAGGGCAGAGAGAATAAGAACTTTAGTGAATACAAAGTGACCACAAAATTAATCAGTTTTTTTATCTTAACAAATCTTACACATTTAGAACCATGTTTTACAATAAAATTATCTTATTCATTGGATTTGGCTATACCATTTGCTGGCTATTTCTAAAAACAATAAGATATTTAACAATCTGGAAAAACAGGTTTACTGCCACTACTACCTTTCAGAAGGAACTGTAAATGACACAAACAATGACAACTGTTGTGACAAAAATTCACGGTTTGAAGGAGAAACAGTTAACTATATAGTTTCTAAGTATATATAGCTAAGGATTTAATTAAAAGCCACTTTTATAATCATACTCCACATTCTTCCAAAAGTTGAAAATATTGGGCTCATATTCTATAGTGTATTAAACGGAGTAACATTCTAAATTTGGTAGTCTTATCTACACTGTAAATTTATGGGATTCCTATTGCAAATCAAACCACACCTAGCTCTTAGTCTACTACAAGAATGTCTTGGGGAAAAAAGGTTGAAAGTACATTCTTACTCTTCATGCTTGGTTGTTTGACTTCTTTCAAGATCAGAGTTGAGTAATTCCTAGAAATTTAAGCTGCATTTTTATTGATATGCAGTGCTCTTTCCTATTGTTTTTTTGGGGGGGAGGGAATAAGTACAGTTTTTTGGTTAGAAATTTTAGAATCATACCAAAAGAAGAAACAAATAGACTTCTCCCCCAGAAGCCCAAGAAACATGTTTCTCTGACTAAAGCAAACCTAATTTTAGGATTTTCTAGGGTAAATGAGAATTTTAGTATTACAAACTATTCATAGGACAGCAAATCTTCAGAAATTTCTGGAAACACCGTGTTACGTTAGAATTGAAGTCGTTTCATGGCTAGCGTGAAATAACTGAAAGTGTTTTCTAGTCTAACAAGTTTTCTAGTAGCCTTGTTAAACAATCTGCTATTACTGCTTTCCTTTTCTGTGAAGTAAACAGTATGGCAGAGCTAAGGAAATTAGCATTTCTTTGGCTTATCTGAACCTAAATTGCTTGACTTTTTTTTTTTTTAACTCCGTTTCACATTTTCTACTAGGCAAACTTTCGTCTAGTTATTGCTTATTTCTAAAACACGATTACAATGGGCCTCTCTCTCATTATCAGTACACAACACCCAAAAGCGTAGGGTGGAATTCACTATCTTAAAAGTAAGATTATTGCTTTTGTGTTTACAATTTATACAAAAGAGGTTAAAATGTTTATTTGCTGCCCTTTTTGTTTTTACCATTATTGGAGCTACTGGTCGCACTTGGTGGCCTAGAGATATTGCCAGTCACTGAAGAGGAGGGGGGGAAGTTCAGCTCTAATACTTTAATTGAAGTCTGAGAGGAAGTACTTGTGGTACTTCTGGATGACCTACAGGAAAAGAAAAACAGCATTATTTTATATTTAATTCAAAATCCGTATTAGTAAAGACCCCCTCGCCAATGGCAAAAGATACCATAATCCCACAAGGAATTAGAGATCAATAAGTATATACTAGTAATACTACTACTGAATTTTAAAAACATAACCATTAATGTCAAAAAGTTAGTTAAAAAAAAAAGATAACACAAGAGTCTCAAACTAGTTCAACAAATGTTTCTGTATGAGAAAAATATTTTCAACTATAATCAGTTTAGAAGTGGAATCATTAAACATTAAAAAGGTTTTGCAAAAATCATTAAGCATAAAAAAGGGCCATGGGAATTTGGGTGCTGGCAAGAGTGACCAAGAATAGGTTATGTAATCTAAGCTAAAGAGAGGAAAATGAGGCCTATTGACAGCATAAAGTGGTGGGGTCATTTGAAAAGCATAACTAGTTACACAATTCTGAAATACGAAGATTTAAAAATATGAAAATACAGTGATGTTCAGGTGATTGCTTACCATGTTTATGTAGAAACAGTTTTATTCTACTTTAATACTATCTTTTAGGATATCCCTTTTACTTTTTTTTTTTTTTAAGATTTTATTTATTTATTTGTCAGAGAAAGAGGGAGAGAGAGCACGAGCTGGCAGAGTGGCAGGCAGAGGCAGAGGGAGAAGCAGGCTCCCCGCTGAGCAAGGAGCCCGATGTGGGACTGGATCCCAGGACCCTGGGATCATGACCTGAGCTGAAGGTAGCTGCTTAACCAATTGAGCCACCCAGGCATCCCTCCCTTTTACTTTCTGAAAGCTCTCTGTGGACAAGTGAAAAGTAAATGGCTACTAAACATAGGAGGTTAGGAATTTTAAAATTAGGATCGTCATTAATAATTTTTATTTTGTCAGCAAAGCACAAGAGTTGATTAAACATAAATCTACCTGATAGAATTTTGGGTAAAACTAAACCATAGAAGTACAGAATTAATTTCCTTTTTAGCAAAGCAGCAAAAATGGAATAAAATTCTGATTACTAAAATTTCATAATGTGACTTTAATCATAAAAACCATACTCTATATGTCTGTACATCTAAGTTGCCTTTTTATGGTTTAAAAAAATTCTCCCCAGGGGCGCCTGGGTGGCTCAGTTTAGCAACTACCTTTGGCTCGGGTCACAATAGTGGAGTCCCCAGATTGAGCCCTACATCAGGCTCCCCGCTCAGCAGGGAGTCTGCTTGTCTCTCTCCCTCTGCCCCTCACCCCACTCATGCTTGCTCGCTCGCTCTCTCTCTCTCTCTCAAATAAATAAATAAATAAAATCTTAAAAAATAATTCTCCCTATACTCAGGGCTAACCATGCAAGATGTAACCTTCAAAATTTCACCCGGCTTTATCCTACTGAAATAGCTGGAAGTCACAAAACACTCCATGTTCTCATAGAAGCTGTGACATCAGACAGAAACCAGAAGGAAAGAGTCTTGCTCTGCTGGCTATTGTCTGCATACATGACACTAACGGAAAGGTGGGTAAGGGTAAGAAGAGCACTGGCAGATCCAGTGGCTGTGGTGATATTTGCATAGGATAGAGTTAACGAGATGATTTTTAAACTTACACTTGTTTTAAACTTACCTTGTTGATAACAGTGAAGTCTGTGAAGGAGATCTAGAACTCTGGCGACTGCCTTTTGTACCAGCTGTAGGTAGTTCTAAACCATTCTGGAAGAATATTCAACAGCGATCATTAGTACCACTGCATTTTAGAAAGTATATTTTTAATTAGACTTCACTTTATGATAAGTGCCATAGTTGTTTATTTCATTAAATGTTTAAAATATATTTTAGCTAGAAGGTACTGTTATTACCTGTTGAAAGTATGTTTGAAGGATAATACGGATCTCAGCATTTTCTTCCATGACATCAACTAGCATTTCATCAATGATCTTGTGGAAATTTTTCACTTCGCGAAGTTTGATGTCTTGTTCTTCTAGTGTTTCATCTTTTGTGTCTTTCAAAAGTCGGATTTCCTTGGTGAGTTTTGCACACTGTTTGTAGTCAATAGTAGTCGATTATTATTTAAAACTATTTCCCAGAACTTGGTATTTTTTAATGAATGAAGGAGGATTTGGAACTCCAAAATATATAAATACGACAGGTCAGTTTTCAAAAAGACAGCAATACCTGTTTAGTTACTCTCTCTAATTTTGGCTTCTGTTCTTCAGTTTCTCTGTTTAGTTGAGATGAATAAGCCTGCTTCTCTGATAATTTTTCTTTGACACTATTTGTTAAATGTTCTATAACTTCTAAAGTATTTTCCATGCTCTGGAGAAAATAAAGTGTTAACATACTTATTGGTTAGAATCAATAAGATACACCTTGCCATTTTTTCAAGGAAAAATTCATTAAATTCATTTAATTTTAATTCATTTACTTTTGTATATAAATACATTATATTGGTAGATAATAAGTATAATGGTTTTCAGATTAAGTTTTATATATAATTCCCCTGGAAAGTATTTTTATGGTACTTGGGGGAAAATAAATCAAACAATGGCTATTAAAAACATGCAATTTTCAAAGACTCAAAATTCATACCATTGGTTCCTTCAAATATTAGCAAAAAAAAAATTAAATTTTTATATAGAGCTTGCTTACCAAACACATTGTTTTCTCTTTCAGTGATGTGGTTTAGTAATTACTTTCTACAAGATTATTTTTATCTTTCAAATTTAAGGAGCAATCTTTAAGGTAATCTTTAAGGAATTAAATGAAATAAAAATTCATTAAATAAGTTAGTGGATATATCATAATTAGCTGGCTATGATTCATAACCTAATTAACCAGTCATTATCTGCTGTCCATCCTGTGCTTAGTACTGAGATTTTAACTAATTTATTTAATACTTTGGTCACTTATTTTTTTTCTCATTTTAATTAAAATGAAATTTTTGCTATATACTTTAAAAAATTATCATCTTTGTACAAGGTAACAAGACAGTAAACAAAATGATAGTTAACTTTTACTAAAGGCTTACTAGTAAAGCCTGTAGAATTTACCTGGATATCTTCCTGTAGTTCCCTGATTTGTCTTTGTTTGTATCTGTATTTTTCATCAATAGCTCTTTTTTGTTCTTCTAGTTGGATTTTTTGTTCATACTCATCACCTAAAATTAGAGAATTCTTTGAATTTTTAACATGTTATGTAGAAAGCAAGCTTTAAGTCTTACATATATTAAACTTACAACATTTTTGTTATAGAAGCCTAAATTCCTTATATCAGCTTATTGAAAAACAGTATGAGCATGTAATGTAATAGCCATTCTTTTGTCAACATAGAGCAGTCAATAGGCTGCCATTTTCTTCACATTTGAAACTAAGTCCCAGAGAAGTGATATGCAATACTGCTAGAACTAATAATGGAAATAACAACTTAGCCCTTATTTTAAAGGGAGGGGAAGGTGATTTTCTTACTCAAACATGGTACATTTTTGTTGTCCATGTCTCACAATGTTCCTCTTTAAAAATAAAGCTTTACTTGCCACATTCATAAAATTTTAAAAACTACATACTGGACGGAGTCACTTTTTTAAAAGATTGTTTGTAATTGTTGTTGCAACTTCTCAGCACTTGCAAGGTGTTTTCTAGAGCGTAGATTTCTTTTTCAGCTTTGTTGATCTTAGCATCCAAACTGTCACCTTCCCTTTGAAGTTCTTCTTTTTCTTGAGCAGCCTGTGAAATACAGAATAGAAGTGACTGTACAAAACTATCGTGAGAGAGATTGTCTGCTTGCAGGGCAGGAAATAGTTTACTCCCAACAATACCAATTTACCTTGGGGCCTACATGCAGCATTAAGCATTCATTTCTTGATTTAGAGTAGAAGACTAAATCCCCAAGACCTTCAAAACAGAGTGTACAGGTTATAAACTGATGGAAGTGTAGTAACTAATCAAAGCTTACATTAAAACTTTTCAACAAAAATTACCAGAAAGCTAAGCAGATCTAAACTTTACTGGAAAGAGAGAGGGTTAACTAGGAGGTAGCTTCAAACTAGATCTATTTAATTAGGAAAGTGCATGTTTCTGACCTGAAAGAGGCTTAGAACACTTTCTCATTTTAAGTTTTAGGAATATAAGAGGTGAGCAAGGTACTACATGTAGGAAAGTAAATGCATGTTATTTCCAACACAGTTATATTGTCATTAAAACTAGGATCTCAACATCTTTGAACAGTTAAATAATATTAAAATTGGAGTACTCACTTCAGTAGCACATACTAAAATTGGAACAAATAAAAAAAATTAGTGTGGCACCTGCACAATAATAACATGCAAGTTTGTGAAGCACTCTATATTTTTAAAGGAGAAACTGCATGATTCCACTTACATGAGGTGCCTTTAATAGTCAAATTCACAGATGGAAGATAGCATGGTGGTTGCCTGGGGTTGTCTGTTTAATGGGAAGAGAGTTTCAATTTTGGAAGATGAAAAAGTTCTGGAGATGGAGGTTGGTGCTGGTTGCACAACAGTGGGGATGTACTTAATACCACAGAACTGCACATTTAAAAATTGATACATGGCCAATTTTATGTGTATTTTGCCATGTTTAAAAAAATGTTTAAAAATTAGAGAAAGATAGTTGATAAATGTGGCTGAGAAAAAATGCAGTCTATAAATTGTTGAAAACCGACAATTCTCAGTAGTGGGCATACTCAGTGACTTTTTTCAGCTTAACTCTGTCACTGGGCTAAGCTGTCTAGAGTTGTATCATAAAAGTTCCAGAGAACTTCTCCAATTAATTGTTGACAGGGATAACATAAATATATATTTAAAAGTGCCAAAACATGGGGCACCTGGGTGGCTTAGTGGTTAAGCCTCTGCCTTCAGCTCAGGTCATGATCTCAGGGTCCTGGGATCGAGCCCCATGTCGGGCTCCCTTCTCAGTGGGGAGCCTGCTTCCCCCTCTTTCTCTGCCTGCCTCTCTGCCTACTTGTGATCTCTCTGTCAAATAAATAAATAAAATCTTTAAAAAATAAAAGTGCCAAAACCCATTTTTAATCAAAATCAAATAATTTCATTTGTTAATTTATTCAGTCCCTAGGTATGTGTATTTAAACCAGAATGTAGCCATTTGGGAAGTTTTATTGATAATTCTTTATCTCTTAACATTTTCACTGGTGTTTATTATGCTTCAAAATATGTTAACACATATTTTTATAGTAAATAGTACATAATAAAAAAAAGAATTAACAAAAAAATTTTCTTAATAAATTATAACCTAATTCTAGTAAGTTGAGTCTAGAATTGGCAACCTTTTCATTCAAAAAATACCGTAGTGGAAGAGACCAAGAATGAATCAAAACAGCTAGATTTTAGTTGTGGATTTCCTACAGATGAGGTGAGTAACATTAAATAATTCATTCTCCTCTTTATTTGTCAAACAAAGGGGCTGACTTTGTACATTTATATATATTTCTTGATCTAATTCCATATATACCTTAAACTTCTAAAAACTTATGATCCTATCTGGTTCTAAATCAGAGATTATAAAATGTATACCTCTTATCCTAGATTAGAAATTTTATATTAGAAACAAATTTTTATTCATCCCTTTTTGTCAGCATTTTAAAGCATTTTCAAGAAATTTCATTTTCTAATAGTTTCACTAAATTGAGGTCAGAATTGGACTGGATCCTTAGGAAGACCACATAAGACATGTTGAGTCTAGCTACAAATAAAGTTTCATTTTCACAAATCTGGCACATGTGAAGTGTTAAGAGTAAAACATTTAAATATGCTGTATATTGGGGCACCTGGGTGGCTCAGTTGTTAGGCATCTGACTTTGGCTCAGGTCATGATCCCAGGGTCCTGGGATCAAGGCCCACATCGGGCTCCCTGCTCAGTGAGGAGCCTGCTTCTCCTTCTCCCACTCCCCCCTGCTTGTGTTCCCTCTCTCACTGTGTCTCTCTCTGTCAAATAAATAAAATCTTTAAAATAAATAAATATGCTGTATAAAAATAAGTAAATAAATAAATATGCTGTATAATGAAAAATGGAAGGAATAATGTGGCAAGCTGCAGACCCTAGAAAGGATGGAAAGTGAAGAGTGGCATTAGGAAATTAGGAAGGTAACTGATCACCTTGATTCATCTTACATATCCCTTATGCTGACGTTTATCCCACAACTTTCCTGTGAACAGAAGAAACACATTCTTCATCAAAAAATTTGCCTGTTTTCCTGAGAAGTGGATGCATCATCATCAATCATCATCATCACAGCAATAACAATAATGACAGCTAAAATTTACTGAGGGCTCATTTCGTTCCAGACACTATTTATGGGTTTTATGTATATTTCTTCATTTATTTCTCACAACAAAAGTTATAATATCCTCACTTTGCAAGTGAGGAAACTTAAGCTCCCAAAATGATTAAATAACTTATTCAAGATCACCTACTTGATCAGTGATAGAACCAAGATACGAACAAAGGCACTCTTAACATCAGAGCTTTTAGGTAACATCACAACCATCGTTGAAAGAGAAATGAGTGGAATTGTAACATCTACCTTCTTCCCAACACTGAACAACCTAGAACCTACCCTTTACCCCTCAACTTTTAAAATCTGAGAGGAGGAAAGTCTTGTTAGTATCAGGTCGAAGCCTGAGGTACTACAGACTGATGAGTTACAAGAATAGTTTGAGAGCTGGGATTCATTTCTCATGTAGGTTAGGTGGAATTCCTGAGGCAAAGTGGCAGGCATATCACACTCAGTGTGTGTTAGGCTCACACTCAAGGGGCTACAGAAGAAAACTTAGAGGAGTAAGTACAAGTCAAAGGAAAGAGAACATCTGTCCAAAAGGGCCATCCCCTAAAGGTGTGAATTGGGAGATCTTCCTACTCCCATCAGTGTATGATAGAAGAAAAATGAGTTAAAATTAAACTCTCCACTCCTTTCTAGGGTTTTAAGTTCCCAGACCTCTGTGTAAAGGAAATCACACCTGTTCAGTTTCTACATGGTTAAAATGACTACGGCAGTACTCGGGAAGGGAGTGCATCCAGTTCTTGATCACCTCTCTATCTCCCCTTATGGGCTAGTAGATAAAGATAACCATGAAATGGCAGACAAATCTCAAACATCAGAACAGAGCAGGTTCACACGTGATCTCTCTCTCTCCCATCTGATATGAAGAAAAAGGAACAGGCCTCTTCCTCTCTGGATATCCGCCATACCAGAGCTCACTGGTAATTCAGATAAAAAGATTTCAAAGGTGGTACAGCTCCAGGTGATGATATGTGGTCTAGGATGTAGCCATATGAGTGGATGACTATAGTGAAGTAAGGCCTTGAGTCTGAGGTGTTGAACAGGTTATCACATGAATAGTAAAGACATGAAAGTGACAGCAGGTCTTAGGGTAAAACAGATTATGAATCGAATAAATGAAGGGAAATGATATGACACAAATGATAGCCAAAAAAAGGATCAAAGAGCAGTCCAGACCTCTCTTTGACCTCATGGACTTGAGGTATATAAAAATAATAGCTTCAGGGTGCCTGGGTGGCACAGGCAGTAAAGCAGCCAATTCTTGGTTTTGGCTCGGGTTGTGATCTCAGGGTTATGAGATTGAGCCCAATGTCTGGCTCCGCACTGAGCACAGTCTGAGATTCTCTATCCCTCCCCCTCTGCCCACCCTTCTAAAGCAAATAAATAAATCTTTAAAATATATATATAAAATATATTCTTATATATATAAATTTATAATATATAAATATATAATATTAATATATATGAAAATATTTTAATTTAAAAATATATATATAGCTTCAGGGGGTGCCGGAGTGGTTCAGTCAGTAAGCCTCTGACTCTTGGTTTTGGCTCAGGTCATGACCTCAGGGTTGTGAGATTGAGCCAGCGTCAGCTCTGCACTCAGTACAGAGTCTGCCTGAGAGTCTCTCCCTCTCCCTCTGCCCCTCCCCCTACTGATGCACTGTTGTACACACCTGCACTCTCTGTCAAATAAATAAATCTTTAAAAAATAATAATAGCTTCAGTACCTCCACCTAACAACTAATGTTTTTTGGCCCTAATCAAGTGCAGTCGCTACAAGAGTGCTATGAAATTCAAAGTTGCATGGCAAAAAAAAAAAAAAAAAGCCATTTGGTTAACAAAATGCAGACAAAGATACTTCACTTTATCACAACTATGAAATCAATTAAGATTACCTTTATCACATAATAGGCCTGTGTTTTCTCCTCTTCTCCTTCAGGAGGCAGCATAACAACAGTAAGAATTTCATATCTATTCTTCAGTTTATCAATTTTACTTAGCCTCTCATGAAACTCAGCACTAACATGGAAAGAAAAAGAAAAACACTGAAAAACAAATAAGATACTTTATTTAAAAGGACTATTACATAAGATATTTTTATTAATACTGAAATCAAACAGGTTAAATATGTTCTCACTTTTCAATTTTCTAATTAGTGGGAATCACCTCAGGTTTCACCCTATTTGAAAGCTAAGAAGTTACTCTGCCATAGTTTCATGGATGTTGGCAGAAGACACAAGATTCCTAGGTCAGAGAAAAAGGACTGTCATTCATGGTACACCAAGTAGCATGCGCCTCCTGCTTGCAGAGTTCCAAAGTCCCATGCAAGTGAGGAGAAGCTCAAGTGGATATTACATATACTGTAGGTTTACATCACAGCTGAGGAATCTCAAGCTTAGGTAATCCAAATATCTTATAATGGGAACTAAGCAAATACATCTAGTCTTTACTCCAGCAAGAGGATACTACCTCTAGCTTCTGAGGCTGTTCACTATCTAAACATCTTTTAAAAGATAGTTTATTAATATATACATTATATTATTATATAATAATATAATATATTGTTATATTATTAATTTTTATTAATAATATAACATTATATTATTAATATTATATTATAATATATTATAATGTTATAATATAATATAATGTTATATTATTAATAATAATTAATAATTATAATATAATTATAATTTATAGTATATTGATTAAAATATATATTTAATACATATATTAAATATATATATATTTAAGATTTTATTTATTTATTTATTTGACAGAGAGAGATCACAAGTAGGCAGAGAAGCAGGGAGAGAGAGAGGGGGAAGCAGGCTCCCTGCTGAGCAGAGAGCCCAATGTGGGGCTCAATCCCAGGACCCTGAGATCATGACCTGAGCCGAAGGCAGAGGCTTTAACCCACTGAGCCACCCAGGCGCCCCTAAAAGATGGTTTAATGCAAATTAAAACCACAATACAGTATTACCTCACAGCCTTTGGATAGCTACTAAAAAAAAAAGTATTGTCAGGATGCCTGGGTGGCTCAGTTGGTTAAGCGGCCCAGTCTTAATTTCAGCTCAGGTCATGATCTCAGGGTCCTGTGGGCTCTCAGTGGGGAGTCTGCTTGAGATTCTCTCTCTCTTCCTCTGTCCCTCCCACCACTAGTGCACTCTCTTAATCTCTAAAATAAAAAAATAAATACGTCTTAAAAAAAGTACTGCCAGGCGCCTGGGTGACTCAGTTGGTTGAGCGACTGCCTTCGGCTCAGGTCATGATCCCAGAGTTCCAGGATCGAGTCCCATATCGGACTCCCGGCTCTGCGGGAAGTCTGCTTCTCCCTCTGACCTTCTCCCCTCTCATTCTCAGTCTCTCTCTCTCTCTCTAATAAATAAATAAAAAATCTTAAAAAAAAAAAAAGTACTGCCAATAATGTGGAGAAATTGGAACCCTTGTGCACTATTGGTGGAACTATAAAATGATGCGACCACTATGGAAAACAGTACTGCAGTTCCTCAAAAAATTCCACATAAAACTACTATATGATACAGCAATCCCACTTCCGGTTACAAAGCCAAAAAAATCAGAAGTAGGTACCTGAAGAAATCTCTGCACCACAATGTTCATAGCAGCATTATTTTAATAGCCAAGAGGTGAATCAACCCAAACATCCATGGACAGATGAATGGATATACTAAATGTGGTATACATGCAATGGAATATTATTCAGCCTTAAAAGGAAACTGCATCACATGCTACATGGATGAACCTGAGGAAATTATGCTAAGTGGAATAAGCCAGTCACAAAAGACAAATACTGCATGATTCCTCTTACATGAAGTATCTAAAGCAGTCAAATTCATACAGACAGAAAAAATGGTAGTTAGCAAGGGCTGGGGGAAGTAAAAAATAGTGTTTAGAGGGCAAGGAGTTTCAGTTTCAGAAAATGAAAGAGTTCTGGAGATCTATTGCACAACAATGTGAATACTCTTAATAACATTACTGAACTGTATGTACACTTAAAAATGTTTAATATGGTAAATTTTATGTTTTGCGTTTTTTACCAAAAATGTTTAACAAGATAGTCCAGAACAGGGAAGTTAGTACCTTTCCTTGAAAGACATACAGAAATATGAGAAACCCATGAAGAACTGCCTCCCAAGATTTAGATTTTTTACTCTGCTGATTGTTTTTTTCCTTTTATTCTAGTAAATTCATATTTTATAAACTTTTACAAATGTATTTGCCTACTACAACCTTATGAAAGTGTACTACCCAACCATGGTGAAAAGAAATCTTCAACCTACCAGTTTTCCTACTCCTAAAGAAAATTTGGTGGTAAAATATATTAAGAAACAGAAGTTATGGATTTGCTTATTTTTAAGTATTACTATTGTATCATCAAAAAATACTTAGGCATCCTTTATATGAATGTAAAAGACAAGACCTGTTGGCTTTCAGCTTAAGATGGTGGACTAAGCATAAGTACATCTCTTCTCCTTCCAAAAATGGAAAAGAATAAAAGGAGGAAAAAAAATAACACCATAGCTCTGGGAAAGAGGAAGACACAATTTTGTCATGAATTCATGAAAAAAATGGGAAACAAATGGGATTTGATTGACGGGGTGGGGGAGGGATGGAGATATAAATAGAAAATTATTAATGCAGAAATATGAGCCATGTTTCACCAAAGAAGTCTGGAGAAAATTCAAATCCAGAAATAAGAAATAAAAAGACCAAGAGTGATCTCTGAGGCTATTATTAAGGTAAGTAATGAAAGGATTGTCTACAGAACATCTGAGCCACTCTCCTGAAAAGTTTACAGAAAAGTTCGCAGGATTTATGCTCCAATGATAACCCCCCGACTTAGCAGAATTCCTAGTATTGTATGTTGGTGCTGAAGAGAAAAGTAAAAAAGAGTATAATACAATTCCAGGCCCCCAAAACAGTGGAGGTTAATAAAAAACAAAGTTCTATCCATGAAATAAATAAAGACTTTATCACCCAAAATAAACTCCTTAAGGTTCAAACTCCTTATGGTCATTTAGGGGCAAATTAGCCCAGTGCCCATAAGCAGTGCTCCCATTTAGAGGTGAGACCAATTGGGGGAAAAGATCTACCTAATTGCAGAAGAAACCCATACCAGCTCCTATATCAATCACCATGATTATCAATTAAACATTTGCTATTAAATATAAGAGAAAGCCACAGACTATCAGACATTTTGGAAAGTTAACAGCATGAATGAAAAGAACAAAATCAGCAAACACAGGCCACATCCTAAGAGAAACAAATGCATGGGATAGAAGAGAATTTCCAAAGTATTCTAGTATCTCTAAAAGATGAGAGGATATTGATTCAAAACTACCCATAAACGAGAATGGGCTTCTATGAAAAGAAAGGACCAATGAAGGAACAAGAGTCCTTGCAAATAGTTTCCCTGGCTCAACTTAATAGTAGTAAGAAAGATTAATCAGTGATCTAGAGAGAGAAAGAGGGACAGAGAAGGGAGAGGAGGCAGAAAGAAAGAGACTAGGGAGAGAGAGAATGAGAATATCTTAAAAAGTGAAACAAGGGCGCCTGGGTGGCGCAGTTGGTTGGGCGGCTGCCTTCGGCTCAGGTCATGATCCCGGAGTCCCGGGATCGAGTCCCACATCGGGCTCCCAGCTCCATGGGGAGTCCGCTTCTCACTCTGACCTTCTCCCTTCTCATGCTCTCTCTCACTTTCTCTCTTTCCTAATAAATAAATAAATAAAATCTTTAAAAAAAAAAAGTGAAACAAAAAGAACAGAAATTTTAAAATGAGAGTAAAGTTAAGAAATTCAGAAGACAGACCAACAACCACTCAAAATGAGCAACAAATGCAGAGCACAGAGAGTGGTGTGAGAAAAAAAATTAAAGAACTATTGGAAAAGCATTTCCTCGACCTAAAGAAAAACTTGACTGAAATAACTGAGAGTTCACCAAGGTTCAAACAATAAAAATGAAAGCCAAAAACCAAAAGCCAAAAAAAACCACCCAGACACATAGAGAATTCTGAAACCTGAAGGATAAAAGGAGTGTCCCAAAGCTTTTCAGACAGAAAACAAAAACCAGGTTCCTTACAAAATAAAATGAATTAGTCTGAATCAGACCTCTCATAAACAACACTGGCATCTAAAAGAATATGAAACAATGCTTTCAAAGTTCAACTGTAATTCAAATATGAACAGAATAAGTATGCTTTAAATGCATAAGAACTCAAAAATTTAAGAAAACATCAATTCTGGAAAAAAATTCAAAACATACTCCAGAGAAATGAAATGGCAATCTAAGAAAATAAGATGACAAAGGACACATGAAATAGTATTAAACCAAAAACAAGTAAAACATATAGCTAGGTGGAAATATTGCTGGCAACTGACTGTATAGTTTAATGCAAGTTATGAGAAAGGAGATCTTTAAAAATAGAGACATAATATTAAAAACAATAAATAACAACCTGAAACTATAATTTGTGGTTTCACAATACATGAAAGATGGAGAGAGGAAATACAGCAGTGAAGGATGCTAAAAGTCTTACCTCTTTTATGAAGAAAAAAAAATGGTAAGAGCTAAATAATCCTCGGTATTCACACAGAAATAGGAAGGTTAAAGTTTCTCTTGAATTTAAGAATAACCAACAAAATAACTAAAGTTAGAATGTATGTATTCCAAACAATAAAAGAGGAAAGAAGGGAAAAACAAAATTAGCAAAACCGGTGAAAGACAGAAAAGACAAAAAGAATACCTATCATATGATCCACTTCTAGGTATTTATCCAAGAGAAAAAAAAGCGTATGTTCATACCAAGCACACGTATGTTCAGAACAGCTTTATCTGTAATAGCTAACACCCAGAAACAATAAATGTATACACGAATTGAGGTAGATGTATGCAATGCAATATTACTACTACTCAGTGATAAAAATCGGGTCAGCAAACCATCCCTGTTTTTGTACAGCCCATGAGGAAAAAATGCCATTTACATTTTTAAATGTATAATTAAAGAAAAAAATCAAAAGGAACATTATATTTCATGAAAAATAAAAAATCTAGGAAAATCAAATTTCAGTGTCTGTAAAGTTTTACTAGAATACAGGCACGTTCATTTTTTTTTTTTTTTTTTTTTTAGAGAGAGAGTGAGAGAGAGCATGAGAGGGGAGAAGGTCAGAGTGAGAAGCGGACTCCCCATGGAGCTGGGAGCCCGATGTGGGACTCGATCCCGGGACTTTGGGATCATGACCTGAGCCGAAGGCAGTTGCTTAACCAACTGAGCCACCCAGGCACCCCCAGGCACGTTCATTTATTTCCATACTATCTATGGCCGCTTCCGCTCTACCAGAGTTGAGTTGTTGCAACAGAGACCATATGGCCCACAAAACCCATTATACTTTCTATATAGCGCTTATAGAAAATTGTGTGGGATATTGCTAAACTAATACTTAACCTTCAAAGTTGAAATCTATAATTAGCTAAGTGTCTATCTCAAAAAGTTAAGCACATCAAAATAAACCCACAAAAATAGAAGGAAAAAATAGTAAATGTGAGAGCAGCAAGTAATAAAATAGAAAAGTGGTGCACCTGGGTGGCTCAGTCAGTTAAGTATCCAACTCTTGGTTTCAGCTCAAGTCAGGATCTCAGGGCCATGAAATCAAGCCCTGCATGAAGCTCTGGGCTTGACTTGAGGCCTAATTGAGATTCTTTCCTCCTCCCTCTCTCTCCCCTCTGCTCCTCCCTGACTCATGCTTTCTCTCTCTCTAAAATAATAGAATCTTTTAAAAAAAATAATAAATAATAATAAAATAGAAAATGGATTCACAAGAGAAAAAAATCAACAAGCATTATTTCTTTTCAAGGAATAATAAAATTTATTAACTACTGGCAGTAACTTCTGTTAAAAAACAGAAGTCACAAATAATATCAGGAATGAAAAGCTACAAACACTGCAGCTATGAAACAAATAATAAAATGATATTGTAAACAATTTTATGGCAATAACTTAAAAAATTTAGATGAAATGGAAATTTTTTCTAGGGAAAAATTTACTAAAACTGACTGAAGAAAACATACAAAATCTGTATTGTTCTATAACCAATCAATAAATTGAACCAATAGCTGAAAATCTTCAAAACAGTCCAGGCATCCAATGGCTTTTTACTAGTGAGATCTTTGAAAATTCAAGAAAGATATAATTCTACTCTTTTACAAACTTACCCAGACTATAGAAGAATTAAAAACACACAAAATCATTTTATGAAAGCTGACATAACCTTAATTACCTGACAACTTGACAAGGGCAATACAGAAAGGAGAATTATAACCACAGATGTGACAACTGTATACAAATATCATCAAATAAAATCTAGATATATAGAAAATGTAATATGTGACAGACAAGTTTTGTTTATTCCTGGATTGTAATGTTGTTTTAACCTTGAAAAATCAATCAATATATTTAACTATATTAACAGACTGAAGGAGCTACATCATATCAGTGAATACAGAAAAAGCATATAACAAAAGTCAACATCCATTCCTGATGAAATGAATTAAAACAACCTCTTAGCAAAAATGAAAATAGATGGGCACTCCATTGATATTTAAAGGTTATTTCAAAAAAGTCTACAATTCATATTAGTAGTAAAATGATTCCCTTCGAGATCAGGCACAAGACCAGGGGACCAGCAATCACCACTGCCAGTTGGCACTGACCTGGAGGTCAGACAACAAGGACAGTGAAGCAAAAGAAAGAAAAGATATAAAGACTGAAAAGAGAGACACAGAACTGTTATTTGCAATTGATATGAACGAAATACCTAGAAATTAGAATCTACAGATCAACTGTCAGAATTAATGAGTTTAAGCAAAGTTGCTAGATTCTTAATATATAGAAATCAACTGTATTTCTATAATGCTCGCAACAAACCAAAAATGAAATGATTTAAAAGGAAATAACATTGACAGAAACATTTTAAAAAGTAGCATCTGGGGCACCTGCGTGGCTCAGGCAATTGAGCATCTGACTCTTGATTTTGGCTCAGGTCATTATCTTGGGGTCCTGAGATCGAGCCCCACATCATGCTCTGTGCTGAGCATGGAGCCTGCTTGAGATAGTCTCTCTCTCTGCCCCTCGCCCGTCCCCTCACTCACTTTCTATCAAATAATAAATTAACTAATTAATTAATTTAATCACATAAAAAGTAGCATGTACACAGAAATAAATCTTTTTTACAAAAGATATGCAAAACCTCTAGGGAAAAATTGTTTTAATAAATGCAGCCATAAGGGAAAGCATGTTATTGAATTCTCACCACGAAACATACTTGAAAATCAAAGAAGGGAATTAGTGATCTCATTGCAAAAGGGATAATCTAGAAAATTAGGAGTTAGCCAAAGGAAAGAGGGAGGAAAAACCATACGTTTATGATTGAAATGTGTCCAATATACTAAAAGTCTTTTTAAATAAGAAAAAGATGATCATCCAGTCAGTTCTTCTGACATCACCCTTACATTTTCAAAAATTTTTAATAGTTTTTTAAAACACGAATTACCTTATGTTCTGTCGTTCTTGATCAACATATCTTATTTGTGATGCAAGCATTGTTTTGTGAACCTTAATTTCTTCGATTCGTTCTTCCATAGCTGTGTGTAATTGCTGTTTTCTTTTTTCCAGAGAAAGTACTTCTTCTGCCTTACTGTGAAGCATTTCTCGAGTACGTTTAACTTCAAGTTTTAAAAGATTATCTTCTATCATCAAATCCTATCAACATAACAAAATTGTCAGATACTTAAATAATTACTGTTATACACAAACCAAAATATTTTCTTTTATTGCCACAAAAGTCAAACTTGAAAATACAACTTTTTCTAATTTGACCATTGACCAAGACAACTAGGATTAAATTTAGATTGCTCTGAGTGACGACTCTTGGTTTTTCTTCACTTTTTAAGAAAAAGGTTTATTCCAAATCTTATTATAATTCAAATTGAAATTTAAGTTTTACTAAAAAAAAGGAAGAAGTTATTCTCAAAATTAAAACTTATAATCTTATAATCCAGGAAATACATATATACACACATATATATGTATATATATAGTCCTATGGATGAAAATTTTTATATTCTAAACTAAATCTCACAAAATAACATGTAAATAAATTTCTATTCTAAACAATTCAGTCATGGATAGAGTACTGACACAAGAGTACACAAATAGATCACTTTTCAGAATAGAAAGCCCAGAAACAAACACTCCAGAACATAAGACTTTATTATTTCAAAACACAGCTTTTCAGTTGAAGAAAAGATTAGATCCCTACATCTTGAATGTACCAAAAATTCCAGATTAGTGAAAAACTTAATGTAAGAGATAAAACCAATGCAGTTACTGAAATATCGAACATTTGTTTGATTTTTAGTATGACAAAGAAGTTTCCAAGTATAAAAATTATTCAGGGAAAAAATATTTGATGTTAAAAAGCTTTTAATGTCAAAAAACTGAATAAAACTTTAAAGATAAATGGAAAAAATATTGATAATATGACAGAGTTAATATTTTTACATATTAAGTTCTTTTGCAAAGCAATTAAAAAATATAAACCTTCTAATGGAAATACGGATGAAGATAATAAACTAGAATCCAAAAAAGAAAGATCATGGAATATAACATACATTTTTTTTGAGAGGGAGAGAGCACACACATGTGGCAGGGGGAACGAGGGCACAGAGGGAGAGGGAGAGAGACAATCCCAAGTAGGCTCTACACTCAGTGCAGAGTCCATGTGGATCCCACAGCCCTGAGGTCATGACCTGAGCCGAAACCAAAAGCAGACACTTAACCTACTAAAGCCACCCAGGCACACCTAAACATTTTTATTTAAACATAAATATTTTAAATTTTATGTTTAAATGTCACATGTTACCAACTTAAAAAATATAGACTAATACAATGAAATACCATACTTGCCCATCAAATTGACAACAATTTTATGAATTATAATATCCAGGTTTACCGGTGGTAAGTAAAATAGAATGCTCACACACTGCTGGTGGGAGTATTATATGAATCCTCTAGAAGACAATTTGGCTTGAAAATAGTTTGGGGGCACCTGGGTGGTTCAGTCAGTTAAGTGCCTGACTCTTGGTTTCGGCTTGGGTCATGATTTCAGGGTCATGAGATCAAGCTCTACGTGGAGCTTCCTGCTCAGTGCGGAGTCGGCTTGAGAGTCTGTCCCTCTCCCTCTGCCCCTCCACCTGTTCATGTGTGCTCCCTCTCTCTCTCAAATAAAATAAAATCTTTTTAAAAAAAGAAAATATGGTGCCTGGGTGGCTCAGTGGGTTAAAGCCTCTGCCTTCGGCTCAGGTCATGATCTCAGGGTCCTGGGATCGAGGCCTGCATTGGGCTCCCTGCTCAGCAGGGAGCCTGCTTCCTCCTCTCTCTCTGCCTGCTTCTCCACCTACTTGTGATCTCTTCCCCTGTTAAATAAATAAATAAAATCTTTAAAAAATAATAAAAAATAAAGAAAAAAGAAAAAAAAGAAAATAGTTTCAAGACACTGAAAATATTCATTCTTTTTGAACCATAATTATACAGTTAGAAATTTTTCCTAACTCATTGAATAATTATACAATGATATATGTGCATGGTATATGGTAGTACTAATTTTTTTAAGTGGGTTCCATACCCAAAGTGGGGCTCAAAATCATTACCCTGAAAATAAGAGTTGTATGCTCCAATGACTGAACCAGCCAGGCCCCCCTGGTAGTACTATTTAGAATAACCAAACATTGGAAATAAACACATATCCAAAAAACAGGAAATGGTTAAATAAATTATGGTAGCTTACATGCAAAAAACTGTAGGAAGACTTTAAAAATAATTTTTAAAGAATATTTAATGTTAAATATTTAATGTTTGCAGACACACATGGAAATAGATAATATATTTAAAAATTTTTTTACATAGTATATAAAGCCAATTTTCTTCAAAAGACTAGAAGGAAATAATATAACTTTAACACTTTATCTTGTATACAGTGATTATAGTGACTTATTTTCGTCTTTATAGTTTGGCATATTTTTTAAATTTTCTATAACTAGCATTAAAACGTGGTTTTTAATATTACATACACATACGCTTTTACCGCACCTGTTTCAAAGCTTTGGTTTTATTAAGTTCTTTCTCTGATCTGTCATTGAAAAGATTTAGTTCATTTATCTTGGCCATGAGGAACTGTTTTTCATCACAATTTTTACTATTTGACTTCTTGATAAAATAAAGATCATTCTATAAAAAGGGAAAATAGGTACATAAATATATATTTTAAAATAATATTAAATACATAGTATTAAACATCTTATATTATGTGTTCCATTGAATATAATAATTGAATTTTTAAATCTTACACTTCACACTCTAATGTTTCTAGTATAATATACGTGGATATTCACATAGAAACATATTCCTTTTTATCACCTATTGATTTTTTGGATTTGGTTTCAGTTCAATAATTCTGGGAAATATTATGTACAGTTCAACCTGAATTATTGGGTGATTGCCATTTATGGGGAGAAACAGGAAGAGGAAGCCAAGCATTGGTTCAGTATACTGCTCACCTTTTGAAGTTCCTTATTTGATTCAACCCAAGTCACAGAAGGCAAAAACCTTCACGGTTTAAAAGCGTAGGGTTTTTCGTTCACAGTACGAGTTCTTGAATCAGATGGCCTTAATTAAACATTAGTTATCTGACCCTGGTGGGCAACCTATTTTTCCTTAGTTTCCTCATTTCTAAAATGGAGATGACAGTAACTACCCGCCTGCGTTGCTGTGAGGATTAAAGATGTTACATCAAAGAGTATCTACAGTGTTTTACACACAGAAGTGTCATGAATGTTTACTATTACTTAATTATATGTATAATCATGTATTGCTAGAGAGAAAAATGCTAGAAAAGGTCTGATTCCATCAGATGCATAAGTGTGTCACACATACCCATCAGATATCAGGTTCCTTGCTTTGTAACAGTCTACATCTTCTAACTCACCCAGACCTCGGAACAAGGCTTATGCTCATGGTCACCTCTGGGTACCTAAAGCAAAAACTTTCTAGTTTCAAGACCTAGTTTGTTCCTCTCTCTCTCTCTGTCTTTTACTCTCTCTCTCTCTTTCTCTCTCTCTCCCCCTCCTTTGCCTCTCTCATTGCCTGTATTTCTCTCAGGTATCAAGAGAATTGTATTGCAGCAAGACAGTAAGAAGAGGAATTTTTTTTTTGTATAAAGATATGATTTCATAAAATTAACTTTTAGAATGAAAAAATTTTAACTTAAGGTGATTTTTAACCATAAGGAATTAGTTTCTATTATGCAAAATATAAGATGGAATGATATGGAAGAGGTAATGCAGAATGACTTCACAATCTCATGGTACTACTGAGAAGAGCAGACCTTCATTACAAGGTTAACTAGCTTTAATATCTTAAAAACTTCACTTGCATTTCTTTTAATTTATTTATCTCTCTATTAAAACCAGAGTAGGGAGAGGCATAAGTACTAGACAGCTGTAACTCCGTCATGGACAAAGCCCCAGAGTAGTTAAAAGGCAGAACACTAGAACCATTCTCACACAGCAAAACAGACACCATTCACGCCAGAGTCGAGAAGCGTGCTTGCATACAAATGGCACCCTCCTATCATTCTATGTAATTGAAACAATACCATTTATCAAATACCTCCTAAAAGCACTGTGTTAAGATACACATTGCTTCTAATTCTCCCAAATACCCTAACATAATATCAAATATTCTCTTTCATTTAATAGATGAGTTAACTAGGGCTCAGTTAACTAGGGCTCATTAAAGTTAAAATAGTAGTACTGATATAACCTTGATATTCAAAACCAGTTGTTTCTAATTCCAAAATACGTGTTCTTTTCCACAAAGTTAAGGAAACAGTTATCAAACATTTCATCAAACTACAAACTACTCCAAACCAAAATTTTATCATCTCAACATTTTTTTAAAAAACATGACCAGGTGGGATTTATCCCTGGGATGCAAGCGTGGTTCAACATTCATAAATCAATCCATGTGATAGAACAAATCAACAAGAGAAGAGAAAAGAACCACATGGTCCTGTCAATAGATGCAGAAAAAGCATTTGACAAAATTCAGCATCCGTTCCTGATTAAAACTCTTCAAAGTATAGGGATAGAAGGAAC
>CM052799.1:119000836-119136640 GCA_028533885.1 Nasua narica
GTGGGGGGGTGGGCGAGCCTGGTGGTGGATATTGAGAAGGGCACGTATTGCATGGAGCACTGGGTGTGGTGCATGAACAATCAATCTTGTAACACTGAAAAATTAAAATAAACATATTTGTGGAGAAAAAAAAACTAATTTTAAAAAGTAAGAGCTCCCTTTCACCTTCGTAGTCCTAAAGGAATTCAGGGCAATTTTTCTAATAACCACTAGAGGACACTCATCACAAGCCTTTCAAACTGTAAACGACACTCCTATCCTTTGGGGTTATCCCATTCAGGTCCCTGAGCTCTTTTACTCTTAAATTCTCCAGTTAAACTTTAAAATAGTATTTATATTACATAGGTTCCCCTAATATAGGTTTTATATGACCATAAACATTAAAATACCGAAAGATAAAGAACATTTTTACCTTATTAACAAAATAGAATCATTCAAAATATTGTAACCAAGTAAACATATGAATAACAATAGATGACCCATAAAGGTCATTTCAAAGATAAAGGGCAATCAAGTTATTCTGGCAAAAACATAACAGAAAAATGAAATTTATCAATGTTTTAAATCATGTACTATTTAAGGGTATTTTGAAGTCCAATGGGCGGCTAGGAATGAAATTGTAGCACTCTGTACTAGCTGTGTAACCATGGACAAGTTATTTAATTTGTGAAATGAGTATTAATATCTCCCTCACAAGACACTGATAAAGATTAAAGAGATAAAATACTAAAGGCATGTAATATATTTAACATATAATAAATGCATAATCAATGGTAATGTTATATTCTCGTAGTCTGTATAGAAACACGAACATTAGTTCAGACATTTGTTATATATGCAGGTAGCTTGGCAATCGTCCTATCCAAAGTAAAGTCTTTGGACCATGTTGACTTAAAACAGAATAACTAATGACTAGGATATTTGAAGCATTGAAAGTATTTTGGCTAAGTTACATGAAGCTTCTTGATCTGTGTTTCCAAAAGGCCAAATGTAGATTTTTTCTCTTCCAATGTCTTTTTAAGTTCAACAATTTTTGTTTCAAGGGCTTGTTTTTCTTCTGAATTAATTTCTCCTTTTAACCGTGACATTCGGCGTTCCACTTGTTGAATGTAAAAATCCTGTTACATTTTTTTAAAACAGATAATAAGGAGAAACAAACAGTTAAAACCATTTCTATAAATATAAAAACACAATAAACATTTTCTTAAAGCTTAGTCTTAAGTGTCATCATTTACTAAAGTCACTTTAATTCATCAGTAATTTATAGTATAAAATCCTTCTTAACTCTAAGCAGAGAAATAGCAAACTATTCTTCAACAATCTAGGCACATGATAGTGACATAAAAGTAAGTAATCTTCTGAAAATATAAGAAGTCAGCTAGGCGGATATTCACCATACTACTAGGATGGAACCTCAGTAAAACCACTGGATGTTTATGGACATGGATTTTTGCGGGCACATTTTCTAAGGGATACAAAAATATCCAAAATTATTAGCCATGGATGGCTCAAATATGATAAACTTCCAATGAATTATTTTTAAAATAATACATTAGCTCCTGTAATTTTGAGAAACTAGGACTACATTAGATGAGGAAATTAAGATGTAGAGAGGGATGATATTAAAGAATTAACATGAGACAAAATATATAAATGGAACAAATAAAGGGAAACTTCCAAAGTGCTTTTAAACTATTAGTCTACAGGCTGGGGTAGTATGTAAACATGCCCATGTTTGCATGACTAAGACTCAACATACAGTTTTTCCAGGTTTCAGATATCCCACTCCTTGTTTTGTTTTACTCCAGGCCCAATTGCCCCGGGTTCCTTAAAAGAATGGTTCTCTCTCACTATAGTTGTCTATCCTCTCGCCTGTTTATTTCAGATCAGAAAAAAATAGCTTTTAAGGCTTCCTTACCCTAGTAGTGACCAAACATGATATCCCATTTCAGCATCTGTCTATCCCTCCAAGAATGCTTTAAAAATCTTTGCTTTTTAAGGATACTGTGGTATCTTGACCATCACAACTGTAACAAATCAATATGGAAGACATTCATAAGATTAACATCTACCTGACTGTACATAATTTCTTGCTGCTTCAAGGTTTCAAAATCCAGTTTATGTAACTGATGGTTGAGGTGCTTTAGAGAGGAACGAGTTCCTTCAATTTCTGATACAACAGCTTTTTCTTTCATTGTCTCAGTCTGTAATTCCTGAACTTTCTTAAATAGCACCTCTTTCACTATGTTCAATTGAACTTCCACTTCCTGGTGGTAAGAATAATAGTGATCAATGAAATTATAATACCTTAAAATGTTTTATTTTATGAACATTATAATTTTGGGGATCATAAATTAACCCCCCAACATTTTAGCCTTTGAGAATATAAGAATGCCCTTCCCACAATTTCAACAAATCTCCAACGTTCATTATAGTCTACTCTATTCCAGGACGTTGACCTGACATCTTAATTCTACACCATGTCACCCTGGCCTTAGAACTTGGCCATTCCACTGGTTTCCTTAGAAAATAAAATATACCAGAGACACACAACTTTTAAGTTCAGAGATTGTGCTGAAGTCTTGAGGGTATTACAGGAAAGAAATCATATCATGCAATCTCCCACCTTCTTCCAAGCACTATCCAGTGGTGAGCAGGTAAATGTTTATCCACCAGCTTTCCAGTGGATGGGAGGTTAGGGGGAAGAAGCTGATTTTCACTGTATAAATATTCCCATTATGGCCAATTTCAAGCCACTAACATGATTCCATTAAATGTAGAGTTGGGAAGAGATAGGCATTCGCAAACCATTACATAGCATTTCCACTATACAGATATAATAAATGTAATTAATCTTAAGAGCATAAATAGATAATGGTAAAATCTAGTAAAATAATTTGGAAGTAATGAGTGCTGAGTACTTATTTTACTTTGTTTTGAATATTATATATTTAATTGTAAGTCTATATAACTTAATTTATAATAGTAGCTATGTTTAGCAGCTGACTTAGAAAATTCCAGAAAATTTAACTATCAATTCTTTTTGAGCTGGTAAAGGCTAGCCCTAATATACTACTGGCACTACCATTTATTCACACCTTGTCTCTAGTTGGCCTCCTTACATGCGCAGCCTTCTAGGAAACAGAAACCAGTCCCCCATTCCCACTCCTCAATTCTCAAGAGGCAGATCTGTCTTGACCTCAAGGTTACACAACCATGTGTTCTACGCTTCAACTAGATCTCCCATGCCAAGCAAGAACTATTGAAAGTTATCATTTAAAATGTTGAAATAATTTCCCTCTCTGCTCTTATACCCAGATAAGCATATTTCCTTTTGGCAACAAATGAACCTTGATACCAAAAAAAAAATCTGTGATTGGCACATTTAAATTTTGACAAATTAAGAAATATAATAAAATCTTAAAAATGCTTTTTTATATAATAAACAATTTTCATTCATTTTAAGACCTTCTCAAAGACTACCTGGCAGTTTTAAAGTCGGTGCTTGGTGGTATATAACACAGCACACTTCCAAAACATACAGGGTTAGGGTTTTTCCAAACAAAAACCAATAGCTACAAAAACCAAGATTATGAATAAAATACGGCTACAGCATAAGTAGCACACATGCTGCCAATCCCACTTTTCCTAATTAAGCTAATTTCTTCAAAAATGTCAACAGTTTTTAATGTCATCATCAAAAGGTCTATTCCACATGGATTTCAGTCTTTATAGATTTTTTTAAATTTTATTTATTTGACAGAGTGAGAGAGCACAAACAGGGGGAACAGTGGGGAGAGAGATGGAGAAGCAGACTCCCCACCGAGCAGGGAGCCTGATACAGGGCTCGATCCCAGGACCCCAGGATCATGACCTGAGCTAAAGGCAGATGCCTAACCATAAGAGCCACCCAGGTGCCCCCTAGTAAGTTCTAATACTGTCTTATTTCATGTGCTACAGAAAATCATGCTCTTAGGAGGAAAAAAAAACACTTTTAAAAAAATAATGTGATTTAGACTCATATACTATTCAAGTCATGACTCCATTATTCAGGGACTTTAAACATTGAACAGCACACTGAAGAAGCTTGATTCCATCCAAATATAAGTGAAACCCTACTCGATATTTAGCAAATGGGGGATGTTGCCATGATCTTCAGCTGCCTCTCAGAAAAAGAGTAAAAGCAAGAACTAGTGTAAATAGTGTCAGGTCACAGAAGTAACTTTGAAGTTTTCAAAGAGGAAATGATGAACCAGCCTTTTCCAGTTCCTCAAAAATTGGCCTAAATGCTACCAAGATGCCAAAGACATTTCAATAGAGTTAGTAAAGTAGAACACTTAAGAGTACATTTACCTATAAATATTGCCAGACTATCAGAGATAACAAATGATAAAGAAATACAGGGAAGGAATGTAGACTATTGGGGGGAATTTGATCACAAACAAAAAAAAGAAAGAAAACCAACTGTAAGGGTAGAAATCAATTTTGAAACTGGGCATGTTTCAAGGTATGTTCACAATATAAAAGTATATATATGAATGACAAGCAGAGACATGCCAGGCATTGGGAAGGCACAAGACTGCAGGTGGAGGGCACCTGTGAAAGAAGATATCCAAGTCAAATGCCGAAAGTAGAGCAAAAGGTGAAGTAGAAGCTTTAAGAGAAAAGGCCAGAAACATCCTTGGAAGCCACACACAAAAAGGAGTCCAACAACTCAAAATTCTGATTACAAGTGTGATCACACCAGAAAGCAGAGCCTCTTAAAAGACCTCCTACTCCCTGATTGCTAAAGTCTAATTCACTATTGCTAAGTTCACAGTGACTGATTAAGAATTAAAACTAAACTTTACCTTTACACTTTTTTCCTCCTCCCTTAGCATATCTTCCAAATTGGTAGCTTTTTCTTCTACAGACATCGTTTTCTCAGTTATCTGCTTTAATTTTTTTCTTGCAATCTGATTATGATTTTTAATTTTCTGTAACCTAGAGAGAGTTTATGAGGAAAAAATGGAAAACATGTCTGAAAAGTAATACAAACAAGAAATAGTTTATCCTAAGATTTCTTCACATAATATGAAGGTTTCTTTTGCCATAAACCTTTTTATTACCTTTTTGTTACCTTTCTATAAACCTTATATATTTATTAAATATATATTTAATAAGTCATAAAAATATCGTTCCTAAGCCTTTACAAAGAAAAACCCAGGAAAAACTTTTTTTCAAGTTTAATAATTTAGTAGCTATCAGTTTACAATTATTTAACAAAAGCTTAAATATTTAATAATTTTTCTGGAAGTAGTCAAGAACCAGTGTGCCTGGGTAGCTCAGTCAGTTAAGTGTCCAACTCTTTTTTTAAAAAGATTTTATTTATTTATCTGACAGAGAGAGAGAGAGATCACAAGTAGGCAGAGGCAGGCAGAGAGAGAGGAGGAAGCAGGCTCCCTGCTCAGCAGAGAGCCCAGTGTGGAGCTCATCGCAGGACCCTGAGATCATGACCTGAGCCGAAGGCAGAGGCTTTAACCCACTGAGCCACCCAGGTGCCCTGAAGTGTTCAACTCTTGATTTCAGCTCAAGGTGTGATCTGGGGTCATGAGACTGAGCCCTGCATCTTGTCCCTCTCCTTCTGCTCCTCTCTCTACTTGTTCTCTCTTTCTCTCTCTAATAAATAAATAAATAAAATCTTAAAAAAATAGAAGTAGTCAAAAACTATAAACATACTTAAATATCTTTTTTCTTACCTTGCTGTTTCTTCATGAATGTCCTTCTTTATTTTGGAAATATTTTTTCTTATAGCTTCTAAATCACTGGAACTTCTATTCACAGTGGCTTTTAAAGAATCCAGCTATTCATTAGTTAACAGACAGAAATTACATATTTACTCTACATCTTATAAATTAATTTCATTTTTGAGAAGCTCTATTCTGAACATGTTAGTTTTTAACCTACATCACACCCATAAATACAGTGGCCATGTTGCTGTAATACATATTCACAGTTTTTCTTTTTGATCTGATATTACATTTTAAATGACTTATTGCATGATACTGGCTGATTACAGAGCCCTACATAGATGCATTAAAGGTACATAAAGCAAAAGCATCACAGTATTGGATTTTGGCAATGATATCTTGGACACGACAGGCAACAAAAGAATAAAAGATAAATTAGACTTCATCAAAATTAAAAACTTCTGTGCATCAAAAGACAATATCAACGTAGTTAAAAGGAAATCCAAAAATGGAGAAAATACTTGCAAATCATATACCTGATAAGGGATTAATATCTACAATATATAGATAATTTCTAAAACTCACCACCACCACCAACAACAACAACAACAAAAACCAAACTGATCCAAAAATGAGCAATGGACTAGAATAGACATTTCCCCAAAGAAGATATACTAATGGCCAATAAGCTCATTAAAAAAAAATGGTCAACAGCGTCAATCATTCAGGAAATGCAAATCAAAACCATAATGAAATACTACCTCATATGCTTCCATGAGGATGGCTGCTACCAAAAAAAGAAAAGAACAAGTGTTGGCAAGAATGTGGAGAAACGAACTTTTGTGCGTTCTTGGTGAAAATATAAAATGGTACAGCCACTACAAAAAATAGTATGTTGGTACCTCAAAAAATTAAAAACATAATCCATAATTATCATCCAGCAATTCTGAAATAATTGTACACCATGTTCATAGCAGCATTATTCACAATGGCTAAAACATGGCAGCAACCCAAGTGTCCACTGACAGAGAAGCAAAATGTGATATATAATAATATACAGTGGAACAGTATTCAGCCTTAAAAAGTAACAAAAATTTGACATCTGCCACAACATAAACTTTGAGGACATTATGCTAAGTGAGATAAATGAAATAAGCCAGTCAAAAAGATAAATACTGTGTGATTTCATGCATATGAAGTACTTAGAGTAGTCTCATGGAGAGAGAAAGTAGAATGGTAGTTGCTAGGAGCTGGGAGGAGGAGTAGAATGGGGAGTTATTGTTTAATTAGTATGTGGTTTCAGTTTTACAAGAAGAAAAGAGTTATGGAGACTGACAGTGGTGATGGTTGTATAAATTAGGAACATATTTAATACCACTGAACTGTACGCTTGAAAATGATTAAGATGGTAAACTGTAAGTTATGTGTATTTTATCTCAATTTTTAAAAAAGATTTTATTGATTTATTTGGGAGAGAGACTGAGAGAGAGAGAACATGATCAGGCGGAAGGGCAGAGGGAGAAGTAGATTCCCTGCTGAGTGGGAAGCCCAGTGCGGGGCTCGATCCCAGGACCCTGGGATCATGATCTGAGCTGAAGGCAGACGTTTAACCAACTGAGCCACCCAGGTGCCCCTATTTTACTTCAATTTTAAAATCTGGAGGAAAGAAATGAATGAAGTACTGATGCATGCTACAACATGGATGAACCTTGAAAACATTATGTAAACAAAAGAATCCAGACATGAAGTGCTCCATAGTATATAATTTCATTTATATGAAATGTCCAAAAATAGGCAAATCCATAGAGATAGAAAGTAGATTAGCAGTTGCCAGGGCTGGGTAGGAGGAGGGAAGCAGAATTGATTGTTAATGGGTAAGGGGTTTCTTTTTGAAAGACAAAGAGGGTCTAAAATTAGATAGTGGTGATAGTTGCACATTCTATGAAATATTAAAAACTACTGAATTATATACTCTAAAAGGGCTAATTATTATATGTGAATTATATCTCAATAAACAAATCATGAATGAATGAATCCCTGCATTCTTTAATACAATTGGTTTAAACTTAAAAAAATTTAAGAATGAACTGGGGCGCCTGGGTGGCTCAGTGGATTAAAGCCTCTGCCTTCGGCTCAGGTCATGATCTCAGGGTCCTGGGATCGAGCCCCGCATCGGGCTCTCTGCTCAGCAGGGAGCCTGCTTCCCCCCTCTCTCTCTCCCTACTTGTGATCTCTCTCTCTCTCTCTCTGTCAAATAAAGAAATTAAAAAAAAAAAAATTTAAGAATGAACTATTATCAGTAACATTTAATTTAGGCAAGAAATTTGCTTATTTTTACTTCTTTAGGATCATATGTAATTATTCTTTTTGGACAGAAAAAAATCTTTCCTTCTTTATCAGAAATAAAAAGTATAGCAACTTATACAATGAAATTCTCTACAATATCCCAATTTCCAATCCCTTCACACCACCTGTGATATGCCTGGCACCCCTCTTGCTTTCACCAAGCAGGGCTCAAATGCAGTACCCTAAAATTCCACAACATGAAGGGACATAAGAAAAAAGAACTAGAAGACAGTTCCTTAATCAAAAGAAAGCTTTTATGCTTATTTTTATAGTAATTTGTCATAAACACACAAGCCAGTCTTTTTAGTTGACATACCTCATCTTTCAGCTCATTTCTGTTTGTTTCATGATGCTGATACTCCGTTCTACATTTTAAAAGTTTACGATCAGCAACAGAAATTCTTTTCTCATACTCTGTGTTATTCCCAATCTCATTTTCCAAAAACTTGATCTTTTCTTTAACCAAATTTTCTTTTTCTCTTATTTCCTGCTTTATCCTTGTTAATGCCTAAGGTTTAAAAATATGTCAAATATATGTTTAATACAATGAGCAAAACAAAAAGGAATTTAGTTTTTATTTTTCTATATTCAGTATTTTATCAAAACTTCTTGAAACAATATTTTCTTTAAAGAGAGTCTACTTTGGGGGCACATGGGTGGCCCAGTTAGTTAAGCACCCAACTCTTGATCTCAGCTCAGGTCTTGATCCCAGAGTCGTGAGTTCGAGCCCTGCATCATGCTCTACACTGGGCATGGAGCCTACTTTAAAAAAAGAGAGAGAGAGAGAGAGTCTATTTTTATATGAATAAAAACAAAGTATTAATATGTTACACAGCAGCATATATAAACTCATTTTTTTAAAAGATCTTTTTTTCTTTCATCTGGTACTTTGCTAAAGAGATGAGAAAAATGTCAAGCTTTTGTAAACAAAAGGTGATATCTAAAAAAATATAACACTTGAATATTTTTATATACAAAGTTGGATTTCAATTATTTTATTCTAAATATTTCACAGGACCAGGTTTTTTTCCCATCTTTTAATAATAATATTTTAGTTACTGGTTTCAGCAGGAATGTCTTCACTCAGGAGTTTTGCTGGTCTTAGAAATACAAAATAAATAAAATATACAAGGTAGTAACTGAGATGTGGACAAAGCACCATGGGAAAAAGAGGTGATGAAGTCTACCCAAGAGGAAATTTTTAAAAGACATTACCTAAGAGGCTTCTTTTAAGTTAGGCCTAAAAAGATAAATGGAGATGCATAAATAATGTGGTTAAAGTGTAGGGAGAACAGGTGTGGAATGGGGATGTATTAAGAAGGGGTAGGTACATATGAAAGGAATCAGACTAGAAAGGTAGAATTAGGGCCCAATTATGAAAAAATTCAATTTTTTTAACTGCCATGTTAAAGAGGTTCAATTTTTAAGCAATGTGGAGCAAAGGTGATTTTAGAGCTGAGGTTTTAGATTTTAGAGCAAAAAGCTCATGTGGTTTTTACAAGTGATGTTGATGGGAACACGTTAGAGGAATTGGAGGAAGAAGGAAAATTTACCCTAAAATGTAATTCCAAAATGGGGTCCCACCAAACAGTTAATCCCAGAAAACTGGGTTAGGGGAATGTATACGTTCTGAAATGAGTAAGTTTTAGGAATGCTGCATGTAGGGCGCCAGGGTGGCTCAGTCAGTTAAAGGTCTGCCTTCAGCTGGGGTCATGATCCTGGGGTCCTGGGATCAGGTTCTATATCGGGCTCCCTGCTCAGTGGGGAGTCTACTTCTCCCTCTCCCTCTGCTGCTGCTGCTCTCTCTCTCTCTCTCTGTCAAATAAATAAATAAAATCTTTAAAAAAATACTGCATATAATACTGTACATATTAGCATATTGAATGGATATAAATCTGAAATGTACTATGTTTTTTTAAAGATTTTATTTTTTTGAGAGAAAGAGAACATGAGCAGGGGAGAGGGGTAGGGCAGAAGGAGAAGGAGAAAGAGAAGTAGGGAGTGGGGTATGGCAGTGGGGGAGTGGGGTAAGGCAGAGGTCAGAGGGAGAGGGAGAAGCAGGCTCCCCGCAGAGCAGGGAGCCCAACTTGGCACTGGATCCCAGGACCCTGAGATCATGACCTGAACCGAAGGCAGACACTTAATAGACTGAGTCACCCAGGTGCCTCTAAAATGTATTACATTTTAAAAAGCATTGTAAATTTATTTAATCCCATTATGTTCTCTATAACAATTAACACTCTACAATGTAGCATTCTATACACACACACACACACACACTTTGTTCATTCAACCAAACGTAGGTCAAAACATCCTAAGTTTATAAAAGTAAAATGATCATTCAAGAACTTTCTGCCTTATATTTACTTTCTACCACTTAAACAGATACTTTAATACCTACTTCAACATTCACATTTTTTAACAGTGTTACTTACTCACAGTTAAAGTTTTTTGTAGGTGATGCTGATAAGTACAGTAATATCCCAAAATTTCTACACTGGAATAAAAGCATAATAGAAAAATATTTTTCCTTTTCTATATAATGTAAAAGTTTCTTTTAAGAAGTCAATTTCTGATTCAAATGCTCAGACTCCTGCCAAGAAGACACTAAGAGGCAGGAACTATTTTGGAGGAAAAGGAACAAAAAATTAAAACCGCTGGTGGTGTGAACTGGATCTCACTGGCTCACCAGCACTGACTGACACATCTCTCCTTAACTCTGTGTTGAGTGGAGTCACGTTGGTATGGAAGTAGTTTCCCCACAGAAATCAGAAATGCTACAAATGGGGAGCCAGTCGTTAAACACTTAGAAACATACCGCTACACATGGAGCCACTTCTTAGCACCTCTCCATTGTCTTACAATAAAGACAACCAGGAGATGTCCATCAGGAACCATAATGAATATGACCAGAGAGCTACAAGTTGTATATGCTGCCAAATCAGCAGGCTGAGTCAACTGAGCTATGGGGTTGCATGAGAATGCAATTGTGGATCTGCAATCTTGGACCTGTCACATTTGATTTACACAGAGAAAGCAGTCAGGACCTGATGTCTGAAACCAAGATCAACATTAAAAATTAAGAGGAACTCATAGTTAAGACTGGTTCTTCCTTGTCCCTCAAAGCAAGGCATGGGCCATTTTGTTGATAAAATGTTGGTTACTTACAGAAATTTAAAATAAAAGAATAATATATTTACTATAAGTCACATACAGCAAGTAAACCTCATATGGATATGAGAATTCCAAACTCCCAATGACCTAAGCTGCTTGCCTTTCCATGGAGTAGACTCAGAATGGAAGTTAATATATCCTCTCATCTGCCTTCTTTCCTCCTCAATTCCTTCTCCTACAACCCAACTCTACCTAATCTTCCTATTTTTACTTACCACCATTTTGCCCTTTAATGATTTTCCAGAAGATGTCACCTAAATTACCTCTGAAACTAGCAAAAGATAACACTAATCTGTGTTTAATTGGTGTGGTACTCCTTCCCTTCCAAGCTTCTACCCTATTATGGGTGCCTCAGTTTCAAGAGTGAAACTTTATCACAGTCTAGGTTTCTTTCCTGACTCTCCCTTTTTGTTTCTTGGCCAACCATGAGATTCATTTCCCTATACCAGTGATTACTCCAAATAGCACATATATTAAATCCAAAGGACCTTGGACAACCATGTGTAAGTCAGAGCATTGGTTTTACTGCACTAACATGATCCACCGACTTTCTCTTGTTCCAGATTTCAAAATGGCAGGATCTAGTCTTCAGCATTATAATACCATAAGAAAATAATCTTCATAAAATCACATATCTAAATGGAAAGGGTCAACTTTGAAAAACATTTACCAAAACTATTGAACCCTACTACAGAAGTGATTTTCAAATAATGTGAGTGACATTTGAAATAAATGAGTTATATACAAAAGAGAATAACACAGTTGAACATTGCAAGGACCAAACAACTACTTTACCAAGGCACCGTTATCAATGTCTCGATCTCTCTTCTGCATCTGCTCTATTGTGTTCTCCCACTGTTTAATGAGTTCTTGTCTTTCATTATGAATCTTACGAAAATCTTGTGCTGCTTTATCCAATTCTAACTGTCAAACAGAGAGCAAATAACATTTTTGTGAATTTAAATGCTTTGGCATACATCCCTTCAACAATTAAGAAATAAAAACTTCACTAAACTAACCTGTGCACTTAGAGTCTCTGTAAGTTCGTTGTCAAGTACCTTTCTTCTCTGATTACATTCCAAAGTCAGTCTTTCTAATTGCAGGGTCAGTGCCTATGATGTAGTTGCATGTAAAAATATTCATAATTATCATTTAACTCAAAAGCTGTTAGTATATCTTCGCATTAAGTACTATTATATTATAGATATACACTTATTTGCTATCTAAAACAACTACAAAATAATATATACGTTATCTTTTTACCCCAGAGGGCTGCAAGGAAAAGCCAATTATTTCTAAAAAGACTTTTAATATTTTTAAAGTTAGAAAAAAATAAACAATAATTTACCATTTGAAATAATGCATTTGGTATTAAATCTATTAGAAAATAGCATGTCTTATAATATTAACATATTAACACATTTAATTACAAGTAGATTTTAAGTAATGTTATAATAATATATTAAAAAATAACACTATAGCCTCAAATTAGTGAACACTGTATATTACTTTCAAACTATTATTTAGACAAAAAAAGTTAAATTAATTATACAAAATCCTAATATAAAACTTTCCTCTCTAAAATGCTTTTGAAAACTCTTCTCAATCAGGATTCTTAAGCTGGAGTCTGTGGATCCCTGAATGGTCTGAGGGTTTCAGAATATCTATAAAACTGTCAGCAAAATTTTATAAGTATTTGAGTATAGTCAAGGATCTTTTGCTTTATGAGACTGTCAAAGGAGTCTCTGACCCAAAAAAGTTTACGAACTACAGCTTTCAAATGACAAACCTAATTTAGGTAAAAAGATTCACATACTACAGATTTAGAGAAAATCGAAGATTACAATTTATAATCTCTTACCCTAATTTTATTATCATCTTGTTGTGCATACTTCTGAAGAGTGAGGGCATCACTATCTTTATGAGCTGACTCTTCTAACCAGGCTTCCAATGCTTGCTGGTCCCAGTTCATTTGACATTTCAAACCATCCAATTTTTGAGTAGTTTTAAATATGTTACTCTAATTTCCAAAGAAAAGGGCAGGGAGAGATTATAAAATATTATTTACTACACAAACTAAACTAAAACATAATATTACAGAACATATTAAAAAGGAAAGAAGAAATCCTGTCCCTTTCCCAACTTCCAGATACATATAATGCACCATATTTCATTATATAACTACCATACTTGTATTTAATTCTTCAGTTGTAAAATAGAGGGGAAATGATTATACAAATTTGAGAATAGTAGTTGAGTCAAAGATGGCTTAAGAAAGCTTTAGGAAAGTCCCCCAGAGAAATCTCTAAATTAGTCACTCCACCCAATCCCCCTCATGTAGATATATAATCTTCATAAAAATAATATAATGTGCTTGATATGCTAACTCAAGCCCAAGTCAAGTCCCCTTCAGCTCCATTTCCAATTAGATTCTTGCCTCTAGGAGACCTCTTCTATGGAAATTTTGGAAGTACTTCTAATTGAAATAAATATAGTTGTTAAGAAGATAAAGATATTTCTGTAAATGAATCAGTCAGAGAAAGACAAATACCATATGATTTCACTCATACGTGGAATTTAAGAAACAAAACAGATGAACATGGGGAAGGGAAGGAAAAATAAAATAAGATGAAAACTGAGAGGGAGGCAAACCATAAGAGACACTGAACTCTAGGAAACAAACTGAAGGTTGCTGGAGGGGAGGTGGGTAGAAGGAAAGTATAATTGGATGATGGGCATTAAGGAGGACACTTGATGAATGAGCCCTGGGTGTTATATGCAACTGATGAATTACTAAATTCTACTTCTACAATTAATAAAAAAAATTCTGTAATGTATTCATTTAACAAATCTAGAGTCATAAAAGAAAATAGATCAATATACAAATAAATACAATAAAATATTTTTTATTGTATATGTATGTATATGTGTCCATATGTATACACATGTGCATTTCTATACGTATACGCACATGTAAAGAGGAATGAAAAATAAATCTCAATATTAAAAGTAATTTTTAATGTGGCTTTTTAAAAATATATGAATAAACTATGCCTGGTATCATATGATACTTATGAATAAATTATGCCTTGTATCACATAATAGACAGCCAGTACGGTACTCCGCACATGGTGGTTCAATGACTATTTGGTAAATGAATAGTGGGAAAATAAATATAACATTCTATTGTTTCATTCAAATGAAAACTCTGCATCCCTTTTGTTGTCCAAAAACAACATAAGTAAATGTCAGGAAACTGAAGAATGCCTTTCCCATACAGAAAAAAAAATCAATGTTTGATTGGTGAAGGAAGAAATAACAATAGCACAAAATTTTAAGTAACATTTCAATACACACTTCCTTATCACTTTTCTTTTCCCGTATTGAAGCCATTTCATTTTCCAGTCGTTGGATTTCATCCTTTACTCGTCCCAGTTCTCTTTCAGCAATGATCTTAAAATGCTCTTCACTTTCAATCTCATGCTCCCTGGCTTTACAAAGAGACTACAGAATAATTTACAAGATAGGAAGACTTTTTAATTTTTAATATTATAAAACATTTATAATAATCCATTAGCCCCCAAAAGTTCCCACAAAATATTTATATTAAGTACTATTAATTCCACTTCTCTGAAACCTAAACCATGTTAGACTTTATGATTCAATGGAATTTGTGCTGCATACTAGTTGTAAGAAAGCCAGTTTGTGGAATGACCTAGGAGAAAATATTGTCAGCAATTTTCAAATATTATGTTGGTCTAGGGAAATCGAAAACCAAGGTTTATAATGGTAAGACTTAAAAATATTTGGGAGGGGCGCCTGGGTGGCTCAGTGGGTTAAGTCTCTGCCTTCAGCTCAGATCATGATCTCAGGGTCCTGGGATCAAGCCCTGCATCGGGCTCTCTGCTAGGCAGGGAGCTGCTTTCCCCTTTCTCTCTGCCTGCCCCTCTGCCTACCTGTGATATCTCCCTCTCTCTCTCTCTCTCTCTCTCCTCTGTCAAATAAAAATAAACAAAATCTTAAAAAAAAAATTGGGGAAATGGGATGTTTTCACGGACTGATTACATATTCTAATTAAGAGATAATTTATAAATGACTATGTAAACACTGATGGTTATAAATATTTCCCAGAATATATTAATAAACCATCATGTCTTTCTGTTGTTTTACTTAACAAAATAGTATTTGTTGACTGTTGAGTTTGTAGTGCTTTGAAGTTATCACCATCAGTATTATTTTTAATTATTAGAGCTGTTAGTGCTATGGGAAGTTTGTCTTTTGTATCTATTATCTGATTTAATTAAGGTTTGACTATAATGAAATATACCTACAGAGAGACTCTGACTTTCAAATCCCCAACTCAGTGATTTAATAACTTTAAGAAAAGATGTTCCAGTTATTAGTTACTCAATCGTATCAGGATTCAAAAATTTCAAGTGTTGCTTTTAAAAGTTCATTAAATTTGTAGTCTCCTAGTAAGACTTGTACACAATAAAATGGTTATTTATCTGTATCAATTACAAGTTGCTATTAAAAGCATGCTTTGTTCACTTTAAAGAATTACATATATTTCAAAGAAAGGTAGATGCATTTTTTTTTAAAAAAAAGTTTGAAATGGAAGTTAGTAAACTCTCCAGTACTGATTTGCTGAGCTGATTTGCTGGGTGTCATCAGGGAATGATGTTCTACACATGAACACACTATCCATAAAACAGAAGCTTACTTAACTAATCATCCTAATTTTAAGTTTATTATTTATAGTAACATTTCTAAAATGGATAATACTTTCTCTGGTTATCTTAAATAATACCCTAATATACCCTAAATATAATTTAACTTTTCTATTATCTCAGGATCCTAAAATACTATGGTAACCTAAGGGCTACTGAAGTGTGTGAACTACTTGCCTCCACTCAAAATGGTCCAGTGGGTTGCACTGAAAAAGTGAAAAAGAGGTGGACATTCTATCACATGTTATATTAGGTCTATTTTGGCTTAAAATCACTGTTTGATCACTAAACCCTTCTCATATAATCTGGTACCTTAATATTACATTAGACTGTTTGTTTGAATGATTTCTTCTTTCAAATGAATTAGTTATTACTGAACTTGGTGGCAGCAGTGAGGTCCTTACCACCTTTTTTTTCTACCTACTTTCCAGTTAAAGGTTATGTTCACAAGAGTTTAGCTATGCTAAAGTTTCCTCTTGTATCTCTAAAATAAAATCACAGATGTAAATGCAATGTGAAATGTTCCATAACTACACATAGCACAATCAACATTACGTTGGCATAACTATACCTGTGTAAATGAAAATTCTTGCTTAACATTTTTGAAGTGAGAAGTCATAGCATTAATTCGATCTTCATAGTCACGTAGCTGATCTTGCAAGCTTGACCTTTCCTCCTGCAGCTTTGACAACTGTAAATAATATGTGTGGTAATTTAGAGATTACTATGGGAAAACTAGCAGTATATTAAGACAGTAGAAATCTCTCAGATTTCTCAGAAATCTCTCAGGGACCACTAAGATGCAATTTTCATACAGCAGTACTTAAAAGGGAAAAAATGAGATTTTATTCCATAATTAAACCACAAGATCTCTGGAACAAACAAGAACATAATAACATACATAACAAATACACAGAACATGAACCGTAAATTTGAAAAGTAGTGGGACATCAGGTAGCTCCTGATGGAGCTAAAGAGCTCCTCCTAAACTCCTATGCAAAACCAACAGATTTAAGGCAAGCTGGACAAAATAGAAAAACTAACTCTCATGTGCTTAGACCCTATTTCTTAATGTATTTTGAGTGTCATTGAATTAGAACCCTGAATAGAAACAACACTGCAAACGCATAACAGACAAACAAAAAAAGCTTTAGGAAATTACAAGATAGATTCTCAGGACAACTAGAATATATCACCCCTCAAAGCAATATAAAAGCTCAACAAAACAAAAATATCCTTTCCTATAGTCTTGATCTGCAGTTCCCAAAGTCGGGGCTATAACCCAGGAGTATACAACAAAATCCACTGAAGTACAAATGACAGTATTTGAATTTTTAAATAAGGAAGAAAGAAAATAAATACTAATATACTGTTATATCCTATATTTTATTAAACATACTAATATTAAATGTATTTTTTGCTTTTTATTTCATTAATTTCAGTTTTACTTTTAATTCCCTTTTGTTTATCTTGTTTTTTGAAATTTATTAAGAGCAGTTCTTAATTTCCTTACTTTTTGTCACATCAATTACTATGGACTAAATGTTTATGTCACCCTCAAATTCATATGTTGAGGCTCTTACCCACATGTGATGGTATCTGGAGGTGGGCCTTTGGGAAGTAAATAGGTTTAAATTAGGACTTGAAGGTAGGACCCTCATGATGGAATTAGTGTCCTTCTAAGAAGATGAAAGACCAGGGATCTTCCTTTCTCTCTGCCATGTGAACAAAGTGAGAAGGCAGCCATGTGCAAGCCAAGAAGGGGGCTCTCTCTAGAACCCAATCACGCTGCCACCCTGATCTCAACTTGTAGCCTTTCAGAACCTTGAAAAATAAATGTCTGTTTTTTCAGTGACTCAGTCTACAGTATTTTGTTATAGCAATCCAAGCCAACTAAGGCACTGACTTAAAAATGAAGGTATTTAAGCCTGTAAATTTTCTCTAAGATGTTTGCTATTTCTAATGGATATAGGTGTAAAGCACTTTTCTTATTTTCTAAAAGCTGACTTTTCCCTTTCAATTTGTCTATAATAGAAGTGCTATCCAGGAATATGTATCTGAGAAATTGGCCTAATGATTTAGGATGCATGTCTTAGTCAGCTCAGGCTGCCAAAATAAAAATATCATAGACTGAGTGGCTTAAAGATCAGAAATTTATTTCTCACAGTTCTGAGGGCTGGGAAGTCCAGGACTGAGGTGCTAGCCAATTTGGTTCTGTTGAAATCTCTTTTCCTGACTTACAGACAGTGCCTTCTAGCTGCATACTCAAATGGTGGAGAGAGTTCTGGTCTCTCTTCTGCTTCATATAAAGATACTAATTGCATCCTGGAAGCCACATTCTTATGACATCATCTAAGCCTAATTACCTCCCAAAGGCCCCACTGCCAAATACCATCACATTGGAGATTAGGGCTTCAATGTATGAAGTGGGGGTGGAGCGGGATATCAGTCCCTAACAATAGAGGATAATTTTTTAAATTATTTATTACAAATGCTATTGGCTTATGATTAGAGAATATGGCCTATAAAATTCCAACCACTAGAGCACTTGGTGACTCAGTTGGTTAAGCAACTGCCTTTGGCTCAAGTCCCACATTGCACCTGGCTTCCTGCTCAGCAGGGAGTCTGCTTCTCCCTCTGACCGCCCCCCATGCTTTCACTCTCTCATTCTCTCAAATAAATAAATAAAATCTTTAAAAAAAACTCCTACCACTCACTTCTTTAATTGTGGTAAAATGTTCATAACCTAGTTTTTATCATTTTAACTGTTTTTCAGTGTACATTAACAGTGGCGTTACATACATTCATGTGTTGTGCAACCACTGCCACCATCCACCAGAAAATTTTCATCTTCCCAAACTGAAACTCTGTGCCCATTAAACTCTAACTCTTCATTCCCTTCCCCTCAACCCCTGGAAATCGCCATTCTATTTGTTATCTTTATGAATTTGACTATGCTAGGTATAGTGGAACCATACAGTATTTTACATCTACCTTATTTCACTTCGTATAGGGTTTTTAAGGTTTATCATTCACTTTTAATGCATTAAGGATTTCGTTCTGGTATAGTAAATGATCCACCTTTGTAAATGTTTTACCGACATATTCTTTTAAGTGTTTATTTGGGGCACCTAGGTGGCTCAGTAGTTAAGTGCCTGTCTTTAGCTCAGGTCATGATCCCAAGGTCCTGGGATCGAGCACCACATCAGGTTCCCTGCTCAACGGGAAGCCTGCTTCTCCCTCTCCCACTCTCCCGGCTTGTGTTCCCTCTCTCGCTATGTCTCTCTTTGCCAAATGAATAAATAAAAATATTTTAAAATAAATTGCTTATATAAGGGATATATATGCTCTGTTTTCATTTTTATTGTATTATTCATAACTCTATATCCTTATTTTTATCTATTAGAATTGTCCAATTCTGAGGAGGTCAATATTGAAGTATCCTACTATTTTTTTTGTGAAAGTCTACTTGTATGTATAATAGCTTTTACTTTTACGTACCCAGTTATAGTGTTGTTTGGTGCATACAGCTTTTTGACTTTTATTTTCTTCATCAGTTACAACTTTTATGATTGCAAAATGAACTCAGAGCAAAAGCATTTGCTTTTTTAATGAAAGCATAACAATTAACTTTCCACAAGCTGATAATTCCTTCCCCACAGAATTCCCAGACAATATATTTTGCTTCTTTTAAATATAAAAGGTCATGCAAGGACCACCAGATATTTACTGAAAACTTACATCACGTGAGGAATATCAAGATAAAGAAAACAAAAAGATCCCAGAGGAAACATAATTCAAGACACAAAAAAGAATAAACACACATACATGCACACACACAAACTCAGCCAGACTGTAAATGATACTGTACTCCTCAAACAAGACCATGAGCTACAAAAAAACAAGTAAATAAACTGAAAATTAAAAATATGGTTGATAGAGTTCCCAAAATAAAAACTATAATGTAAAAATGAAACAAAACCCTAAAAGCTTCCAGAGATTAAAATTGTAACCTATGAAGAAATAGAAATCATTCTAATATCAGATTACTCACCAACATCACTACTGGAAGATAATACTTTCCAAATTCTGTGGAAAAAAATATTTTTAACCTAGAATATTCTATCCAGCCAAAGCCATCAAATGTGAGATTAAATAAAAAACATTTTCAGATTCAGAGTTTTCCTCCTATACACCCTTCTTAGGGACACAAAAGAAAGTATTTTATCAATAAAAGGAAATAACCCAAGAAAGAAGATATGTGATCTAGGAAATAGAGCATCAACCCAAAGGAATAAAGGAAATTCTCAAGTTAACAATAGGAAAATACGCCCATGACAAAATAGTCCATATTAAAAAACACAGGACTCTAGAAGGAAGGAGTGGAGGCTGAAAAGAGATACCTTGAAGATCTGATACTATGATTTAAAGAATATAAACTTAAAGCAGGCAATGCAAAAAATCAATTGGCAACCAAGGATGCAAGGAATAAAAAGCACAGTAGTATGGACTCTTCTTGAAACAACTATTTAAGGATAGAACCCAAACAGTCAAAAGGCAAATTAAAGTGAAAAATCCAAGAAAAGGTGAACTGAGTAAAAGTGGCTGCATTAAGAACCATTAAATCAGTTTACATATGAAACTAAGACTAAACACTTGTAGTAAATTAAGGACATTGACAGAGTGAAAAAATAAACCTTGATAATATAAAAATAATAAAACCACTATTTTTTTAGTGGGGTAAAAGATCTTGGAAAGACGTGTGAGAGCTAATTTCTTTGTTTTAAAAATGAAAAATGAAAGATCAGGGAGTCAACACATACTCCCTATGTACTCCCATATGTACAACAACACATATCAACAAATGAAACAAAGCATTTTTTCAAACAATAATTTAACCATTGATTTTCTTATATAGCTTTTCCTAATGTTAAGAAAATTTTTTACCAATTACTATCTCTTGTAATCAAGTAATATTTACCTGAAATTCAACAATTCCTTTCTGTCTCTTAAGACAAGTAAAATTAACATTTTTATTAAATAAAAATTGTTATGTTAAAAACAGCACATATAGGATTTCATTCTTATACTTCTGTTTGTCTTTTCTATTCCTGTATCTGTAGATTGTGATGTCTGGAATATTTGTTTAATGTCACGACAGTCATACTTCTAGAGTCAATAGTAGGTATTTTGAGGAGGGAATACTCCATTTTTCATTTTATACTCTTCTGCTCTGTGTGAATGGCTTAAATTTAAATTTACCAGAGTTGCTTTTTTTTTTTTAAGATTTTATTTATTTGTTTGACAGAGAGAGAGAGAGAGATCACAAGTAGGCAGAGAGGCAGGCAGAGAGAGAGGGGGAAGCAGGCTCCCTGCTGAGCAGAGTGCCCGATGGGGAGGATGTGGTCCTTGATCCCAGGGGGGAGGAGGACTCCTTGATCCCAGGACTCTGAGATCTTGACCTGAGCCAAAGGCAGAGTCTTAACCCACTGAACCACCCAGGCGCCCCAGAGTTGCTTTTTTAATGCCATTGTTTATTCAGGTGAAGCAATTATGACCCTCACTCTTCTTCTATTTCTGTGATATTTTTAAAATAGCTAATATAATTACTATGTATATAAAATTATATGAGACAAATATTATGGTAATAATACAAAAAACTAACATTTGAAAGAAAGTTTAACGTACATTAATGTCCTTAGAGCTTTATTACAATTCTGTGAAATAATTATTTATTTCCAGTTTATAGAAGAAGAAACAGGCTCACTGCTGGTAATTAGGATCTGAACCCAGAGCTGGATACTTCTTAATATTATTATTCCTCAGTATTCAGTGCTAAATCTGTTATATTCCCTAATGTTGCTCTTCATTAAAACATTCAAAAAACTGCAGCCAACTATGTTAGACATGAGTAAATAAGTCAGAGTATTTTGAAAAAAAATCTTTAAAAAGCAGTGAAGGATTTTCATTTTCATTTTTCAGAGCAAAGAAAACCTCTTCCATTCTATAACCTAATGTGAACATCATCTGTTCTTCTTGGACCCTCTTCTACACAACACATTGCCATGTGATGGAACTGTAGACTGTTAAAGGTTTTGAAAAGTTTTCTGACCCAGTTGCAATTTTATTTTTAATTATTAATTTTAACTATTATGCATTGGTTAAAATCTGGTGTAAAATATTCCTCAGAACATAAAATATTTTATATCACTGTGACAACATTCTCACTTTGAAAAGCTGCAAAGTGAACATTTTACATTCTTACTAGAACGTTCCTCTTGAAAACATTTCCTTGAGTCACTTTCAACTTTCAACGCCATAGGCAGAAACTCAAAGAGAAATGTCAACCAGAACGTGTTTTGTTTATAAACATCAGTCAACAACTGTTGCTACAAAAACCTCAGAAGTCCCTTTGCAAGCTGCGCTTAATTCTGAGGAAGCAAAAAGTGGACTGGGAGACTAGCCTTTCCTCTCCTGCCCAGGAGGCTGGAAATGAGTCCATGGAGCAGGAGAGAAGGAGAGAGTAACAACTTGGGCTTTATAGTCCTGAATATCAATTATTGTTTCAACTTATATTTTGCGATGCTTAGCAAGCTCCGAAAAGGGTGGACAGGTGCGGGAGGAAGATGGTGCGGCTGAGAGATGAAACCGGGGAAGCAGAGTGGAGGAATAAAAGGGTCAGGGTATTCCTGACAAGCAGAAAACTTCCCCCTTTACCCCGCCTTCTTCACCTGATCCTTACCTGATCTTCCAGTATCTTGTTCTCCTCATTTGCCACCGGGATAGCAAACCCATCGTCCCAATGCAGCTCCGCCAAGAATTCGCTACTCATGATGGCAAACGGATAGGGGACCTCTGACAAGCTGTGGAAGAAAGATCCGCCTTCTTTTATGCCGAGGAGCAGCACGCGAGGCAATCCCCCAAACCAGCAAAGCTCTGCGGTAATCACTACCGCAGCCCAGCAACCGTCCCGCGTCCTTAGTTACCAAACAGGAAGTGCTCAAGCCACAAGGCAAAACTTCCGGTCGAGAGCTCGCTCCGGAGATTCCAAGCCGCTTTTTCTTTTTGAGCTCCCAGGGAAGCGAAGCACCTTACTTCACAGGTTCGCTGGGGTTGCCAGGCGCCACCATAACTCTCCCTCAAATTGAGGCCTGGGGTCGTCCTCTCGGGCACGCCCAGAGGGTGTAAAGTCAGTGGCGCCTCCGGTCTCTAGGCTACACTGGGTACGGGAAGAGCATTGCGTTACGCAACCGCCAGATCCCAAGCAGAGGAGAGCTAAGGAAAACAGTAAACCCGACTTTCTTTCCAAGTGGTGTTTGTTGAGTTTCATCCGTGGATGAAGTCTCGTAGGCTGAAGTAAACTGATATTTTGAAGCACAATTCATCCCTTAGAATCACTGATGTATGTTTGGATCTTAGTTTTAATCTCCCGGTCTTCCTCACGATGCTCATCTGCCCTTTGCAGCATGTCCTAGCTAACCGCAGACGTGGACTGCGCAGAGACGGCAAACGGGGCGCAGAGTTTGGTGGTCCCTCCCTCGCCACTCCTACACCTTATTTTTCTCACTACATTTTCATTTGTTAACATTCACAAATCTAGTTCACAAAGAAATCTGTTTCTTCCTAATCTCGAAAAAGGAAACACTGAGCCCACCTTATCAGGAAGGCATTATTCGGCTGAAGGGGCGCCCCCATTAGAACTGGCAAGCACTTCAGTTCAGTAATTTCAATTACCACCTTGGCACTGGTAGATATTTGATTTACAGCATCTGTTCTATATAGCATCTCAGAACTGGAGAGAATAAAGCGATCAACTAACCTAATCCTTACATTTTCCAGATTAAAAAAAAAACTAAGACTCCCTAAAGTGAAGGGATTAAAATCAGCAGGACCTAAATCAGGATACAGATCTACTATAAACTATGCTGTCTACAATGAGAGATGTTCTTGGCTGAAATACCTCTACTATAGCATTATGAGCTCAAATTAATTTTGCTTATCCAATAAGTAACTGTCACCTTTTTGCCTTTCGAATTTTATTTTACCATTATTTTGTTACACTTTTTATTATAAAAAGTTTAAATATAAAAAAGTAAAGGAGGGGCGAGAGGTGGGAAAAAAGAATAGAGCAGGGTATGACGAATGCCCACATACTCATTATCTTGATTTAACATATTTTGCCACATTCACTTCATCTATATTTTTTGCTGAAGCATTTTAAAGAAAATCTGACATCATGACATTTCATCCCTACCTACTTGAGCATGCATCACTAATGTTTAACGTTCAATGTTTTCTAACATAAATACAGTATAATTATCACATCTATCAAAATTAATATCAAAATTCTTGAATATCATTTGCTAACCATTTCATGTTTATATTTCTTCAATTGTCCTGAAAATGTCTTTTTACCATTGGTTTCTTACCATACTTTTGAAATCTTCTAATTTTGTCTCCTTGTGCTTACATGGTTTTCCATATATTTAAACCTTACGGACTGTTTCTCTAGTCTAAAAGACTAGAATTAGCTTTTTGCATTTTTTTTAAGGATTTTATTTATTTGGCAGAGAGAGAGAGAGATCACAAGTAGGGAGAGAGGCAGGCAGAGAGAGAGAGGGAGAAGCAGGCTCCCTGCTGAGCAGAGAGCCTGATTTGGGGCTCCATCCCAGACCCTGAGATCATGATATGAGCTGAAGGCAGACGCTTTAACCCACTGAGCCACCCAGGCACCCCAGCTTTTTGTATTTTTAAAAGCATTTATCTTTTATCTTCTATCACTATAGAAACATTTTATACACATGGCATACTTTACAGATGTATTAAATGCAGCATATGTGGCATATATTATTTCACTGAGTGACATTACTCAGATGCAATAAAATTTCATTATTTTTAGACACAACTTTTATGCATTTGACTATACATAGTATATTCCATGCATCAAAGTGTAACGAACACAGTCCTTCACTGAAATACTGTACTTTACTATATATATAGAATTTTTACATGTGTGCCTTATGGAGTATATTAAATGCAGCACAGTATGGTGAAACATCATTCACTGTAAATAACATTGTACTTATTCACATATATAACATTCTTAGAAATATCTTCTATAGGTGGTAGAATTAGCACAGCATTTTATTCCTCACTGCTGCAATGCATAAATTCCCAAGGTGGTGGAGGAGAAAGACAGCTTGTAGGGGGGATTTCAACCTGTGTGGAATAATGGAAATTTAGAGCTTAAATAACCTTATAAAGATTATCTTTTATTTTATAATAGTTTAGTCATTCCTACTAATGAAAATGTTAGTATCCAGCACATACTAAAATGGCATATAGTTTTTTATAGTGGAGATTTGTCATGGTAATGCTGCTTCCTAAAATTATTAGTGTTGTTCTGTCCATATGTCTTAAACATTCTTTTCTAATTCCTCATCCCCATTACTAATGTGAATACTGAGGCAGCTGCCTCAGCCTGTGCCAGTCTGTTGATCCACCCCTCTCAGTGTTAGCAGGAGCTGCCAAATACATGACTGCAGCTGTCTCTGCTGTGTACTCCTGTAGGCCCCAAGGACAAAAGAAGTCTGGCACACAAATCCATGAAAAAAGTCCCATTTCTCATATCTCATGGATTCTATTTCCTGTATTTTTGGATAACAATTATATAATGTTGAATTTTGTACAAAATGTCCTTACATCCTCCTAATTGTACATTTCTGCCTTAAAACGATATTCCTGCTTCTCCACCTCGTCACCACGGCATTCCACATCATCCAGTTCCCACTTTCATAATCCCACTATTATAAGTCTACTTGAATCTATTCAGATCTAGACTTGGAAACAAAACCCAAAGTTTTACAAGCCTTGCTGCTGACCATGAAATACTCAATTTAATCCCAAAATGCTACAGTAGATGTTACACTTTTACTACCTCATTCCCAAGTAACTATATCCAAATCAGATTTTTCAGGCTAAAATATGAAGAGATTTATGGTTTTGCAAAAATACTGTGATATTTGTAAAAAAAAAAAAAGAAAAGAAAAGAAAAAGAAAAAGATATCTTTCACCTCCACATTACTCTCATTCCCAAGAGGTTGCCACTGTTTGGCATGTATCCTACCCCTATTTTTTTAAGTAAAGCTACATATGCTAGATATATTAATTTTTCCTATAGAAATAGAATCGTATTATAAAAATTCTTTTGCAGATTCACTTTATCACTTAACAATAGTGGCCATGTTTCCACATCATTACTTCGGATTTTTGGTCTTTTAATGGCAGCTTAAAATTCAGTATTATTCATCAATTTTAACTTTTTTAATAATGCTACAATGAATATCTTTATAATACTGTACTTCATCAAGTCTGGGGTATACTTATTTTCACATCTGAATATCTCTAAAATTGGGATACATATTTCAATCAGTGGTGGGTGTTTTTGATTTGCTGAATAAGAGATAATCTTGCACACATGTGTGTTTGTGCATGACTTATTCTTAGAAATAAAATTAAGGAGGGGCGCCTGGGTGGCTCAGTGGGTTAAGCCTCTGCGTTTCGCTCAGGTCATGATCTCAGGGTCTTGGGATTGAGCCCCATATCAGGCTCTCTGCCCAGTGGTGAGCCTGCTTCCCCCTCTCTCTGCCTGCCTCTCTGCCTACTTGTGACCTCTCTCTGTCAAATAAATAAATAAAATCTTTTTTTAAAAAAAGAAATAAAATTAATGGAAAACCTATATAAGCAATTTTATTTTGATAGTTACTACTAAATTCTTTGAAAACATCTTTACATACCAACAGAATATGGCAGTAGCCTTGCATACTCTATATATTATGAATTGATATTTCACAACCTAAGGAGAAAAGTATGGTATCTTGTTGTTTATTAACAATTTTATGAGACTGGGCATCATATTTCTTCTGCTAAGAATTTATCATATCCTAAGACTAATACCATATGTTTTCACTCATATGTGGAATTTAAGAAACAAATGAACAAAGAAAAAAAAAAGAGACAAACAAAAAAAAGACTCTTAACTATAGAAAACAAACAGATGGTTACCAGAGGGGAAGTGGGTGGGAGATGGGTGAAACAGGTCAAGAGAATGAAGGGTACACTTACCATGAGCACTGAGTAATGTTCGGAATTGGTGAATCACTATATTGTACTAGTTGTACTAATATATTGAAACTAATATAACACTGTACATTAATTATATTGGAATTTTTAAAAATAAAAATTCATAAACATAGTATATCCTTTGCCCAGTCATCCTATTACATTGTCTCTTCTTTTTGAATTATAACAGTGCTTTCTATTTTATGGACAGTATTCTTGGTGCATGCTTGTGTGTGACATGTGTATATGAACAGTATTTTTCTCCCAATCTGTTTTTTGGGGTTTTTAAAACTTTGTTTTTGGTATATTTTGCCATACCACCTCAGAAACTGCTCTTGTTGTCATTACTATGCTTCATATTCCAATGAGAAGTTTAGCATCAACTCGCCAGATCTGTGGGCTGCATTCAACTCAACTATTCCTTCCCTTTTTTTCTCATGGCTTTTTAAGCCTATCAGTTTCCTGGTAACTTCCTCAATCTCATTTGTTGCTTTATTTTGTCCTGTTTGGCTTCTTAATATTGGTATTCCTCAAGACCCAAAGCTTGCCACTCTACTTTTCTCTTCTTACACTTGCTTCCTAGGTGATCATATCCATTTTCATGGCTTAAATACCATGGACTTCTTTAACAACTCCCCTTAGTATTTCTGTATCCTAGATCTCTCTTCTATACCAAACATAATCCAACTGCCTAAGTGACAGTTCCATCGAGATGTGTCCTAGATGAGATGCCTCAAATCTAATACACAGGTGTAAGACAGAATTCTTGATTTCATGCCACACATATTCCAAATCTCTTTCTCAGTCTTTCCTAGCACAGTAGAACCAAAGCCATATATCCAGCTGTAGAAAATCAAATCCCAACTGTCATTACTGATTCCTTCATTTTCCCCACCATCCACCTCCAATACATCACTATGCCATCTCACTTCTACCCCCAAATCTACATTGATTCTACTTCTCTTCATCTTCACTACCACCACTCCAATTCAGACTATCATCATTTCTCACTGCACTAAGGCAGCTGCGTCCTCAACAATCTCCCCACTTCCACTCTTGCTCCCCCTAAATCCATTCTCCCTCAACAGTTAATCTTTTATTTCTAACAACTCATTTGAAATGTTTTCCACATACACAAAAGTTGAAATAATTTTACAGTGAGCACCAAGAGCCCCTTGATCTAGATGTTTCCTAAATTCCACCACTAATTTTTTGATATTCTTGTTATCACTTGTCTATCCATTCATCAATCTATGTTGATGCATTTCAAAGTAAATTACAAGAATCCATATACTTTCCCCCTAAATACTTCACTACACATATGTTTACTTTTGCATATAGGTAAAATTTATATACAAAGAAATGAACAAAACTTGTGTTTTTACACAGGCATACATCTGATTAACTTAAACTCTCAAGATGTAGAACATTACCACTTCTCCAAAAAGTTCCCACTTGCCTCTTTCCAGTCAATCCTGGCTCTTACCTTCTCCAAACCCCACAGGCAATCTACCATCCTGATGTTTTCACTACCATAAGTTAGCCTCCTCTCTTTTAAAACTTCGAATAAATGGAAAGGTACTATATTGTGCTAAAAGTAGTATATTTTATAATTTATTGCCTTTCAGCTCCAAATTTACCCATTTTGCCTGCTTTTTGAAAACAGATACGGGCTCTTTAAGTATTTCTCCTTTGACCATTGGCACAAAATCAAGCTTTACAAGGGTACAGAAGAGACACTGCCAGAGGAAGAAAGTTTTTTGTCTTCCTGGTTCCAGTGTTCTCACCTGGCAGACTCCCGAAGCTTCTCCAGTATCCAGTTCCTGCCTCACAGGCAGCATGCATAGTATCAGGTTTCTGCAGTGCCTGTGGCTTCCTCAGTTCCAGACTCCTGCAGGGCACAGCAGCTTCCCCTAGCACCTCCCCCACCCCAACCTGGGCAGTTTTGCAACAGAGTGCCTCTAATGAGACATCTCCCCATTAATAGATTCCCCAGCACCACAAGACAACAGATTTCCAGCAAGTTCAACCAGCACCACAATAACTTCTCTGCCATTCAGTAAGCCTTAACAGGGTCCTCTTCCTTGGCCACTCTCTCAGCATTAAGGATGACTGCTCTTTATATCTCCTATTTCTACATTCTTTGGAGTTGTCTTTACCTCTTAACCACTGGCCCCTTGGTACTTCAATCCTCTGTAATAGTTAATAATCCTTGATATTAAGCTTTCCCTATTAAATTACTACGTGGTTTCTCCCTTCTGATTGGATCCAAACTCACACAAGTATGTACTTTTTGTCAGGCTTTTGTTCACTCAGCATAATATTTTTTGATATTCATCCATACTGTGGTATCAATAGCTTATTTCTTTTCATTGCTAAGTAGTATTCCCTTACATAGTATAACACACTTTGTTTAGCCAATCTTCTAATAATGAACACCTGGACTGTTTTCAGTTTGGGGCAATTATGAATAAAGCTATTATAAACATACTTGTATGTGCCTTTTTTAAATACCATTTTTATTTTATAATTTTTGATTTACAGAAAAGTGGCAAAGAGTTCCTCATCCAGTTGCTTTCCTCCAATATTATTACACATTACTGCAGTACATTTCACAAAACAGAGAAACCAGTATTGATACATGACTAGAACTAAAGTCCAGATTTTCCAGTCCTTTCTTATATAGTTTATGAATTTTTATTTAAATTTATTTAAATTTTAGGTAGTTACCATATCCAGTCCTTTCCTCAATGTTCTTTTTCTATTCCAGAATCCAATCCAGCATACCACATTGCATTTTGTTGTCAGGTCTCCTTAGTCTCCCCTGGTCTGTGACAAGTTCTCTGTTTTTTCTTGTTTTTCATGACCTGGACAGAACTGAGAAATACTGGTCAAGGGGCACCTGGGTGGCTCAGTGGGTTAAAGCCTCTGCCTTCGCCTCAGGTCATGATCTCAGGGTCCTGGAATGGAGCCCCACATCGGGCTCTCGGCTCAGCGGGGAGCCTGCTTGTGATCTCTCGCTCGCTCGCTCACTGTCAAATATATAAAATATTAAAAAAAAAGAAATACTGGTCAGGTGTTTTATAGAACGATACTGATTTGTCATGATTGGGCCAGAGTTACAGGTTTTAGGAAAGAAACCCACAAAGTGCACTTATCACATCATATCAGGGAGTTCATGTTCTCATGACATCACTGGTGATTTTAATCTATCATTTTGTTAAGGTAGCATTTGCCAGGTTTTCCCATTTTTTTTTCTTTTTTTTAAATTGAAGTATAACTAGCATACAGTATTATATTAGTTTCAGGTGTACAATGTAATGATTCAACAATTCTATTACTCAGTGTCATCAAGATAAGCATGCTCTTGGTCCCCTTTATCTATTTCACCCCACTTTATTTTTTTTAAGATTTTATTTATTTATATTTGACAGAGAGAGAGTGAGCACACAAGCAAGTGGCAGGCAGAGGGAGAAGGAGAAGCAGGCTTTCCGCCGAGAAGAGAGCCCAATGTGTGGCTCAATCCCAGGACCCTGGGCTCACAACCTGAGCCAAAGGCAGACGCTTAACCTACTAAGCCACCCAGGTGCCCCTATTTCACCCCATTTTAAAAGCTACTATTTTCCTTTCCAAACTCTAGGTGATTCAGTATTCAGCCTGCTTTCAAGAAGGGAGATTACACCCTACCTCCTAAAAGGAGAGTACCTACATATATTATTTGAAATGTTTCCATAGTAAGATTATCTCTTCTCCGCTTATTCAATTATTAATTTACAGCACTATGGACTGATATACACTTTATACTTCAGATTCCAAACTATGCTGTTTTGTTGCTCAACTTGCTCCAGCTTTAGCCATTGGCCCCTGTCTCTCTGACATGCCTTCATCCTTTCGAGCAACGCCTTACCTTCTGGCACTGCAAAATGCCCCAGGATCATCTTGTATTTTTCCTTACCCAGCCTAAGAATTCGCCATTTCTCCAAGGAGGCCTGGTTCCTTTTGGTGGAGAATGGTATTTAGAAACCAAGATCTGGGCTCTGAGTATGTTTGCTGCTATGGGGTTGTCATTATTTCTGGGCCCTTTCAGCAGACAGAATTAGATAACATATGTATATACATTAACCCAAGAATTCAGACATATCTATAATCGTCTTTGTATCTATCTACTATATAAACTAAACATTAGTACCTACTGATGTCTCTGACTCCAATCTAGTGCCACAGAGTTCATTCTAGCCTGTCTTTCTTATTTGAAATGTCCCTTCTGACACTAAGAAACCCTGCTCCCACTATTCATCATCCATTTACTTATTTCTTCAACTTCAATAACATTTAAACTAGTTCTATAATTATTAATTTTAATAAATGTGCTCCATAATTAATAATAATTAGTAATTATTAACAGATACTCTCAGTACAAGTCTTTTCAAGGACATGTATTTTTATTTCGCCTAGATAAACACCAAGGGATGTAACTGCTGACCATAAGGTAGTGTATATGTTTAGTTTTACAATAACATCCCCAACCTTTTTGATTTAGTTAGAATTAAATCCAAACTCCTTAACCTGTCTACAAAGTCCTATGTGATCTGGTCCCTGCCTATTTTTTCCAACCTCATCTCTTGCCATCTTTCCTCTCATTCACTATGTTTCAGCTACTCTGGCTTTTTCAAATTGTTTTTTTAGAGCCTCAAAAAACTAAGGTGTCTTCTGCCTTGAGGGCTTCATATATGTTGATCCTTCTGTCTAGAACATTTTCCCTCCCATGACTAGATTCTATAGTATTCTTCAGGGTTCCATAGTCTTCAGTTTTTATATAACCTCCTTATAGAGATCTTCCTTGCCCATTTAATCTGACATAGCTTTTTCCTGTTATTCTTTCTTAGAGCAAATTTTTAACATTTAGTAATTTCATTCAGATAACACACCACAATTGGCAGTTAATGTTTTTATTTGCCTGTTTATTTTTTTATTTTTTAAAAAAAATTTTTCAGAGAGATTTTATTTATTTATTTGAGAGAGAGAATGAGGACGAGTGAGCATGAGAGGGGGAAGGTCAGAGGGAAAAGCAGACCCCCTGCTGAGCAGGGAGACTGATGAGGGACACTATCTTGATCCCAAAACTCCAGGATCATGACCTGAGCTGAAGGCAGTCGCTCATCCAACTGAGCCACCCAGGCGCCCCAACTTTTTTATTTTTTATCTTTGCCATTAGACTACAATATGCATGACAATAGGAACCAGTAACTTTTTGCTCACCTTATATTCAGAAACCAGAACAATACCTATACATGGTAGTGCTCAATAAAAATCTGCTGAAAGAATCAATATATTAATAAAAAGAGGAGTTTTAAATGTTTATAATTAAATCTGTCAGTCTTCCTCGATAACTTTTGTTTTAGACCACACTAAGGAGAGCCTTTTCCAGAAGACTATAAAAATGATCAACATATGTTTTTCTAGTATTCTTAGAATTATATATTAAGGGGTGCCTGGGTGGCCTAGTCAGCTGGGCATCAAACTCGTGATTTCAGCTCATGTCGTGATCCTGCATTCCTGGAATTAAGCCCTGCATCAGGCTCTGTGCTCAGGGTAGAGTCTGCCTGAGATTCTCTTTCCCTTACTCGCACTCTCTGAATGAATGAATGAATGAATGAATGAATGAATAAAATCTTTTTAAAAAGAATTATATATTAAAATATTTAATGCACATTAAATTTATGTTTGTGTGTGAGAGTAAGTAGATTCATAGTTCTTTTTCAAAACAAATAGTGGGGCGCCTGGGTGCCTCAGCCACTAAGTGGCTGCTTTCAGGTCATGATCCCAGGGTCCTGGGATGGAGCCTTGCATTGGGCACCTTGGTCAGCGGGAAGCCTACTTCTCTCTCTCCCACTCCCCCTGCTTGTGTTCCCTCTCTCGCTGTTCACTGTGTCTCTCTGCCAAATAAATGAATAAAATCTTTAAAAAAAAAAAACCAAATAGCAGTTTCCTCAGCACCATTTATTAAATAAATGTCTTGCTTTTTGGTTTGAAATATGTCCTTCTTAAATACTAAATTCTCATTAATATACAAAGATACGTTTCTGGATATGTGGTATTTCACTGGTGTATTTATCTACCTCTATCGAAGCACCACAGTTTTGAGTAGCACAGTTTTTTAATAAGGTAGGGCCAAACACACCAGCTATCACCACCATCATACTACTCTTTTCTGTCCTCAACAATTTCCTTTGAGTTAAGTGCCCCATCACCCTCCCCCCAAAAAGAGGATGACTCAGAATCCTAGGAATTTCATTGAAATCTCTCTGAATATACATAATAATTTCAGAAAAACTGAAACTTTTATTGTCTTCCTTTTTAGAAAAATGGTAAATGTCCCCATTTTTTCAGATTTTCTTTTATACAATTCATTCTTAAATCATTGCATCTGATTCAGATTCAGAGCGTTTACATATAAACTCAGAATAAACTTTCAAGATAGCCTGTGGCTACAACATGCACTTCAGCTACAGCGTGTCTCTGCTGCTACTGCTTAGCTACTCACTCCCACCTGAGGAAATCCGCTTATTATGAAACACATAATGACCTCGATAATGACATAACAGTCTTATCGGAAAGACATCAGAGGAGTCTCATAACTGTCCTGTTCCTCAATTTCCTTACCTATAGAAAATATGTTTTTAGTAGTGAATATACTAACCAGTATCTATAACATCTTGCAGACTTACACATTTCACAAGGGCTCTATCAGATACTTGGATACATGGATGCTCTGTTGGACCCTGTTAATGAAGAAGATGGTTGTAAGTCTTTACAAAGAAACATTTACATCACAGCCCAATGTTATGCAATATTTTTGAAATCACTGTTCCTTTTTTCAGTGTTTTTATCATTGTTTTGTAATGTAACAGTAATCATTTAATACTTGCCAAATTAATGAATAGATTATTCCTAAGGATTTATTTCCCCTGGTAATAGGAGCGCATAACTATAGTTAAATAAAACATTTTCTACTACAAAGAAACAGTAGAAGAAAGACCTCTCAAATTATAGACTTTCTAATATCTTTTTATAGGAAATATATGTTCACAAAATTTATTTTGCCCATGACAACCACTACCTTGTAAAATAATATTATTGAGTTTGGTACTCAGATGTGTGTGTGTGTGTGTGTGTGTGTGTGTGTGTGTGTGTGTGTGCAGGCAGGTACAACTGCTGCAGATGGGTAACTTTAAATCACTGCTAACAACTGTCTGTGACTATTTCTTACCTGCAAGGACAAAGGGAAAAAGAAGGTCCTTTATATCAAAGTATTCTCATCTATCAGAAAAACAAACTTCAAAACCAAAGAATTGACTAAACCAATACTTTAAGAAGCTCTGATATTCATGGGTTCATACTTTTGTATTTAGTGGAAATACATATTTTACAGATTTTATTCATTTACTCTAATCCAGTAGATGGTGCTACATGTCTGTTTATATAAAGTACCACAACCGCCTTCTTTTCTTTTTTTTTTTTAAGTCCTTTCTCCCTTTCTTTTTTAGCCAGCATTCTCATCAAGTTTTACTATTATAATGAAGCTCATTGTTCCTGACATCTGAGCCAAATCTCTGGGTGTAGCATTAAAGATGTACCCCCCTTCCTGCTAAATAACTATGGACCAAATACCACTTTTTTCCTCAGCTCATTCGCACTCTAACATGACAAAATCTTCAGTGTCACACAGAATTCTGTATCAGCCCATTAAAAACATCCAGATGCAAAATTAGAATCCCTCTTATTCTTCTAAGTATTGCTAGTTGCTATTATTATGAAGCAGTCATAACAATGATAATAATTAATAATGAAAGTTTAAATTTAAGCCTGTAATGGGTAGATCTACCATTTAAGAAGATAACATGGCAAAAAACTTAGGTATATAATTTTTGTAAAGATACAGTTTATTGTTAAATCAGCTATTAGGATTAACCATACAAACTGTTTCTTTGTAAATCATCAAAAACTGAAAACTTCATAAAAGTAGAGACTCTGTTTAGGTATCAGCACAAATAATCCATATCACCCAGCAACCTAAGAAAAGTTAATTTATGTTACTTATGTATCATAAACACAAGAACTAAACTGGGCATATAATCTGAATCAGAAATAGTGTATTTTTTGTCTCCTTTACCATGCAGATTGTAATGCTATTAGCTTACAAATTCAATGCTTTGAAATCATTGTATTATAAACCAAGAATAAGGGGACATCAACTACTAATTTAAAAATTAGAACATTTTCAGTACTGTATTAGTTTATTGTATTAAATTTTTATTTAGTTAACTGTGATGTGATTTCATAAAGTCCTTTTACATTCTTTAAATTTTTTTTACTCTTTTCATTGTATCCAAAGAAAAATGAGAGCTGTAGTCACTAATTTTAGAAGAGTTCTATATATAATATAGGTATTAATAATCTGCTGACCAAAGGCTTAATAAAATGGTTTTATTCAGTGAATTAGATCACTTTAAGGACCAGATTCTAATACAAATATAGAAAAGTCAGAAGTAACCTTTCAGATGACTATTTTGTCATTCATGTTTTCATTAACTCTTTGGCCAGTCCTTGAAAAAACTCACAGAGGCAAAATTGAATTGGTTACTCCTAGGTAGGCTATACAATGTGAAAAAGGCATGATCTTAATCCAGGAATGACATCTTAATGAGAAAGAAAGAAAAAATAGTCAGTTATAATATAGATAAGGTGACGTAATATAAATCAACTTACATACCTACTGAGAGCAAGGTCAGGGTGGGGTGCCACAAAATCTCCTCTGTGACTAGCTTACCTGGAAGCAGTAACATTGGTCCAATGATTACATGAGCCATAAGGGACACAACTTCTTAAAGGAAGTGGAGTATTTTTTGCCTTTCTGAGATATGATAATGGACCTAAGGAGAGTTCTTCATTCATCTAAAAGACACATTGCATTTGTTAAAAGACTGACCTAACCTTCAAGTTACAAATTTGAAAAAGTGTTATCTTTCTCTCAAAGAGTTTACCATTAAGTAGAGAAATCAACCCTTAATTAGAGAAGCTAACTCCTAACTGATAACTGCCTTCGTAATCGACCTCTATAACATCATCTCCACACCTCAGCCAAAATGATTTTTCTAAACCTCAAATCTCAGTACATCATCCTTCCCAATAAGAACTTCTCCTTGGCTCTCTCCTGGGTGAGCCTGGTCGTGGGTATTAAGGAGGGCACGTATTGCATGGAACACTGGGTGCGGTGCATAAACAATGAATCTTGGAGCACTGAAAAGTAAAAAGAAAAAAAAACAAACGAAAAAATTAACTAAAGCAGACCAAGTGCACACAGTTTGGCAAAGCTATCAGCACTCTTCAGAGAAAGCATGTCTGTCTTCAGGTGGGAGGGGTTTGAGGACAGAGGAGTCACCCCATTGGAACAGGGCCTTACCTATAACTTCAAAGATGTGGATACAAAGGTCCCTGGTGAAAAGCTGAGGGAAAAAGTTGTGGAAAATCTCAAACCTGGGAGGTGAAAGGAAGTGAGGAATTACAAGTAGTTCAACACTGCTGAATGGGGAATGGAGTGACTTTTGTAGTGTACTATTTGCCTAGGAGAGGAACAGGAGACAAGACAGGGAAAGCTGAAAGGTACAAGGAGACAAAAATATTTTCTCGTGGATAACAGGAATACATTGAATAATTTTGTTTGAGAGAAATAAATGGAAAAGAGATCAGTAAGAAGGATCTAAAATAGCAAAAGAGAAAAAAGGCAGACAGTCAGGCTTTGTGACTATTTGGAGGTAGGACTAACCATGAAAATGTTCTTCTCATCCTGTGGGAAAATACCAGGGACCAGTGGGCTTGAGATAAGAAAAGCTAGTTCCAACATCTGCCAGCAGTACTGTGCCACAAATAGCAAACTTTTCAAAACCTCCTTAAAATTATCCTGTCAAAGTGTAAATATGTTTTCACCTAGCTTTCCAAGCTTTACATATCCTCCCATGTGCTTTGACAATCCCACTGTCCTCAGAGTACATAGTAACACCTACATGTACCTGCATGTTTGTGTACATCATCAGAGTGTTCTTATTCTCCAGGGTCCATGATGGACACAGAAAGACAGACGGAGGAAGTAGAGATCCTGTGTAGTACACTGTCCTGGTGGTTAGTAAAGGAAATACTGGTGATGGATTGGTAATGGGCTTCTTTGCATTCAGTACTGCTCTTCAAAATAATACAAAGATTCTTTCGTTTCTTTCTTTGTTCTTTTCTAAACTTTCTAATATATTTACAATGAGCAGGAAAAATACTTTTAAACAACAATACTCCCCCCAAAATCCTTGGGAGGTAGAGGGGAGTAGTGGCAACAGTAAGCAAAAAAAATATACCCACCATATAACTCCTATATAGAAAAATGTAGGGTAAGATACAGGGAAATGTGTATTTGTCTTGATGCTGTGCACACCATCCACATGAGCACAGCACTAAAAACAAGGCCATTATGGGGCTTCAGCTTGCACCTTCCATGCTGCAATATGGAGAAAGCACCGCTCCACTAGGCTAAGAAATTTGGCTTTAAGAGACTGCAGAGAGGTGGCCTTCTTTTATTCAATGAGCTATAGCTCTCCACAAAATGTATGAGTAAGTTTACTCAAAATACTTTTTATCAATTTGTTTCTTAGCCTGCATTTGGCTATATTTCAGGTAGCAAAGGTTTTTGCCCTGGGAGAACTAATTGTTGCTTATTACTTTAGTGAATTGGGTGTAGAAGTAATTGTTATTCTTCTGCTACATTCTATATTATTATTCACATACAATCTACTCAGTTCGGTCCAAAGTTGATGATGTCTGTGTATACATGTACCTAGGTAGTTGGAAGTGGTTGTTTGAAACTGTGTGACAGATGTCATCAGTGTTGAGACAGCTGTGAAGTTACACTCAATCTTCCCTCTTGGAATCTGTTTAGTGTATCTGCCTGTACTTTGCTGTGGATTAAGAGTTTTATGCTATCCATTGTTTTTCTTCTCGGTACACTGAATGCTAATTTCTTGTTATTCCCATGTCATTATCTTACTCCAAACTCTTTTGTGAATGAGTTTCTTAAGTTTTAGTGAGGATTTCTGAAAATATAAATTATCCTACCCTCTTTCTTTTAACTCTACCTCTCACTGAGGTTCATGTAAGGGTGGCTAGTAATGGTAGGAGAAAAAGGGAGAGAAAGAGATGCACACATTAAGCAACAGTTTTCTTTTATGAACAAGAAAATTGGCCGTTTTCCTATTAGCATATGAGGAACCTAAGAATGTCCCTTGTTGTCAAGGCAACAGCTGTTCCTTGGGTAGCTGCAATAGAAAAGAAGCCAGAGCAATCTTTATAGGATCAAGTCTTTTTTATCATCAAATCATAGAAAGGAACCTTGAGAGTCTACTCAGCCTATTCTCTTGCCTTTAGTTAATACTCACTAAAATAATTTAAAACCAATACCAAAAAAAGGTCCTATTTTAAATAATTCTGAAGAGATTACATAGCTTTTGTTGGTAATCACTTGTAATGTTTTATAATTCACATTACTAATAAATTTTTTTTCAATCATTCTAACTTAAATCTTTCATGCTGCAGTTTGAAATCCACTTCCCATAGTTCTATTCTCAGGGGAAATAAACAACTAACTGTACACTTTCCTGAGAGAGTCTTGCCTGTACTTGAAAGAATAACAAAATTGTCTGACTTAAATTCCTCAAAGTGAATAATGCTAGGTTCTTTTATCTTTCCAGTCATTTGTACTATAGGTCTCCTCTGATGACATCCTATACTCTGCAAGACGATCTCTAATTAGGGAACCCAGTCCACCTTGTGACTTATAGAAAGCTGACCAGCAGTGCTCAAAAAGAGCAGGCTATCACCCTGTCCTCAGTTTATCTACTCAAGTCTTGCAGGTTAATTTAAGCTGTAGAGTTATATTCATCATAAGTATTTTTGCACAAACTGGCTAATACAACTCTTGTGGCCTGGTTTGAGCATAATCACTCATTGCCTGGTTGGTACTCAGGCAACTGATTTTGCTTTTAAAGTAGCCATCTATCACATTTCTTTGTAGAATCATGTCTTTTTGGTTGTTCCTCTCAAGATAAAACTTCACTCCCTCCTGCCTTCACACTGGCAGGTTTAATAAGCATACTTTCTGCCCTCACTGTCCATGTCACTAACTAATATATGCTGAGCACTAGCCACAGGAAGGCACCCTGAAAATATGTCTTAAAAGATATTTATACCAGTCCACCATGCACAAAAAATGTATCACTTAGAACCAGATACTTCCTTTTGCACTGGATTTCCTGTGTCATTTTGACCTATTACCTTAGTCCCTCAACCATGGATGATACACTTTCTGGTCCTAATTTTTCTCATCTTTATAAATGGAGAGACTGCAAACATAGATTTATGGATCTCTTTTTCTATGCTAGGCACTATACTAAGTGCTTTATTTATATTATCTCATCATAGTCTCACCACATGCCTGTGAGGTAGATATTTATTGTCATTCCCATTTTACAGAAAATGAAAATGAAGCTTAGCATGGTCAAAGATATCCCAAGATATCATGGCTACTGGGTGATAAACCAGAATTTGAGATAAGGTAGCCTGATCTCCCAAACTTTTAACCACCCTGCCCTGGGGGCAGGAAAATGGGTCTCCCACTTATATCCTGCTATTAGGACTATATATTGGTAGACTCTTTCTGGAAGGTAATTTGGTATTATGTATCAGAATCCTTAAAGAAAAATGTGTATCCTTTGCTCCAGTATTTTTTTTTTCATTTACCAAACACTTATATGGTACTTACTATGTGCCAGGTACTGCTCTAAGCATTTTCCATATATTAAAAACGAACCTTTATGCCAATCTCTATTTTACAGAAAAGCAAGTTGGGGCACATAGAATTTAAGCAACTTTTCCAACGTTTTACAATTTATAAGATGTAAAGGGGGCTGTAGCTGTAGAATCATATATATTGGAAGAGAAGATAGTAAATAAAATAACATTATGGTAGATCTATTTTTACTTAAAAAAATAAATATATATGTCACAAAAAACAGACTAGAAGAATATAATAAGAACAACAAATGTAAACAGTGAAACAGTGGAATATTAGGTTAAAGCCTGTATCTTATGGACAAGAAAAATATCAGCAAAATAGCTTTATTACATAGCATACTAGGTCCATTTCCAAAAGAGACTTCTTCCATGTATCCATGTGGGGAATAATGAATGAGTGCACACACAGGCACATATACAGAGACACACACACTTAAACAAACCTCTTTTGAATAAAACAAATTAAGGGAGTGGCATTCCCATCCTTCTAACATCATTTTATCAGAATTCAAAAGAAACAGCTTTGGGAAAATTCCTGCTGTCTTTTGTCAATAGAGTTGTTACACCAAAATCTGAACTGGCTTCTCAACTGGATTTGGTCGTGTGAGTCAAAGCAGAGCTTGTGTTGTTGTACATCTCCCTGCCTCTCCCCACTCCCCACATTAGTTGAGCCTCACTGCTCTTCACCATAATCCTCCCAGCCCCACTCTCCACGTTGGTTGAGCCTCACTGCTCCAACAAGTAATGCACTTCTAACACAATGGGGGACGGCAGGGGCAGTGTGGGGAAAATCAGATAATGCAGACACAAGCTTGACAGACTTGCTTCTTTTCGAGTGCCACATTATGAACTGGCCAAGTGAAACATGAAGGTATTATCCTGTCTTATCTGGTGGTTGAAAGGGGTGCAGCCTCCCTAATGGTATGGTTTTTGGCTTGTTGCCAAAGGAATTCTCACTTTAGCTGGTTCACATATTCACCCAGAATACTGTCTCCTCACCTCCGTTAGCTGTTTTGACTCAAACCTGCTCCAAGATGAGAGAAGAGAACCTGTCAGGACCAGGTAATGTCTCTGCCAAATGGGTTATATGAAGAGCAGGTCAGTTCTGAAGTCACGTTAGAAATGTCAGCAACGACAGAGTGCATTTAGGGACTCTGGGTTACCCTAAAGAGAACCTAGATTTTGTAGTGTTCCCCACTCTCGTGTATCTCCACGGGATTGGCTTTAGTCTTCTCACAGGAAACCTGTCATTCCTGGATCACTGTCTTCCTATTTCAGAGAGGAGAGTATAAAACACACACACACACAAACACACACTTCAGAATCCACATGGAAAGGATCCAGTGCTGGTTTTTTCTACATGCTCCATAAGTCAATCTAATGTCTAATCTAGAGTTTGAGAACAATTGCCCACAGCATTCCTAGAGTTCTACCCAGAGACAAACTCAAGGGCTAACTTTTTCAATTTGAGTCACTCTGACGTTCAAAGTTCCCCTTATTGCTGAAAATAAATAGAATAAAATGTATTACATTACTTTTGAAAAGATACCCAAAATGGATACCTAGTTTTTGTTGTTATAGGTAAATGGCTTAGTTTGACAAACCAACAGCAGAGCCTTTTTACATCTTAATTAATTCTATGAAAACCAGCACACAGACCATTATCCTGTTGTTGTTTGTGTGACCCTAAAGAAAAATGCTTAGGGTATCTAAGGTTCAGTTTCCTTATGGTAAAATGTATGCTTACCTTCTAAAAGTCTGCTTACCTTCTAAAAATTCTCTAAGGATTAAAGACAAGTAAAGAGCTTTCCCCACTACCCAGTTAGTGTATAGTAGGCACCCAATCCAGGCTGACATTTTTCCCTTCTCTATTTCTGTGCCTCCTTCACAAACAACTAGACTTTGCTTTCCATTGGACCAGAGTCCTTAATTTACCTATTCATTCATGATGCTAAACAGCCGTTCTATTCAAGTAATACATACCACCCTAGGAATTCAAAGGTGTTTTTAGGTAATATTTCATTAAATGACATAAAAGTCTGATGTTGAAGGAGGCAAAAAGATTCTCTTCTTCATTTTACATGCACTTGAATTCTTTGAGGTATTGTGCTTCCAAGAAAACAACCAATCTGTGACCAAGATGTAATTAAAACCCACGATTTCTAATTCCCAGGCTTTGACTCCAACCTCTGAAAATGCTTCAATTCAATGAAACTAATGGCACTTTGGTCTCTGGAATTAGATCCTGTTATCAATGACTTCCACATGGAAAGATCATTCCAAAATGTGTAATTAACCAAGAAAATGCAAATAAACCAATTTGTACCTGCTATTTAGAGGTAAGACACTGAAATGGCTTGAGTTCGTTATTTGAAAACTTAACCTTTTTCTGCTTCTAATTTAGCTCACATTCTCCAGTTTCATAATTTTTTCAAAAATCACATTTTTAGTGAAATATTTTAGATTATTTTGATTCTATTAGAGAGCTTGGAATGGAAAGAGAACTACATGATATTAGGGACAATGGGAAGAAAATCCTTCTTTCAATGACCTTTTGGCAATTCAATTTAATAAACATTTTTTTTAACTCTGCTGTATACCAGGCCCTGTGCTGAGTGGGGTAGGAGTTAAGATCTCAGTGTAGCCCAGTCAGAAACATGGTAACACTTAACCAATGTTACTGAATCAATGACCATAGTGGGATAGGTAAATACTTAATTATACCTTCTTAAAAGCAGACAGTAATTATATAATAGAACAGGTTTATAATGGTATGGTCTAGACAGACTGCCTAGAGGAAGAAATTTTTAAGCTGGACCCAGAAAACTACTTCTTTCAACTAATAGACATTCAAGTCAAAGTAGTTTAAGGGAAAGAAAAGAAAAAGGAACTATGAGTTGGCACTATTAAAACAAGGACTGGAACACAGGAACTTTTCGTCTCTCCACCTCTCTTACCTGATTTTCTTTACACATTGGCCTCAATTGTTACCTTCTGCATGTGTGCTTTCCTTTTGTATTAGGGGACAAAATCACTGGCAGCTTTGGCCTAAACATCATTCCAAATTAATGACTCACAAGGAAAGAGTATCTGTCTTGCTACCTTCATTCTTCAGTTACTTGCTCCTCCTGTGATCAACCACTGAGGCCACAACATGATTTGTCTGGCCTAGGTCATGTAGCCAAAATTGGAGCACTACTGTGTTTGGCATGGCTTTCAGAAGCACATCATTGCAATGAGAGAGAAGCAAATTCTTTTAGGAAGAGGAGTTCTGGGTAAACCAAAAGAATGAATTCCATTGCAGTCTATTAAGATAGATTGGCCACCTCCAAGCTGACATGGGGAAAAGGGTCATTTTAAGCAGAACAGTTTCAGCAAAGGTCCAAGAGGGAAAGAGGAAAAGGGAAAATTCAGTGTATGCTGAGGAAATGGATGGTATTTTTGGTACACAGTAGGAAAGATTGGAAGGCTGGTTGGAGTCAGATAGAGTGCATATTTGAAGTCCTATAAAGAAGCTGGTGCTACGTTCTCTAAGGTACAAGTGTTTAAGGTTTTGAGAGTCACATAATACACTCTACGCTTTAGAAAAATAATTCACTTATATCATGGAGGATATACTATATAGAAATGCTGGAGACAAGGAGATTGTGTAGGAGAGGCATGGTGGACATATGTTTGCCTGAAGGCATTCATTTCCTGGCGAGAACTTCCTCTCCACTTGTCTTTGTGGGACTGTCAATCACCATGTTTCTCGGAGCCATAAGGTTGGGTCAATGTTGATGCTGTATTTCCTAGGACACATGATTGGTTCGTGGGTAAGCATGTAACTCGGGCAGGGCCAATTTGGGCTTTTTGTTAAGGTTTAACACATGGATACTTTCAATCAATATAGTCTAAGGATATAGGCTGAGCATTCCCAGCAGCCATCTGGCCATTACAATGAGTCTGTGTAAAATAGATGTCAATACATTAGAAGAATACGGGTAAAAAGAAAAAGAGACCTCTGTCAATGTTGTGTCAGCCCTGGATTGACAGTGTCTTGAAATTCCCAGTTACATGTGTCAATATTTTTTTCTTTTGTGTGTCTTTTAATTGCATTTATTTCACTCAACAACCAAATACAAAAGATACCAACCATTTACTAAATAGCTATTACATACCAGGCATGGTGCTGGGTGCTTTATAGGTATTATCATATTAAACCTTTACAACAACCCTGAAAATCAGATGTTATGATTCCCCATTTTTATAGAGGGAGAAAATCGTGACTTAAATAAGTTCTATAACTTTATTTAGTTATTAAGATTTGGAAATTGTTGGATTGTTGGAGTTGGATTTGTTCAACTCCAAAGCCTATATTCTTTCCACTTTACTATATATATGCCACATTGCTTCTGTTCCATTAGAAGGCTATATTCTCAGGGCACCTGGGTGGCTCAGTGGGTTAAAGCCTCTGTCTTCGGCTCAGGTCATGATCTCAGGGTCCTGAGATCGAGCCCCGCATTAGGCTCTCTGCTCAACAGGGAGCCTGCTTCCCCCTCTCTCTCTGCCTGCCTCTCTGCCTACTTGTGATCCCTCTCTCTATCAAATAAATAAATAAAATATTTTTAAAAAATTAGGCTATATTCTCAATAAAATAATAAAAGCCTGAAATAAAGCTTATAGCAGCCAGGATTGGAGGAAAAAACAGAATCAAGAGATATTTAAGAGTAGAATTCCCCTGGGGGGAAAAAAAAAGAGATATTTAAGAAAGAGAACTAATAGTTCCTAGTGATCTTTTTTCAAAGAAATCTAAGATAATGAAATCAGGTTAATCTAAATATATGTATAGGAGGAAAACCTGGCTGGAAGGGAACAAATCATGTTTCATTTTAAGTGCTTGTTGAATAGCCAAATAGAGCCATCCAGTGAGTAACAATATAGTTCTGGTGATCCATAAGAAGATAGCAATAAATATATAGGCTTGAGACAAATAAAGCTATACCAGTGTTTACAGCCTCTGAAGTGGATGAAATTGTTCACAGAAGGCCCATAAAGTGAGAAATAAAAGATGGCAGAAGGTGAACCTGCTAGATGTGAAAACATCAGTGTTTAAAGAGTGGGTCTTTGTTCATGCTCCCTTCCTCTGGAGTGCTCTTTTCCCTTTGTCTACCTTATGAATGTATATTCATCTGTAATGACATGACACAATCATAATATTGCTTCAAGGTTTTGTTGGATCTTCCATTCTTCATCCTCTAATAGAACTGAATGCTTCAACCTTTGTGCCAAGCCCCTGGGACTTTGTACAATAATATTCTTATTGTAATTCTTAGAATACTTTTATTCTGTAGCACTGAGGACAAGAGCCCAGACTACAGATTTAGAAAGACCTGAGTTGAATTTCCACTCTATGATCCACTAGTTGTGTGGCCTTTGGCAAATTATCTAACCTACTTTGAGTCATGATTTTTTTTCTTTGTATAAAAAAAAAAAAGAAAGAAAAGAAAATACCTTCCTTGCAAGGTTATTTTGAGAATAAAGGAGTTATGTGTAAAGCTTTTGGTACAGGGACTAGCACATAGAAAACACTAGACTAACAGTAGATATTATTTGTTTATAAATTTATTTCTACTTACTAGACCTCTCCAGAGTCTTACTCATCTTTATATCTCTGTTTTCTGACAAAGTAGATGGCACGTGACAGCCACTCAGGAAATGTGTGCTGAATTCATGCATGAGTAGGTAAGAACTCAAAGAAGGAAGAGGATAATCAGGAGAGAACAGGGACATGGAAAGAAGGGAGAAGAGCATCTCAAAAAATATGGAGTGGTGAACAGTGCCAAATGCTCTAGAAAACTATGGCATGAGATTGGGCAGATAGGAGTTGGATGATCTTTGTAACACCAATTCTAGTGAAATGTTGAATTTTAAAGATTACAGTGATTGTTGGGTTTTGAAGACAGAAAGTCCAGACAACTTTTGCTAGAGTTGACTGATAAAGGGAAATAAAGAAATGTGGAGGAAATCTGAAAGTGAAACAAGTAGAAGTAGAAGGACAGGCTTGTTTATTCTTAACAATAGGAAAAAAAAATTTAAATGTATATAACCAAAAGGGAGGTCATGACTGTGTTAGAAAAAATATCCAAGACTTGGAAAAGGGCCTAAGCAATTATTAATGTCCTCCTAGGACCTTCCAGGATTTATCTGATTTTGTAGCAACGTATAGTACCTCTGACTGACTTTCTATTAACTAAACTGTTTTACAACTCTGTAGAGGCAGAAGTTTACTTGTTAAAAAAAAATGAAGAGATGCAAATTATTCTTGTTAATAGCAATGCAAATAAATTTTGTCTAGTAGAGATAGAACTGACTTTTGCCCTGTAGAAAAGATAACTTCAAACACACCATATTTTTCCCCTAAAGAATACTAACCCGTTTTCCATCTGCTGGCATATTCATTTTGGCATTCCTAACTACTTGTATGTATCTCTGCTTTTTAAATTCTTCTTCAATATGATCATAATTATTTCAATGAAAGTCCTTCTATTAATGAGCTGAATAAATTTTTTTAAGATTTTATTTATTTATTTGAGAGAGAGAGAGAATGAGCAGGGGCAGGGAGCAGCAGAGTGAGAGGGAGAAGCAGACTCTGCTGAGCTGGGAGCCTGATGCAGGACCATATCCCTGGATCCTGAGATCATGACCTGAGCCAAAGGAAGATGCTTAACCAACTGAGCCACTCAGGAGCCCCTGAGCTGAATAAAATTTTTGCTGTGTTCACTTTATTTGTATGAGAGTCATTTGTATGAAAATATGAACCTCGTATTTTTAGCACTTTGAAAATCATAATTTAGCAGTGGAATGGTGCTATTGAAGGAAGAGCAGAGAAGAGACAGCTATCTGCACAAGATTTTGAAAAACGAATCAATTAAGGAGTGGGTCTGTATGAAACATCTCTGGGAAAGGAGGAGGAAGACAAAGAACTTTCTTTTTTCTTCTTGGTGGAAGTATGTAAGTCCAATGTTTGATCATGTACTGTCCAATTTATTCTCCACTATGTAACAAATAAGCTCATTTCATACCAGATTGCTTTCACTGACTCCTCCTTTGTGGGCTATGATAGACATTATTATGTTCAGTTGGTGTGAGAGACACTAAGCACTCATTTATCATGGCAGGTGTATCTACTATCCCTTTCCAAATAAGTAACAAAACAAATGGTCACATTTTCCTTTAACTCAAATATCTGTTATATATTCCTGATTTAAAGACACTTTCTGAAACTTTTCTGCTTTCTGGAAATATTCAAACACAGGGATGTTTTTGTCCTGGATGTTTCCAGGAACATAGGGAAGACTCAATATATTGATATAAAGTATCAGGTCAGTTTGGCATTATCTATTAAAGGGATTTCAAGATGTAAATAACTTCTGATTTAGTAATTCCACTCCTAGAAATTTATCCTGCAGAAACAATCAAAGGCTAATACTATATTTATTTTTAATTAATTTTTAACAACTTTTTTTTAGATTTTTATTTATTTGGCAGAGAGAAAGAGAGCGAGAGAGGGAACACAAGCAGAGGGAGTGGGAGAAGGAGAAGCAGGCTTCCTGTTGAGCAGGGAGCCCGATGCGGGGCTCGATTCCAGGACCCTGGGATCATGACCTGAGCCGAAGGCAGAGACTTAACCATCTGAGTCACCCAGATCCCCCAGGCTAATACTATATTTAAAAATGTTCATTTCCACAGTCTTATGGTGAAAAAACAAAAATAAACTTAATGTTTTTCAATGGTGAAATGAATTATAGTAGAGTGGATTACTGTCCAGTCAGTATAAGCCCATTTTTAAAGATTATATGATAAATAGGGCAAATGTATGCAATGTAATGTTTAAAAAAATCAGGACGCAATTACAGATACACTATGAAACCAATTCTGTAAAATGTATATGTAAAAAAGATTAGAAGGAGATACAAATATACCATGCTATCAAAATTCAGTGCTGAATTCAGATAATAAGCATTCATAGGTAGAAATAGCTGGATGATGGGGCGCCTGGGTGGCTCAGTGGGTTAAAGCCTCTGCCTTCGGCTCAGGTCATGATCTCAGGGTCCTGGGATTGAGCCCCATATCGGACTCTGCTCAGCAGGGAGCCTGCTTTCCCCTCTCTCTCTGCCTGTCTCTCTGCCTACTTGTGATCTCTCTCCGCTCTGTCAAATAAATAAAAAAATCTTTAAAAAAAAAAAAAAAGAGAAGACAAGAAATAGCTGGATGTTAAAACAGTAACTACTGGGTGCCTGGGTGGCTCAGTCCATTGAGCAACTGCCTTTGGCTCAGGTCTCACATGGGGCTCCCTGCTCAGCGGGGAATCGGTTTCTCTCTCTACCCTTCCCTCCTGCTCGTGCTTTCTCTCTCTCTCCCTCAGATAAATAAATAAAATCTTTTAAAAAAATTTAAAACTTTAAAAAAATAAATAAAATAGGGGTGCCTGGGTGGCTCAGTGGGTTAAAGCCTGTGCCTTCAGCTCAGGTCATGATCTCAGGGTCCTGGGATCAAGCCCCACATCGGGCTCTCTGCTCAGCAGACAGTCTGCTTCCCCCTCTCTCTCTCTGCCTGTCTCTCTGCCTACTTATGATTTCTCTCTCTCTCTCTCTCTGTCAAATAAAAAAAAAAAAAATCTTAAAAAAATAAATAAATAGTAACTATTTATGAGTGAGAGATGACAGATTATTTTCTTCTACTTTTGTAGATTATGCATTAAAGTGCTTCCTTTATAGTTAAAAAGTTAGTGAGATACAAATATTTCTACTTTTATAATGAGAAAAATTCTTCCTCTTTTTTTTTTAAGATTTTATTTATTTGTCAGAGAGAGAGCATGAGCAGGGAAGAAAGGCGTAGGAGCAGAGGGAGAAGCAGGTTCTCCCCTGAACAAGGAGGCCTACACAGGACTCCATCCCAGGACCCTGGGATCATGACCTGAGCTGAAGACAAATGTTTAACCGATTGAAGCACCCAGGTATCCCAAAACTTTTTCCTTTTAATTTCAGCTTTTAGGGAGGGAAAAAAACAAATATTTTTCTACGTCCCTGTGACTCTGTATCATTTCAGATCTCAGGAAAAGCACTTTTTCTCCTTCACTGTCGGATGGTTAGAGAAAAAACCTAAACCAAATATAACTAAGTAAAGCAGCCTATGAATGCACCAACCATCTGAGTCATCTAGAGTCTTCTCTCTTCTCAGTCCACACTAATCATCCATCACTAAGAAGTACATATGTTGCCTCCTGATGTTCCTCAAACTGCCTACTTCTTGTCATCACCACCACTACTGTGTTCAGTTCTTCACCATCTTTGTCCTGAATGATTTCACAGCTCTTAACTTGTCTTTGCACTTTCACCCTGGACCCCTTCCCCTCAGTCCATATAACAAGCAGAGTTATCATCCTGAAGAACAAATCTGACAAATGACAAAGTAAAATCCTTCAGAGGCTTCCTATACTCACTGTTCAGTGGATAAAGACTCAACTTCTTAACACAGTTCATGAGACCTTCATCTTTTGGTTTCTACTCACTCCTCCAGCCCTTTATCTTCTAATCTCTTTGTCATATTCTATGCCCTGGCACATGGAAATGTAGCACCTGAACATGCCGTATTCTCACTGACCTCTTGGTCTTTGTGCATTCTGGTCCCTAGAAGGCTTTTTCTTTCTCCCTTTCCCACTGTGCCTACCAATAGCCGACATCTGGTTTTTCTGCAGGTCTTAGCTGAGCCTTTCTGCAGAAGGCTTTCCTTGATCTCTTGGCCCGTTTTCATTTGCTTCCATGGCATCCTATTATGAGCACTTACTGTATATCATGATATCAGAAAGTATGCTATAAGATTTGATATGGAATATTATATATTTTACATAACTACTTATTTTTCTCTTGATATTTTGTTTACTTGTTTAGATTTGTTTGCTGGGTTTTTTGGTTCTCCTTAACTAGATTGTAAGCTCCCTGAGGAGAAGTGCTCTATCTTACTTACTTCTATAGTCTCAATGCCCAGCATAGTGCCTGATAAAGAATAGGGGCTCCATAATACCATGGAATGACTAAATGGACAAATGAATGAGAGGATCTCAAAGCCAAATCAAAATGGCCCTCAGGTTACCCACTAGACCTTGGGTTAACATAGATGGAGAGCAGCCACTATTTCACTACCAGCACGGAGAGATGAGCACCCTATTATATATAAAACATAGCGAATAACATGGAAAGCAGAGGTTTAAGAAGTGAAGTAAATGAATGTTAACAGATTTTAAAAAGCCAGTGTCTAGCTATCTTTAAAAATATCACTCACTGGGGCGGCTGTGTGGCTCAGCTGATTAAGCATCCGACTCTTGGTTTCAGCTCAGGTCACGATTGTGGGATCCAGCCCTGTGTCAGGCTCTGCACTCAGCAAGAAGCTTGCTTCCTATTCACTCTCCTCTCCTGCTCTCTCTCTCAAATAAATAAATAAAATCTTAAAAAAAAAAATCACTCATTGTTTTGGGGGCACCTGGCTGGCTCAGTCAGTAGAGTATGTCACTCTTGATCTTGGGGTTGTGAGGTCAAGCCCTACGTTAGACATAGAGCCTACTTAAAAAAATATGTATATCACTGTTTTTAATTAAACAGAATATCTTTATCTTTACCAGAAATTGAAGTCATCCACTGTTTTTCTTGTGGTTTAAACTGGTTCACTGTCTTTTCATTGTAGAGGAGATGTAGTGCTCCATTGTTGCATTCCCCAAAAGGCCATTCTACACAAGTGACCCTGGGAATGTTCTCTGGAAAAAGGGGGTCCCAAATCATGTTGGGAAAGGCTGCTTTTATTATTTCCTGCCCTTAGAAAGGTCCAACACAAATGGCACACACTAACAGCTAAGAAAAATTTGTTAGTTTAACTTCATTTTCAAGCCTAAACTATCAAACCTTTTTGAGCTTGGAGCCCAAGTAAACCATTTTTGAAAATGCTGATACACAGATAGAGGATTGGATTCAAGGTCAGGAGACCAGGTGCCAATCCTGTTGGTACCACTCCCTATGAGTCACTTCAGTTCCAGAGCCTCAGTTTTCTGACTTGTGAAACGAAGGCATTGTACAAATAATGTAAAAGACCCCTTTCAGACCTAAATTCTATTTTAATTCTATTATGTCAAATAATTTGTTGATCTACATTCCATGAAATACGTAAGAAAAATATGTAAAGATTATTTAATGTAATCAGAGAGAACTGAATTTTATTGCACTTACATTCTGCTTTTTAATTTGACATCATCATCCAGACTCTAGATGGACATTCAGATAACTAAACCTATTTGATCCTCATTCACGAAAATAAAAAATAGTTAATCTGGCCATCTCTGCAATGGTCCTCTTAAATACATAGTGCCATTTCTTTCTTTTCCCTCCTGATAAGTAACTGAAATAAAACTAATGGATATACAAGTACAAAGATATCATAAGGTTGGGACCTCTGAGTCTAACAAACAAAAAGCCGATTCTGTGTCTGCAGCATGCTGTAGACACATCTGGCTTACTTTAGCTCACAATGGAGAAATATGAATTGTGCTAAAAAGCACTATTTGTGCAAATGCAAATAATATTCCATCTGCTCGGGATTTTTTTTTCTTATACAGCTTTTGTTCCAGTGTGGTAAAAGCCTGTTTCTTTACCCTGAAGTGCTCCTGCTGATGAAGAGTGAAGTACATGACAATGAACTAAAATCCATTATCAAACAAATACAGTGAGCTTTTCAGCAAGTCATCACAGGGAATGTTGCCTTTTTCTCTGGCATTAACTTGAAAGCGATTTGTGTTCATGCAAATAAGACAAAGTGGTAGGGTTTTTAAAAATTTATGTGTGTGCGTGGGTGGGTGGGTGGGTAGGTGGGTGAGTGTATGTATTCTATACCGTAGTTTGCTCTGTAAATCTTTCGTTTTTATCTCTCTCCTGGGTGGGGGGAGGAGGGCATCAGCAAAGCATTTTGGCAGCCTTTAGATTTCCTTTCGGTTTGGGTAGTGATAAGTTCTCAACAGAAGAATTTGAGCTCTGCCTTATGCTGTCCTGAATAAACTTACTTGGGAATTGGCAGAACTGCTTTCCCAGCTCTTAAGAGCCTAGGGCAAGTTGGAAGAACACTTAACCCCTGTGCTGCTGAAACCACACATAGTAAGTTTCAAGAGCTCCAACTCTGGGATTTGCTGGAGGCAACAAAAGTAACTTAATCCAAGTTCGATCTTCAATTAAATATCTGAGCTCTCCTCCATTCCTTTCAGTCACTGGGCCTTACTCTGAGGGCTTTGTGACAATTATACTCTTCCTAAAATTAACAGGCTAGTTTTCTATTGGCGGGACGAATGTAGATCTGAGTGACAGTTACACTACGACTACAACACAAGATGTGGATAAGCTAACTCCAGAGAGCAGTCGGATTCGGGAAAATGAATTCAGCTTTCTTTTCAGTCCACTTGGCCCTTAGTTTTGACCTTTGTTGTGCTTCCTTGTCCCCTTCCCCTAAGATCTATGATTTCTATTTCGACAAAACTGAAAAAACGCAAAAGAATTTGATCCTTTCTTCCTGAGATCAGAGAAGTAGGGCAGAAGAAGATTATAAGCTTGTATGAGCATGAAAACACACTTTTATTTTACACAAAAATTGAAGGCTTATTTTATAGCATATCTGGCTGCTTTATTTATGCCTGATGATTTTACTCAATATTAGTTGAGTTTTAAATAATCTAATAATCGCTTCTCGGCCTTTTGGCTAAGATCAAGTGTAAATAATCTAACTATATTTTGGTCTTTGTGAGATTTGAAGAATATTCTTTTGTGGAACAGAATATTTTCGAATGTTTGTCTTTTTTATAATTTTTATAGTTTATACATTTCAGATTATGTACTGCTCTTTCAGGTTTAAGTTTTATAATACTATTTTCAACTAACATTGATTTGTGAGTTTGAATATTGATGTTAATTTCAATAATAGATGTAAAAAGCACTTGAATTATTCCAGAAAAAGTTGCTACAGATATCTAAGATGTTAATACTGTTAATGCATTAGCATTGCTGCAAATGATTGCCAGAAAATGAACACTATTTCTTTCGGAGAGTATACCAAAACATCAACAGATGATTATTTTCTTATAGCTTACTTTCTAGAACATATATTAAACTACCTTTTATAGCACAAGTAAAACCTGAAATTTAGCACTTGAATGCACAATTGTGTTGTATCGTTTTATAGTTAAGCTACCTGCAAATATTTTTTTTAAGATTTTATTTATTTATTTGACAGAGAGTGAGAGATCACAAGGAGGCAGAGAGGCAGGCAGAGAGAGAGGGGGAAGCAGGCTCCCTGCTGAGCAGAGAGCCCCCCACGGGGCTGGATCCCAGGACCCTGGGATCATGACCTGAGCCGAAGGCAGAGGCTTTTAACCAACCCACTGAGCCACCCAGGCGCCCCGCTACCTGCAAATACTAACATTATTCCACAAAGAGGAGTTCAACTGAACAGCTAAAAATGTGATCTCAAATGAATTAGTAATTTAGAACCAAAAGCAACTAAACTACAATGGTTATCTTGCTGTAGTGTCTATAATTATATTTACAATCTTGTAGCTTATTTTAGAGCTACTGAGAATCGTAAAGAAATAAAATAATATTTGCCCTAATAACGTCTCTTATATAAAAGGTGATTTCCTTTTATGTTAAGGCAATATAACTTTTCACTCTTCTCAACTTCAAAGGAAAATGCATTATTCCAAATATATTTTAAACTTTTAACATAAAATCCTTACCCATTAAACCATTAATATATCGTTGGCCAGAAAAATGTCTCATTCCACTCACAATAATGCCTCAGTTTAATTAGACCCTCAAAAGTAAAGGATTTAAATTCAAATCCTGGCCAACATTAATTACAGAATTCTTAATATTGTAGCATGCCCTTTACTAAGTTCCCAGGATATGTCCTATGCTAAATAAAAAGGAAAATTAACTTCTGGGGACAAAGGACTGATTCTTGTAAAATGTTGTATGTATTTATATGTGCTATGTCATCCTAAAGTCCTTTCCCAAGACTCAAAGAAACAACAGAACTCTGAAGTCCAGGAACTTTGAATTTTGAAGAATTGGAACTTCCCATCATCATTTTCCACACAGAGAGGGTGCCAAAGACCTGCTGTTTCTACCAGCTGTGAATCTGAACATATTTTCAGCCTACATAGTAAGGAGAGGACTCCCTTTGTCCCTCTTCTATGGTCCCCCCTTAATCCCAGTTAAATGGAGAGCTGGTCCACATATAGCAGCTACAGCCACGGCCAGGGAAGAAGAACTCCAGGGCTACTTCATCGACAGTAAGAACAGGATCTAGCGTGACCAAGAATGAAAATGCATAAGCACGTGCCAGCTCCCTCTCCAGGTCAGTTCTGAGATCCTTGCCGGCCTCTTCTCACTTCAGTTAGAGATGTTTTGTTTCTTTATCAATTAATCAGTTGGGGTTTTGGGGGGGAAGATTTTATTTTTTAAGTAATCTCTACACCCAACATGGGGCTCAAACCCACAACCCCAAGGTCAAGATTTGTAGGCTCCACTGACTAAGCCAGCTAGGTGCCCCTACTCAATAGGTTTTTATTACACTCATTTTCATATCAAGAGTTCTGTGAACTGTGCCCTCACAAGCAAGACGAAGGGCAAAAAGCATTGACTCAGCATTCTCATCCCAGTTTTACCAGTTATAAGCCTTCTCTGTGACCTTAGTCAGTCCCTTAAATGCAATTTTAATGTTGCTCAGTTCTAAACAGTTAATAATATCTGCCCCATTTTCCTCTTGGCATTGTTCCAAGAACTAAAAAAATTAAGTTATAGAGAGAATGCCTTAAAAATTGCAAAATACAGGGGCACCTGGGTGGCTCAGGGGGTTAAGCCTCTGCCTTCGGCTTGGGTTGTGATCTCGGGGTCCTGGGATCGAGCCCCACATTGGGCCTTCTGCTCAGCAAGGAGCCTGCTTTCCCTACTTTCTCTGCCTACCTACTTGTGATCACCCTCTCTCTGTCAAATAAATAAAGTCTTTAAAAAAATTGTATAATACAAAGCAGACAGAAAGTAATAGTATTATTGGAGTTTATGTAATTAATAAATTTCTGTAATTTCTCAAGAAATAGGTATTAAATAACTTCAAAATTGCAAAAAAATCCATTATGAAATGCACTTCTAATATCAAATGAACACTGTGAACTCTAACTAGTTTTGGTAAGTACTCAAATGATTTGAAAGTTATTGTAGTGCAAACAACAAATACATATTATTTTATTTACTATTTCATTCATTTACTTCTTTATTTCAGCCAAAAATTAAGGCAATGACTCTGAATTTCCCGAAGTCAAAAAGAAACAATTCTTGGTCAATGAATATTTTGTAATTTGGTCTTAGATTAAGGGAATAACAAAAATTAAGTAGGGGTTACTAGTGTTCAGTGTAGGATTCCTTCCTGGGACTCCTTCAGATGTTTATATGTTTTTCCAAATTCTGAGAGAAACATTTTTTAAGAAGCTGAATAACAGGAAATAGGTCATAATTACCTTTTGTGAGTTAACTAAGGCTTAATGATCAACAGATACAAGTTTGAAGGAATCCATTACCACCAAGTCAAAAGCAGAAAATACTATGTGCTTAAGTAACAGTTTACCCATTCTGAAGCATGGGTCTGTAGCTTCCTCATCAATCCCAAAACCAAAAAAAAAAAAGAATATTAAGTAACCAAAATGTATGTTATAACAGTCAGGCAGTAAAATTTACAGTCTGTTCATTGGAGAGCACTTCTGCCAGTAATCAAAACCAGTTTAGTCTTTAATAGACATTTCTGACTTGTTTCAAGGTCAAAAGCAATTTAAAGCAGCAAATCAGGAAGGAAGAGAAGGGCTAAAGAAGCAGACCTTAGTATATTAACAAGAAAGGACAATATAAAAGGAAAAGAAAAAATCGAGACACCATAAAAAGCAAAGAAAGAATTCAAAAAGGATGGCCATGTGGAGTTACTTAAGGATGTGGCAAATGGTCTCACATACTTTAAATGAGCTCTCTGTAACAATCTACAGAACATTCTTGGAAGTGTTTGCTTATTTAGTGCACAAATTTCCAAACTCATACCAGAAACATTAAAAAACAATAAAAGGGTTGACTGTTGACTGTTGACTGTTTAGTCCTTAGGAAGCAATACACTTTGGCTGTATAGTGTAACTCACTTGCCAAGGGCTTGGAGTACCCAGATGTAACTATGGTTTTACCTTATTTTAAAGCCGGCTAAATTTTACCACAAGTATATGATATTATTGGCTCTCCATTGCTGTGGAAGGTGTTTAAGATAATTATTTCATGTGGTTTTTTACACAATGATAAATTCCTAGTTCTGTCCCTTACCTAGGAGAAGTAATTTCATTGATTTAGTCTTGCTTTTCCTCAATTCCCATGGTAGCACCAACTATTCTTATTTTGTGCTTGTATCTGTGATTACAAGGTTTGTAATCAATACCATGGCCAGAATAACGAGAGCCACTGTATCCATAACAGTGTGTCAACTAGAGTAATCTGTTGCTTAAGATGTGTTTTTCCACTGTTTCAACATGTTATCTCATGATTGCTGCTTTTGAACAAAAAACCAGATTTGTATAAAGATTGTGTCAATTTTTAATAGCAGCTCACACCTAATATCTAACCAGTGATCCCAATGCAGGGTGCTCACAGACCAAAAGGGCATAAGATAATCCACTGCCCTATGGGAAGAAATAATGAGTTTTTATTTATCTTTATCTTAAAAAGGAATAAAATAAACCCTAATGGTATTTAATATATACTTGACACTGACACCCTAATTTGGTCAACCTAACACAAAAGGTTTTTCTGTACGGTGGAGGGAAATACGTGACTTTGCAATGCAGAGGATCAAAAGGAAAGCCTTAATTCTTCTACAAACTTGCAGCATATTTTGGCCCATTACAGTTTATGCGTAAGGCTAAATAGACATCCAAATGTCACTTTAAAGAACAGAATCTTTACAGCATCTGAAGTAGGTTGGGAATGAGCATGAAAAGCCTGGTATATTATAGATGTGTGCTGGCAGTTTCTCCAAAAAGAGTTGAATGTAAAGGAGAGTTGTGACACTTTTTTAAAAACAACTGCTCATGATTTGTTGACCTCTTCTAAGACAGTAAGTGTTTGGCAATGGGTTGTTATCAGCAGATACTTTTATAAAATAAATTTAATAACGATGGTGCTAAAAAAAAAATAATAAATAAATAAATAAATAAATAAATACCGATGGTGCTATTAGTGAGGTGAATGAGTTTTCTGTAACATAAGTAAAATAAACGATTTTAAATTACTTATCTCCTATTTATCTCTTTCTAGTTCCTATTCTGTGAATTTTTATAATGCACATAACAATATGCAATATTATATGTATCTAATATAGATTCTTTATCACATATGTGTACAGTAATGCATCTAATAAATAAATATGTTGAAAATGCATGCTCAAACTTTTTCTGCTGGTCGACATGTGTGATAGCACCACTAACTCGTCCATAATGACAGCAGCATTTTCATATATAACAACATCTTGGTGATGACAACCACGTATTATTCCTGGCAATAGTCCAAAGCTATGAAATCCTGCTTTTATTTGCTTAATACACTAAATTTGGGAAAGGTAATATGTATCAATCAGGATGCTTACAGCTGCAATTTTTCCCAAGTCTTATGGGCCCAAATTAGCTTAGACAGGACCCTATCTAAATCAATTTCTGTTAACTATAAGACAACCATAATTGGGGGCGCCTGGGTGGCTCAGTGGGTTAAAGCCTCTGCCTTCGGCCCAGGTCATGATCTCAGGGTCCTGGGATCGAGCCCCACATCAGGCTCTCTGCTCTGCGGGGAGCCTGCTTCCCCCTCTCTCTGCCTGCCTCTCTGCCTACCCGTGATAGCTCTCTCTGTGTCAAATTGATAAATAAAATCTTAAAAAAAAAAAAAGAAGACAACCATAATTGGCCACTAAAGAGTTGTACTAAAATGCCTAGTGAGGAGTTGACCACAATGTTCACCAGGTACTGTTCTCCCCATTTTGCAGATTCTTCCTCCTTTACTTACCCCAAATGGGGTAAGTAGCTTAACGAAGTTTACCCAAGCAAATTGACTTGACTTGACTAAACTGATAATTCTTGTCTTCATCAAAATCATTTATTGTAATAATTATTTTATTATTGCCAAAATAATAAAATAACAAAGATTTGTATTGCATAAAAGAACACAGTATTACCGGGGAAATACTTGCAGATAAATATATCTAACAGATAACTGAAATGTAAGGCAAAAATATCATAAGCCCATGAGACTTATCCAATATAAGAAACAGGAAAAATGGGCCTACTCTATAGAAAAAATAAAACTAACATCATACCTCTTCGTAAAATATACAAATTAATTTCAGAGGATTTGTATAAAATGTAAAAAATAAAATTATAAAAAAGAATTAATTTTAAGCAATAATTTTTCTCTTCTTTGGAGTAAAACATTTGGAAGTAATACTTATATTAAAATATATATTATAAGTAAAGAAAGGATTTCTTTTCACCATAAAAATGTAAAAACATACAAGGTTTAAAACATCATAATATTAAAAGGCCAAAAATAAATGCAAAATGATAAAGGATTTACATTTTAATATATAAGTAGCTCTTATAAGTCAAAAAGAAAAAGATAACATACTAAGAGATAAATGATAAAAGGATAAGAAAAGATGACTCACTAAAGAAGACAATTCAAATTCCAATAAACATTTAAAAAGGTCAAACCTACCAGCAACAAAAAATTCTTATTTTGCTAAATAAATTTATATAAGAATGCTAAGATAGAAACAATCTAAGCATTTAAAAATACCAAATGGTTTGATAAATTATTGTAAGATTGTTCAATTGAATATATAGCAGTCATTAAAAATTATGCTTATAAAAATATTTAAGTCATGAGGAACCACAAATGTTACTAAATTAAAAGTGTATCAGATCTTAGCAAATACAATATGATCTCAATTTTGTAAAAAGATATATAGATATACATATAGAAGTAAGCTGAAAAGACAACATATTCAAAGATCTTTGGAATATGGAAAGATTTTCGTTTGACTTATATTGTTCTATAATTCCCAAATATTCTACAATGAATATCTAAGGATTTTCTTGTTGAAAAATGTATTGAAATCCTTCATACTTTCAAAGTCTTTGTCTTCTTTTAAGAAACAAGATCTCTGCTTCATTCATGGATGTACATATAGAGGAGCTGTATGTGGAGGTCACACCAATACACTATAAAAACATATATAGGATCTAAGAGTACAACAACAAAGATATTTTTACATACCTACAAGCGACTAAAGTAAGGTTATACATGGAACTCTTACCTCTAATACTACAAAAAAATGTATAAGATCTGAAGCACATTCTAAAAAGTCTTCCATATCTACAGCTGATTAAATGAACTAAAGTAAGCCTAATGTTTATTGAATACCTACATACTCAAAAGTAAACCATTTTCGTATATAATCTTATTCAATCCTCCCAACAAACTATGAGTTAGGTATTATCCCATTTTTATAAATAAAGAAACTGAGGCTCAAGTAACGTTATATACCTATAGAACATCACTAGGAATGCTCTAACCAAGTTTCAAATCTAGATGTCAAATTCAAAATTCCTAGCTTTGTACAACCCCACTTAGGCTGCCTTTGAATCAATTTACACAGAAATAACTGATCAATTAAATGATGAATTAATTTAAAGTAAACAGTCTGACAGGAAAAGCAAGCTACAGTTTTTGAGGAGTAACATGTGATCGGCTTATTTGCAATACTTTATTTTGGCTTTTTGTCTCAATTATCTTGATAATTTATTTTCTACTTTCAATTTAAATTTGTTTCTTCCTAGTCTACAACCCTTAGAACAGATAGGAAGCTGTGTTTACACAATGCCAACCAAACTGACAACTTAAACTTGTCTAAAGGAATAGATGTTTCTCTTTTCATGCAGGTGCTAGACTTTATGTGGATGCCTGGGGAGAGTAATGACTCTGATTGTCTTCCATGGGATTTCTTGGCTTCAACCACAAGTGCCAAGGTAAAAACAAGACAACTAAGAAATTTCAGCTAGTTAAGGATTTTATAAACAGAGAATTAACATATCATAGTTTCAAGGAGTTGGCCAGTCTTAAACTGTATTCTGTCTTTTGGAGACAACTGACAAAACTCTATTAATAAATTTCACTTTGCAAATTTCAGAATAGTTGTATTTTAAAAGCATCGTAAAACCATATAATTACATGCTGAACTTTAGGATTCATGGTGCTGGATATATAAATAGTATTTTTCATCCATTTTTATGGATGAACAAACATCCATACATTTTATCATTAAACTTTATCAGAAGAGAGGACTCTATTTGAACACCACAGTGGACAGACCCGAAGATGAAATTATCCTCTGGTATCTTACAGCAGCAGATTTTCAAAATCATTTGTATGTCTTTTAGTTGTATTTCTAGGTTTGTTTGCTTGGGATTCTTTTTGGACAACCATTTTGGTTTTTTTGGTTTTTTTTTAAAGATTTTATTTATTTATTTGACAGAGAGAGAGAGATCACAAGTAGGCAGAGAGGCAGGCAGAGAGGGGGAAGCAGGCTCCCTGCTGAGCAGAGAGCCCGATGCGGGGCTTGATCCCGGGACCCTGAGATCATGACCTGGGCCGAAGGCAGAGGCTTTTACCCACTGAGCCCCCCAGGCGCCCTGGACAACCATTTTGAATATTAGCGTAAGTTTGACGGTTACCTTTGTTTGAACAATTTCTCCCAAAAAGGAAAAAAAAATGATTAGGTAGGAATCGGGGCACAGATGACAAAAAAGAGGTATGTGTCTCCCTTCCCATTCTACCATACTTTCCTAAAACTGCTCTACTCTTACCTCACACATATAATGGAAATACATATTTTATGTGTTATGTAACTTATATTACCAAGATACTCTTAAGAACTACACTTAGGCACAAAGCTTGCATAAAAACATTATGAAAAAGATCTTAACAGCAGAAATTCATGAGCATATTTTATTTTCCAGAATTAGGATAAAACACTACTTTTGTAATGCAACCATCCTTCCTGACATAGGATGCAACTGTCTTAAAAAATGATCTCTTTATATTGAGACTTTATGAAATGGCTTGAAGGGGTCTTTATTTTATCTTTTTCACTATGAACCACAGTTGAAGTTGCTTTTCAAACAGCATTTTGATAGCTCTTTTAACACCATAGCATTGCAAGGGTAGAGCCTCATCCATGCTTACTCAGTCTTCAAAGACATGGTCACCTGATACATTCTAAGAAATCTGTGATCATCATTGAACAAAGCAAAATAGTTAACAGAAATTAGCCTTAAGTGATTGGGAACTTTAGACTTCAAAATCCTCTAGAAACAAAAAACTTTTCACCTGGCCTTAAAACCAAAAGGTTAAGTATTCATTGACCAATAAAGAACCCCATCAGCTAGAAAACACCCTTTGAAATCCAATTAACTCTTTCACACAGTCTTCATTTTGTTTTATCAGAAAGTTAAATTTGCCATCCTATACTCCAATAAAAGTTAAGTTGTTTTGATCTGATAATTGTAAGATGTACTGTATGTATCTTAATTTGTAAGTTTTTAATGCTAAAGCTCAAAGCTGTTCAGATATAGCAGGAGCGCTGGAAATGAGGTACAAAATGCTGGAATTCAAATTAACCAATAAATATATTTTAATATATATCAGCAGGACTCTAGAGGATTCCATTAATGTTGAAAAATAGAAAGGATTTAGGTTAATTTGGTAAGAAGGCAGGTCAGAACGTTTACAACAGTGGTATAGAATTGTATAGAGATGCAAAATTTTTCAAGAGAGCAGAATTTTTTCAAAAACGCTGACTCTAGCTGTCACAGCCCTGCCTTGGCTAAATCCAGTAGAGAGATAGGAGGACTTTCTAATTTGCTTTCCCTCTATTTTAATAATAGCTGTGCATAAGTAATTTATGAAAGGCCAACCAGGCAGTGGGCAACAGAAAATTAAACTCATTTTATCTGAAAGCAGGTGGATTTCTATATATCATTAGCATGCATAGAATTCTCACAATGTTATTTCTCATACTGATGGAATGTAACCAAATAATATATGAGTTTTTTGCTTATGCACGAGTGAAATTTTTAGATAAAAGTGCCAGCCCCAATGGCAATTTTCTGCAAAACGAAAACTAATTCTGCGAAGCTTCTTATTACTGGAAAGACTCATTTGGCTTGCATTAGAGACTGACATAAGTGACTTTAGGATTTTACTAACAGATTAGATGAGATGTGCCACATACTGTAATATCATTAGAGAATGTAACAGCACTGGAACGCTCTGGGGCACTTATTAAGGGTACCGGCACAAGTAAATTGTTTTCCTTTATGACACAAGCTTTTGAATTTTTTCTCTGATTAGAATGCTTTATTTTTATGGATTTTTTTTGACATTTAAAACAACTTTCATTTTACACTCCCCAAAATTGCACACAAATTATGTTTTGCATGATTCAGCTCAGTGTTACTAAATGCATTATCTATGCCTTATTTCATGAATATCACCTAGGCAGAGGGTAGATATGTATTAAGAAAAGAGCTTACACAATACTAAAATCAGAACTCTTCTAACAGAATATTATCCTAACTTACAGCAAAAACTAATCTTCATGGCTCTGAGGAATTTTTGCTATTAGTACCTTTCACTAACTCAATGTTTGTGTGGGTTCTACTCTTAGCTTCTAACAAAATCTTAAAATTAGATCATTAAAAATGATGATTATAGTATGAATACTCCTATTGTTCTGTTTAACTTCTATCCTAAATTCATTCAAGTATATGAAATATTATAGCTTTTTTTATTCTGATGAATCTTCCCTTATCAAAAATTATGTATCAAGCAAAATATTTCTTGCTAAGGTAGGCGAAAATATAAGGTGAAGATGGAAATGCTTGTCACTTTATAAAAGAAGCTATGGGAAAAGCTAGGGGTATTTGGGGAATGATTTAATGCTCAATATTTTTTCCTTTCTGAGTTATCTTTTCCTGATAGAAGTTTTTACCTCTTCCTGGGTATAAAGAGGGCTGTTTTTGTTTGTTTTTCCCTTTTTAAAAATCCTTTTACACTTCATCGACAGAGAAGGAAATTAATGAGAAAATGTACACAAAAAGTTACCTAGAGAACAGAGGCCACACGAATGCATTTGGGAATGAGCTATTGGGTCTCCCAATCTACAGAGTGGTGTGGTTAAGAGCTGTGGAGTCACACACACAGTATATTTCAATCTCAGCTCTCCCATTCTCCTACCCACCTGATTTTAGGCAAATGACTTTCCTTCTCTGAGGTTTTATTTCCTCACTTATATAAAGGGATCATGCTAGCAATGACCTTGAAGGTTCTCTGCTGAGGGAGATCACATGCAATTGGATCACCCTGTGGTTCATATTCTATCTCTACAGCGGAATGGGAGACACCTGGAAACAGAGAGTGGCCTGATGGGTTGAAAATTGTCAGACCAATTCTGGTAGGTGTCCCAGATTTCTACAAGAACTCAAGATTGTATTAGTTACGAAATGGAATGTGAAAATAATCAATGAGACAATCCTCCATGAAGTACCCAGAGACAAGGATTGTTCAATCTAGGAATAAATGAAGCTAGTCGTTGCTATCCTCAAAAGTCACCTTTTCTGAGAATTGGGCTGGGCAGGGTTATTCAGAGTCATCTGTGTGTTTCTATTTTTATTAGCATACTTACCACACTGCATGGGTATTATTTACTTAAATATTTTCCTCACACCTTGAACTCTTTGAGGGCAGGGACTTTGCCTTTTCAACTTTTTAACATCAGCTGCCAGCACACTGCCTGATATACATAAAAGTCACTAAAATGAGTGCCTATGAGAATTCTGTGAATTTGTAAAAAACATCTGAAACCTGAAAAGAAAAACTTAGTATGAAATACAAAAAGCCTTAAAAGTAAATTAACAAGTGCTAATTAAATTTCCATAAACAGGCACGATAGTGCTTTCTTCATTGCCTATGAAATTATATATTCATAAAACTTCATTACATTAAAAAAGGTATATTTTCTCAGCACAAAGATTTTTGAAAATATGCGATTACCAAGAAATTACAGTCAATCTTAAACGAGTTATCCAAAACTAAAAAATTTTAGATGTAAAAGTATCACAATTCTTTTAAACTGTTTTTACAGAAAAAAATATAATGTGGTATGTCTGTGCATTTTGATGTTCTATGATGCGGAGTAGGGCCTGTAAAAGTGGGAGGTCTTTAACAGCCTGATAACAGTGGACGAGTAGGCCAGAATTTAAACAGGCTGGCTGAAGCACTGTGAGACTAATCAAGAAAAGCTTCTTAGGAGAGGTTTCCCTGATCTTCAGTATAAAGGTGGGAGAGAGAGATGGTTTGGGAGAAGGGGAGTTATGCCACACCAGAACTAATCTTATAAGTAAGCAAAGTAAGAGACTGGGAGTATTTTCCAAGGTGCTAGACAAGACCTCTTAACTCACCTGCAACCCTACCCTCCCCAGGAAACTTTTCCAATATGTCTTTTGATACTTAAAATTCTACCAATAAAGAATAATTTTATTATCTAAAACTGATGTGGGCTCATAAATGTAGATGTGCCTAAGAAACGTAACCCTTTAAACGATAAACGATATAATTGATTTAGACCACGTTGAGTTTAAAAATCTTCCTTCTTGGCGTTAGATTTGAAAGAAAAAAGGGCATGATGGCACTAAGTGACCAAGCAGGGATAAGACTGGAGAGGAGCAATAAACTTTTACCCAAGATAAACACAAACTTTTTTATCTCACAAACTGGAGACGTGTGAGTTGTATTTGATACAAAACCACTGAGGGCTCCTGAGTTGTGAAGCAACCTGATCAAACAACAAGAACAATTACCTGGATCTGAGAAAAGAACAGAGAACACAGAAAACAAACAGCAGCAGCCATATTCTTACTGAGCCACTGCAAGATAGAAAACACAGATTCATCCTATCAAGTTGTTAAAGACAGAACAGTCAATCTTAAAGTATCAATAGCTAGTTGTTCTACAGATTTAATTCTCAGAGTTTATTCATATGCCCCCATGAACAGGTGGACTAAGTCTCCAGGAAAAACCTATCAATGTCTCATGGCCACTAAAAAAGGAATGCATATGTAATGTTTAATGTTAGCAACAGTTGGGAAAACACTCTACTAAGGCAATACTTTTTTAAAGTTATTTATTTAAGTAATCTCTATACCCAAAGTGGGGTTCAAATTCACAACCCCAAGATCAAAGTCGCATTCTCTTCCAACTGAGCCAACTAGGTGCACCTAACGCAATATATTTTTAAAAGAAACTTAATTTGGGGTTCCTAGGTGGCTCAGTCAGTTAAGTGTCCAACTCTTGATTTTGGCTCAAGTCATGATCTCAGGGTCATGAGATTGAGCCCTGTGTCGGGCTTGCTCTCTCTCCCTTCTCTCTCTCTCTCTCTCTCAAATAAAGTAATAAAATCCTCAAGAAAAAAAAAAAAAGAACCAATTCAAGTTAACAAAGAGAACCTACAGTATAATGCCAGGAGACTGGCAGACAAAAAGCAGTAATGAGAGTTATTTGCGACTCTGGGTCTCTCAGAAAATTCAAGGAAGCATGATCTCTTAGACCTCACTGTTGGGGTTCAGTAGACCCAGGAGTACATAGTAAGTCTTTGAGCTCATTAGCATATTTCTTATTAATACCTAAATTTATTTTTTTTCACTCTTGTAATGGAAATATATGCAATAGTTAGGAGAAGAGTTGTTTTTATCCTGTGTTTTCCACGGGTAAAATGATTGGTACCCAAGGTATTATCAATAAGTTTCACCATTCTTCCCACAACATTCTATTTCCTAATCTCTTTTCTCTGTTCTCACCATAAAATGCTAAATCTCATACCCTGTAATATTCAGACAATTTCAGCTCAATCAAACTGAGGGAAGCATAAAATTATTCTGCTACAGTTTATCTCTAATCTGAGGAAGAGTCCAATTATTGATCTTCAAAGGACCTTTAGGAATGTTATGAAAATGGGTTAACATTTATTTTAGGAAGACTCATCAAGACCTTATTTAAAACAAACAATTTCATCCTTTCAAAATCAGGGAATTAAAAAAAACATATTTTTTTCAAAGTGTGAATGCCACAAGGGTTTCTCACATTGATTCATTGCTTACAGATAAAAACAACTAAAGCTGATTTTTGTTGTTTATAGAGTAAGTGTAAAATGTTCCACCAAAATAGGTAATGACATTTTTGTGTCCATAAATGTGCATGTAAGTCCAATTATGCGTTTGTTGTCATTTAAACATCACTACCATTATTGAAACAGAAGTGCCAGTACTAATTCTTGCTGTCATATTTTCCAAAAATGAAAACAAGGCTTTTAAGTAAAATGCTAAGGTTTTCAATGTGAATTATTCATTCTTTGCATGGCCTTAGCAGAATACCCCCAGCAAAATAGCTAAACAAAAGCCTATCAGGGTTCTGGTTTCTAATCTGGTTAAGAAATACATTATAGGATTTTTTTTTCTCAACTTCACAGTTAATGGAAAAGTTTCCCTTTCCTGAAACTCAGCAAAGAGTTCAAGAAAGCTTCTCTAACTGCCCAGCCTCCATCTAATTGAAGTACCATGAGCAGACCTTGAAAACAGTGGCATTAGTCACACAGCTAAACAAACTACCTTTGATGGCACTAGTCAACCAATCAGAACCATTCCCCATATGATCTTTGTGGGAACAGCAATCCATTAATAATAACTGAAGCAATGATCTTTCATGCCACCTTTCTTTCATACAAGACCACTCCACTGGTAATATCCTAGGGGAACTATTAGCTACTTCAGTGTCCTTCATAGAGGGCACTATGCCTGTTCCAATATTTATTTCCACTATAACATTTTTTCTCTCTCTCTCACACAGAAGTGCCTTTTAGAAATTAAAATAATTCTCACTGTGGCTCTAGCAGGTAGATAGGGAGTGAAGAAAAGAAGAAATGGGTAAGAAAATAAATGAGTTGAGAAGAAAAACACCTTTTCTCCTACACCTCGCTCTGAATTTCAAAGTTACCAAAGAAAAGTACTGCACTCAATTATAATAGCCAATAGTTGCTCATCTTCAACACTCTTTGCCATTAAGGAGAATAAATCTGTATGTTTCTAAATGGTTCAAAGTAATTATAAGTAGAATTTTGCAGAATTTTCTTACCCCTGATCTTATTGTATATAAACTGGGAGAGTCAGAGGATGAGAGGGCAATCAGGAGTGGCCCAGCTGTACCTGCAACTACTTAACCTACCATGAGCTCTCCAACGGGGTCTGTGTATTATTGTTTTCTCCGGTCCGGTGCCTTACACAGCATAGGTGCTCAACAAATGTTTTATGAATAAATTCTCTGCCATAAGGGGATAAATCAGGGATGAAATTAGCCACTGTATTGCCAGATATCTGATAGCCTGCACAGTAGCTGCCTTGGTCATTGTTTTATATTGGCACAAACAATACCACCACTTTAATACCATGTTTTACACTTACCAGCTTTTTTCTCTTATAGGAGCTTGTTACATTTTCAAGAGTGTGGCTACATCAATTTACACAAACTCTCAGCCGTGGAGGATAATTCCTGTTAGCTGAACTGTGCAGAATAACTCATATGGTATAATCTGTATCCCAGTCCTACTCCCAAAAATGCTTGCTAATTGGCTGATTAAAAAAAAACGACTTTTCCAAGCCTATAAACTATTTTAGCAGTTCCAAACTTTCTGCATCATTTTGCACATCTAACATGGTGAATAAATAACCAAAGGATCTTAGGGAAGCATCAGTTGTTCATATTTCTAATCATTAAATGTATCTACATCCAAAGTCTGAATTAACTGGTTGGTTTGTGTAAAACGATAAAACTTTGATATCATAATGAGATCTCTCCCTTCCAAGAATATCGTATTACTCTGTGACTTTTCTCACTTGGTCAGAACTAATCATTATTCAGAGAAGGAGGATGACCTAAAATAATGCAGAGTAGAGAGGCATTCAGTTCTTATTTTCTGCTTGCTATAACAGGCTCTTAGAACTCATGGCTTTTTAAAAAAACATTTTCATTATGGAAATTCTCAAATGAATACAAAAGCAGAAAGACTAATATAATGAACTCCTACATATACACCACCTAGTTTCAACCATTATCAACTCAAGGCCAATACTGATTTATCCACACTCTTAGCCCACTCCACTTCTTTTTTTTTTTTTTTTAGATTTTATTTATTTGAGAAAGAGTAGGTGGGGGGTGGGGGTGGGCAATGGGGGAAGTAGACTCCCCACTGAGCAGGGAGCCCAACACGGGGACTCATCCCAGGACCCTGGGATGATGACCTGAGCCGAAGGCAGATGCCCAACCAACTGAGTCACCCAGGATAGAAGTGGAGTGCCCACTCCACTTCTATCCTGAAGTTTTGGGAGCAAATTCCAGACATCATATCATTTCACCCACAAATATTTCAACATATATCTCTAAAAGATGGAGGCTTTTTTGTGGTTCTCTCTTTCTATACCAGCCCATTTGTTGTACAAGATGTATTAGCTGGAAGAAACTCTAAGAAAATATAACCAAAATAGCAATATGCACACTTAAAAATTAAACAATAGTTCTTTAATATCATCTAAGATCTAGTCACATTTCTCTGAAGGCCTCTCAAATAAAACACATAACTTTTTACTCACAAAATCTGAGCTTAAAGCATTTCAAAACTCTAACCTGAAGGATTCAGAACACAAAGCTTATCCATTAAAAAGAAAAAAAAAAAAATAGGAAGGAGACAAGGTCTTACCCCAAAGGCTAAACGGAGGTTGTCTAGACCAGAAGGTAAAGGAGAGAGGAGGATGGAAAAGCAAATAGTGCTAGATGTTTTAAAATGAATTGGAGACTAAATCCTGCACCCAGCTCTTTGAACCACGCCCCTGAAACCTTTAGTGAATGTGCTCCATGTAAACCCTCCAGGATTAGACGCCAATTTGATTTAAGCAGAAACTGAATTCCTGCCTCTCAGTGGAATGAGAGATAGACTCAGATATTAACTTAACCTGTAGAAAAATAAAGTGATTCTTGACTTGAGACCTGAGTATGTGGCCTGTAAATTTATTCTCAATCCACTGGATGATGTTTTGTTCTACACTGAGAATTGGGAGCATGGGTTTGATGGGCTCTACATAGCCAGCCAATCTCTTGGAGGACACAAAAATAATATTCAATCACATAGCTCTCCTGGAAAAGTTGTGTTCTTACCTGAGCCCCCCAAAGGAAGTACTATAAGCCCTGAAAAGGGTTCCTTCGAGCCCTACAAAAAAAAGTTTATAAATTCTCATTCCTAGAATTATTTGGTTTCCTTGTTTTGAATTTCATACAATGCCCAAATAACAGACATAGACAATAATTCTAAAAACCAATAATAACTATCTTGATAATAATAATAATAGCTATCTCTAAGACACTGCCAAGCACTTTATGTAGGTTGTTACCTCATTTAATTTTCATAAAAGCCCTTTGAAGTATCTGCTGTTATCCCCAATTTATAGATGAATGCACCAAAGTCACACCGCTAATGAGTTGAAGAGCCAAGGGATTAAGTCAGTCAGGTGTGCCACTCACTGGAGCCTACAGGTCTAACTAAACACTATTCTAACCTCCCTTGGTAATTAAAAAATAAAAATAAATAAATAAAAACAAAACAAAACAAAAAAATTCAAGGATATGGTCTTCAGAAATGACATTTCCCTGAACTCTTAACTATTCATATTCTTATCTTGAATTCTCAGTTTAAACCTCAAAGTATAGAATGAGAACAAAAGATACTCAAAAGAGAAATTCCTCAGAATCCAAACTCATACTGATGCTTTACTATTGTTTTTTTTAAACTACAATAAGCTTCATATTTATTATCAAACTGCTTTTTTCAAGCCACAAGTATAGAATTTGACCTGGTATTCATGACTAGGGTTTTTGTAATTCCAAGTCAGAGTTATAAAAGAAAATTATGAGATAATGGTTGATAATATTGAAAAAAATTCATATTTACAGGAGATTTTTCAAGTGACTTACTATGATGTCTATTCATGGGAAGAAAGCATTTGAAAAGACAAGTATATAAAGAAGTTATCCTACAGTGAACAGAACAAAGCCCATTAATGACAATGATGTGAACATTCAAGGAATTATTAAAAGAGCCTTTCACTTTGAGGGAAAATTAATTTACCCAGAATTTAGTGCAATTGTTGAAACAAGAAAATCAGGGAAGCAAGATAGCAGACCTTGTGGCCAAAGTTTTGCCTGGAGCAACAGCAGTTATGAAGGAGACAGTGTTCTATTTTTCTCTTTTACATGTTGTCAAAAAGTACTACAGGCATATACATTAGTGGCTCGTAACATTCTCATTTCTTTAGTAGCACAGTTTTTTTTTTCCTCCATCAGAACTTAATTAAATAGGTCTATAGATATATATCTGTTTTACCTATGCATATTTTAAAACTCATATTTCTTGAAAATTAAGATAAAACAGCTTGATTTCATAAAATTCCAGTTTTTAAATATTTAAATACATAGAGCATTGCAAAAAAGATGTAGGGGTTTATCAGAGACACTTGCCTTAAGGCAGAGAGATGGCTTCTCTCTCTACCTTCACATTTTTGTTCAGGGAAGTACTTCATAGTTCTAATTCTATGTAGGCACTTCTCTCCCCAAACTAACCAACAAATCAACAAGGAATAATACTGGAAATCAGGGAGGATAAAAAGAGGTATCAGCCATGTCCCTAAACTTCACAATTCATATAGTGTCCCGGTTTAGGGAGACATTCCTATTTTCTCTGTTTGTCAATCTATAGTTACACTGAAACCTCAGATCCCACTGCTTCAAGAAAGGACACTCCCAAAAAATTAGTGAAGAAAAACAATATTGGCCAATTCTTGTTTTTTGAACTTCAGAGTGCTCACACCGTATCAATTTAAATAGCAATTTAAGAAATTTTCAGGGATCATTCCTATATAAGAGGCAACTCATTTAGAGAATGAGTTGAGTTGTATATCTAATGTTTTCTTACACGATAAATTCAGAAAAATATGGTACTATGGAACAGGAGTCACCAAGAGTCAGGGAAAGTTTCACACTGGTTATGTACAAGGTTTGAATTTCCCCTTAGAGCACAAATTAATTTCAGATAAAAATAGATTAGTAATCTGATCCAAGAACTAGTATAAGCAAAGACCACAGATGATAAATTCATTAAAAGGGATTTTCCCATTAAATCTGGAAGGTGTTTATACAAAAAAAATTCCTCTAATAGACTCAAATTTTGCATTTATATTTTAAAGGCTCAGAGAAGTCTTACACTAAAGAAACTTTAATTCCACTTAATCTCATATTTTCCAAAATTATTTGACTATGAAACCTGTTTTTATACCCCCTCTTAATGTCCCAGGGGACTCCTGTTCCATACAGAACACACCCCAGGAAGCCCCAGATAAAGATTAGCAGTTCCAAGTGACCTCTTTGCATCACAACAGGTGTTTTCTAAAGACAATGTTTTAACCCAAAGGCCTGATTCTTTTGTAGGAATTTGGGATGCTTACTTGTGAGGAGCTTTTGAGTACATAATCTCTGTGGAGCACATTGGGTTATGCCATGATGGAATAACTTTTTTATGTGTTTATTAAGTGCCAAGCAATGTACAATATGTTGTCACCTGTCTTCTTCCAATTAATCTGAAAAACAATTCTATGAGGTAGTTATATATATATATGTTTGCCCACTTTAAAAATGAAGAAACTGGGAGCACCTAGGTGGCTCAGTTGGTTAAGTGCCTGACTCTTGACTTCAGCTCAGGTCATGATCTCAGGGTCATGAGATCGAGTCCCGCATCAGGCTCCATGCTCAGTGGAGAGTCTGCTTGAGGATTCCCTCTCTCCCTCTCTCTCTACCCCTTCCCCTGTTCACACATGCTCAAGCTGTCTCCTTCTCTCTCTCTAATAATAATAAATAAATCTTTAAAAGATAAAAATAAAAACGAGAAAACTGAATTTAGAGGCTAAGTAGCTTGCCCAAGATCACACAATGAATAAAGAGGGAAGATGAGTCAAATCCAGTTCTTATGGTATTAAATCTCATGTTCTATCAATGTCTTCATGCTACCTGAATTTGTAGATCAGTATTTCTAAAAGCTTTGTCCTAAAATACTTGTCAAAAATTTATATTCGTAGGACCCGTCCCAGATGCACTAAATCTGAGTTTGGAGGCTGGACCTAGAACAGATGTTAAAAACTTAACAAGCTCCTCAGTTATTATACACACTCAAGTTTAAGAACCACAGTTCTAGGTATATATTACTTTTACCATGTTATACTACCATCATCCAGCTAATTAATCAGCCAACATATTCTAATATTGGTCTTAACTCACATTGTTCTATTCTCAAGGCCAGCACACAATCAAGTCTTCATCCTACATTGTCTTTGAATGTCACTTCATAAACACTTCAAGACACTTCACATATTACTTCGAGATAACTTCCCCTGATTAAGGCAACTCAACCCTGAAGATGAAATAAATAACAAATGAATTTCTCACATTGAACGCATTCTTTTTGTTGATGTTATAGGTAAAACCCACCACTTTTCCTGGTTATCTCGGTTGGCAAAAACTTGAGAGCAAAAGATCTACAACGAAAGGCAGTATTTGAAATAACCAAAGAAACTCAAAGTTTTTGACTTTCTTCAGCAAACAGTGATTTAAAAAAAAACAAAAACAAAAAATAGATGCTGTGTCTCTTACAACTGATGCCTCTTACAAATTAGTATTTTCCTCTTTCTAATTCGTTAGACAAACCAGGTGACCTTCCTGTGAAATGATCTGCCATTAAGTTCAAAAAAGCCAAGTAATAGTCATCCTTCTCTTCCCCAGATCATGTGAAATATTTTCAACGATTTAATGAGGTGCTTCAGCCAAAAAATAAGAAAAAATAACTAGAGTACAAGTTTGTGTGGAAGGGGACAGGGGTGAGAGAGAGAGAAAAAAAATTGAATAGGTCCTTTTCCTCCTTGTTTTTTGTTTCTCTGAAACCATCTCTACCTCTCGTCTTCCCAACTAACAGTTGCTGTTATTATTACAGGCATTGCACAATATAACAGATGTTTCAGTACTCTGTACACGCATCCAGGGGAAACCTGGTTAAAAGAAATAAGTAACAAAATGGAGACTGGATGTTAGAATAAGCATCTAGTTGGCATGCAGATACAGACTACTGGCTGTCTACGCTGATGTTCATTCTCACCATCTTCCTTAGTAATAAAACACCAGCACATTACTGCCCAGAATAAAGAATACAGTCCTGGCCCTCTTTGCTGCTAGGCGTAGCCATTTGATTAAGCAATGGCTTTAGAAATAGAACTAGAAGAGCTGTTTGGCAGCTTCTGGGAATCTCCTTTGCCTTCCATCTTCTATATGCCTTCTCCCTCCCCTTCTCCCTCCTTCCCTCCCTTCCTCCTTGGCTAGAATGCCAACAGGACAACTGGAGCTAGAATTGCTGTTTCTGGACATAACATAAACTCAGAATGGCAAAGCAGCAAGAACAAAAGAGCTGAGGTCCTCCATGGACTTACCACATCAGCCCTGGACTCATGACCTCTACATTAATTCCACTTGAAATAGAAAAATAAACTTTTAACCCTGTGTAAGCCTCTATAACCCTGGACTTGCCATCATATGCATTCAAAACTTACGCGGACACAGCCTCTATTTGCCCAGAGACTGCATATGGCATGACTCTAGACTTGAATTTGTTTTGATGTGAGTAAATAAAAGAGATTCTGTAATGATATCTTTGTTTAAAAACAATAAAAAGTCCTAGTTATCTTAACAGAATATTCAATGCATAGTTAAAAAGCTATGTGATTCCATGATTTTTCAATGAAATTACCTTGAGGGCCATAAGATGGTATAGGAGATTGCAGAAAAGGCTGTGCACATTTATATGTGATGGAGACAACTTTTTCTTGCACAAAAATGCAATATCTAAATTGAATCCATTTTAAATTAACTAGATCACTGCTATTCCCACAGTTCCTATATCTGACTTTTTGTCTTCCATTCTAAATATTATTTTCCTAATTGTGATACTTGATCAACACCGAACATTTGGAAAACACAAAATGTTTTTCTTTTCCTTTGTTTCTCTTTGCCCTTTGTTTCTTTCAGGAGTACCCAGGAAGGTGAGGGAAATGCCAAAATCTAGAGAGAAGATCTAAGGAACCCAAAGGAAAGGAAGGGGTGACACCTCCACAATCCTTTCTGTACCTCAATTGTCATAAACTGGGTAGCAGTCTGAAGAGGAGAAATTTACATGTCCGCTTTTTCAGAGCAAGTCTCACATTGGCACCTTCCTCTGTTGTTGTTTTTCCTAAACTTTTCCAGCTCTTTCTTCTTATGTAAATATATAAGTCCTATACCCCATTTCATGCTTTATTATTCCCAAATAGCAAATGCATTAGGCCCTTTGATTCATCTGTGGAGAATGCATTTTGAAGCAAAGCTTAATACCCTGAAATGGTTAGTTCATGGGGTTTTAATTTTAGGAATATCAGAAAAACATTAATTCATAGTCTTCAATTGGCACAAAAACTCAACGGATCTCCTCATGGAAAATCTCCCCCTCCCGTCATCCTTTGCTCAGAAGTGTGCAGGAGACTTAATGCAAATCAAAGCCCTCAAAAAACTTGTATGCAACCCACTGGCTTACTCTCTTACTGGAGAGTCTGTATGGACCACAGTCTTGAAGAAATTTGCCTCCATAGGGGAAGCAAGTCCTTGAAGTCTTACGGTGGTCAACCAAAAGAAAACTCATGCCATCTCTGGTCTTTCAAAAGGTTTTTATTAAAGACCTAGTTTTAGTCCCATGACCAAAGACAAGGCTTAAAGACACCAATCTTATTTTAATTCCCTGCACTCACCAAACTACCCTGATTATTTGGTCTTTTTGTGAAAATAGTATTGTCAGGTCCATATCACAGGAATTTTAACTCAAAATAGATGATGGCTCATAAAAACTGCATAATGCTAATGGTAATTTTGTGATTATTATTAACATGTCTTTTTTTTCCTCTAGCTGCATCACATAATTTGTTTGTTTAGGCTGTGCTTACTTTTTTTCTTTTTACTGAGCAGAAGTGGTATAAAACATAATTTTGAGGTACACAACATTACAAATCTGCATTTGTTTTCATTACAAAGTGATCACCTCCAAAAGTCTAGTTATTATCCATCACTATATATTTGACCTCTGTAGCCCATTTTTTCCACCTCCCAACTCCCTTTCCTTCTGGTAACCACCAAAATGTTCTTCGTTCTATGAGTTTGCTTTTGGATTTTTTTGTTGGGATTTTTTTAGATTCCACATACAAGAGAAATCATACCGTTTTTGTCTTTCTCCTTCTGATTTATTTCACTTAATACCCCTAAGGTCCATCCATGTTGCAAATGGCAACAAATAAATAAATTAATTAATTAAATAACTGGGGCACCTGGGTGGCTCAGTCAGTTAAGTGTCTGCCTTTCAGTTCAGGTTATGATCCCAGAGTCCTGGGAGAAAATCCGGTGTCAGGCTCCCTGCTCAGCGGGGAGCCTGCTTCTCCCTCTCCCTACTTGTACACTCTGTCAAATAAATAAATAAAATCTTTAAAAAAAAAAAAACCAGAAGAAATGCTACTGCTTCTCTGAATTTTCTTAACGTAAAACTAAATGAAATTTCACCTGCAAAAATCCTTCTAATAAACAAAAGGGGGATAGGAGGGTATGAGGAAAGCATTTTAATAAAATGAAATATTGTGTATTTTTTATTTTTAAATGGGCTCTATATTGGTTTATTTTATCACTCAATATAATGCCTCACCTGGCTATCAACTATAGGAACAGGGTTCCTTACATGCTACCTGGCCAAAGTCAGGATTGGGCTGTTTGGGGACAGGACAGGTTGTTTTAGAACTCATCCTAATGTTGGTGTTGGTAGGAGTAATTTAAAAATTCTAGGGGCGCCTGGGTGGCTCAGTGGGTTAAAGCCTCTGCCTTCGGCTCAGGTCATGATCTTGGGGTCCTGGGATCGAGTCCCGCATCGGGCTCTCTGCTCAGCAGGGAGCCTGCTTCCCCCTCTTTCTCTGCCTGCCTCTCTGCCTGCTTGTGATCTCTCTCCTCTCTGTCAAATAAATAAATAAAATCTTCAAAAAAAAAAATTCTAGTTCATTGTCTTTGGTGTTTTGTGCTCTGACCTTGAGCTCCATTTCTAGTAACTAGACTTCTGTCTTGACCAGCATCTACCTTATACCCTTGAACTCAGTTCTGACTTCATGTTCTGCACTGTGTTCATACCTTGACACCTACTTAGTTCTCCCCAGTCACCTGTGATTCTGGAGGCTTGTCCCTGAATTCCAGTCTGAAGATGGAGGTCTAAGGTCTAGCTACCTACTTCCACTTTTGCCTCAGATGTCTTCCTGAATCTTCATATAGCTCCTAGTCTAGGATTCTCTGTTGATCTTTGAGAACACCTCTCTCTTACCGTTATCACCTAATGTTGCTATCTAACCAGACACCACCTACTGATGTCTCTATGCTCTTGGGATATCATCTTGTGCCCAGCTAGATTTCCTCCAAAAGACAGGTAAATTTCTCAGGTCCTTCATGCCTTGTTTGGCCAGACTCTAAGCTACCCACCAACCTCCAGTCCTAACACTGATTCCCTAAGATTATGTTTTTTCCCATGTCTGTCAACTTGCTAATTTGGGGTTTTTAATTCTATGAGAACAAAATAAAAAGATAATTATCTTTACCTAACTTCAGGATTCAAGCATCTGGTACAGAGACAAAAAACAAAAACAAAAGCAGACACTTAGCATTTATTTTAAAATCCCAGAGTCGCAGGGGCACCTGGTGGCTTAGCTGATTAAGGGTTAGACTCTTGGTTTCAGCTCAGGTCATGATCTCAGGTTGAGGTGGAGCCCCGCATCAGAGTCTGCTTGAGATTCTGATGCTCTCTCCCTCTCCCACTTCCTTCCCATGGCTTGCACACTCTGTCTCTCAAATAAATAAAATCTTTAAAAGATAATAATAGTAACAATAATAATAATAATAATAATAAAATCCCAGAGTCCCAGAATCAAGGAGAGATTGTATATATGATCTTGTAGCTCCCTACTCATTGTAGACATCCCTGATAGATGATCCTCAAACCTTTCCAGACAACCTGTCCCATTGTTAGATATTTCTTCCCTATATTGAACTAAATTTGTAGCATTAAACACTCTGTTCATTAAAAAACAAAGGAAATAAAAAGCATGTAAAATGCCATGATCATTCATCATTCAATGAACATGGTAGCAGGCACTACACTACAGTGGCAAAAGAGGAATCCAGGTGAGCCAAAGACCAGAGGATTCTGTCAACTAAAAGGGAAAGCTGAGATTTAAGAATGGAAAGGCTACTTAGGGTGAGATGGGAGGCTATAAAGACAGAGTAGTTGAATCAGATGAAGCAGAGAGCAGCATCTGCTTCTTTCATTGCCTCGGGTCCCAGTAATGACAGATATTTCTATATCAGAGACCAGGTAATTCATTAAAAAAATTATGCAGAGCTACTGGGTTCCTTTAATGCCAATTTCCACAGGAAATTAGGTGGGTTTTTTTTTTTCATTTCACAGGTGAAAGTAGTAGTTTCTAAAATGTAGATAAAAATTGGCAATCTTGGAGTGCCTGGGTGACTCAGTCAGTTAAGTGGCTGCCTTCAACTCAGGTCATTATCCCCACATCCTGAGATTGAGCCCCATGTGGGGCTCCATGCTTGGTGGGGAGTCTGCTTCTCCCTCTCCCTCTGCAACAACCCCTGCTTGTGCTCTCTATCAAAAAAATAAATAATTTGTAATGGCAATTTTTGAAGTAAATATTACCCAAACTTCAACTTCTTCAGCTTCTTAGAAAAAGAATCAGAAGTCAAAATAATTATAACTAGATCCAGACTTTAGTCTCAGATTCTGTCTGATCTTGAAAAAGCCATTTCACCTCTCTGAGCCCAAATTTCTCCATGTGTAAAAAATTAGAGTTTAAATATATCTTTCCACACCACAGAGTTGTTGTGAAGATACAAAAATAAAATTCATCAAACCCTGACTCTGGACTAGACTGCAAGCTCTGCAATTGAGGTTCATTACCTTATAAATCCTCACAACAATCTTGTAAGATAAGAACCATTATCCCCATTTTCCAGATACAGAAACTGAGCCCTCGAAGGAATTTGGAGGAATTTCAGGAATTTTCCACCAGAACTTTAAAGATTTTTTTACTATTATTCATTTGAGAGATAGAGACAGCATAAGCAAGAGCACAAGCAGTGGGGACGGTCAGAAGGAAAGAAGCAGTGGGGAAGCTTAGTCCGGGAGCCCGACCCAGGGCTCAATCCTATGACCCCGAGATCATAAACAGACACTTAACGGATTCAGCCACCCAGGCACTCCTCCAGTGGAACTTTAACCCACACATTATCTGATTCCAAATCTCTTTCCATTAACTAGTTGCGAACCTGTGGAAAAGAGTTAGCAACTAGAGAACATGCAAGGACATGTTAGTAAGAACTTTCGTCTTCCCTACAATATGTTTTGTTTATACGTTTATATGGCTGGGTTTACGATTTCTTTCACTGCAAATTTTTAAAAAAGTAAGACTACTCTAAAAAAATTTTCAAACGATGCAGAAATATGAGTAAAACCTTCATACACACACACTCCCCAACCTGCCAATTTCAGCTCTCTTCATCTCCCATAGTAACAATTTCCAGAACTTTTCTATATACTACATATACATAATGATATATGTATACATATACTACATATACATAATGATGACATAGATAAGATTACACTACACATATTCTGAGATTCGCCTTTTTTCATTAATCAATAGACTTTGGATTTATAGCTATATCTCATTTTTATTAATGGCTGTGTAACATTCCACATAAGGCTATACCATATTTATCATTCTAATGTGGATAAACTCCTAGCATATCTCCAATTTTCTCTCATTATAAAATATATTATCATGAACACCTTTATATATATGTATCTTTGAGCAAATTTGCAAATATTTTTTTTTTAAGATTTTATTTATTTATTTGACAGAGAGAGAGAGACCACAAGTAGGCAGAGAGGCAGGCAAAGAAAGAAGGGGAAGCAGGCTCCCCGCTGAGCAGAGAGCCCAATGCGGGGCTCATTTGATCCCAGGACCCTGAGACCATGACCTGAACCAAAGGCAGAGGCTTTAACCCACTGAGCCACCCAGGCACTCCTGCAAAATATTTCTATTGGATTTTTTTTAGAGTTGATTGTTGGGTCAGGTAGTTCATGTATTTTTAATTTTGATGGGTATTATATCAATTCACATATAACCACAATATAAGTGTGCTCTTTATATCCTCACCAACACTGAATATGAGTAGACTTTTAAATTTCTGCTAGTTTAATGGATAAAAACATAACTTGTTTTCATTCATATTTCCCTAAATGTTAATGAGATTACACATCTGTTTGTCACTTAGTTGTATTTCATCTTCCAAGAATGAATTGCCTCTCCATATCCTTTGTCCAATTTTCCATTGGATTTTGTTTGATTTGCAGGAAAACTTTACATATTGTAGATATTACTCCTTTGAATATTGTATATATCATGGGTATTTTCTTCTAGTCTATTGCTTGTCTTTTAGTAACTTTTTAATGGGTCTTTCTTTAATTATAGAAAAGATTTTCATTTTTATGTAGTTAAACTTGTCACATCTTTTTCTTTTATGACTTGGTGGTTTTGTAGCTTGCTCAGAAACTTCTTCCCTTAATGTTAAAAAAAAAATTCTCCTATATTTTCTTCTAGGATTTTTATGGTGTTATTTTCTTGGCATTGTTATGTGTTTATCTGTTTGCTACATCTGGACTTTTTTTGTATACAGTAAGGACCTAGTTGCAGTTTTTTTCCTCTGGATTTTTTTGTGAACAGTAAGGACATAATTGCATTTTTTTTCAAATGGACAGTGAATTATCTTAACACATGTATTGTAAAGTTTATCTATTCCACTGATTTGAAGTATGCTTTTATTATAACTACATTCCTATGAATATACTGACCTGTTACAAATATTAATTGTTTAGAATCAGTTCCCTGGATTCAAATTGTTTGGGTTTTTTTTTTTTAAGATTTTTTATTTATTTTTGAGAGAGAGCGAGAGCAAGACAGCAAGAGAGGACAGAAGGGAGAGGGAGAAGCAGACTCCCCGCTGAGCGGAGAGCCAACAAAGTGGGGCTCCATCCTAGGGTCCTGGGATCATTTATGTTCTGTCCCACTGAGTCCTTGGTGTATCCTTGAATCAAAACCCCTCTGCATATTAGCGTAACTTGGCTAGCATATCTTCTTTTGCCGCTGGTAAGGCAGGTCTCTAAACATAGTTCTCTTCCTAAATCTTCTTTACTATTATAAGTAATGATGTCACAGGATCCATTTATACCTTACATGCCCATTTATTCTTGTAAATTCACTAAAATCATGGGAAAAATAATGCTACTTTTAATGAAAACATTCTTCATACATATCATGCCAAGAAAAAGAAAACAAAGTCTCAGTTTGAAGCTACTTAAAGTAGCAAATTCAACCACTACATTTTCATACCAAGGCCATTATGTCCCTGATTCAGTCTTCTGAAAACCCCAACCTCCTGAGAACCCCAATCTTTCCTTCTTTTCCCAATAATATGGTCAAGAGATAAATGTCTCTCAAATCTTATCCCCCTGCAAAAGCAAGAAATTGATCAAAAATCCTAATTTTCATAACTGACAACACATTGACCATATAATTTAGAACATCCATTTTAACATACATTTTAAAATAATGATGATACATAATAGATATACTTAAATAATTAGAGCCAGAGTAGTACAGAGATTTAAATTACAAGCTTTAGAATCAGTTCCCTGGATTTAAATTGTTTGTTTTTTTTTTTTTTAAGTTTTTTATTTATTTTTGAGAGAGAGCAAGAACAAGACAGTGAGAGAGCACAGAAGGGAGAGGGAGAAGCAGATTCCCCACTGAGCAGAGAGCCAACAAAGTGGGGCTCGATCCTAGGGTACTGAGATCACGACCTGAGCCAAAGGCAGATGCTTAACTGACTGAGCTACCCAGGCGTCCCTCAAATTGTTGATCATGGTAATTCACTTCTCTGGAGGTTCAATTTCCTCATCTATAAAATAAAGATTAAAATGCCTATCTTGCTGGTAGTTTGTAAGGATTAGAAATAATGTATGTAAAGTAAAGCATTTAAATATTCCAACACTTAAAAAATAAAAAAATAAAATAAAATAAAAATAATAAAAATAAATAAATAAATATTCCAACACTTAGTAGGTACCCAATACATTGTGATTGTTATCACTATTATTCTGTTGTATATATCTCTTGCAAGCACATAGCAGTTTCTTTTTTCAAAGTACTTTTATGGGTCTTTTCTCTTCATGTTCTTTTTATGGATGAAATATGGGCGCAGGAACATTGAGAGGGAGGACTGCTGGCAACCGTTGCCTGATGTGAAAGGGAGCGAGGGGAGCCTGAAAAAGCACCGTACACTGTAGCATCTCAAGGACTAAGATTCTTCTCACATCCCCAATCAAGACCTGAGAGGCAGAGCTTCTTTGAGAGCATTTGAGAGTTAGAAATTTATGAGGTTTTTATAAGATGATCATCTTATTTAATATATGTCATATTTAATACCATTTAGGATCTGGTTTAGATGAGCTTTTCTATATAACCATTGTAAATGGAAAATACTGTCAAAATTCTAACTTCTATACATTTGCACAAAATCATTCGGAAAATAAAGTTGAGTTTACATTTTGCATCATTTATTTGATCCTCATTTTAGGCCAATAAATTACATATTTAAAATCCTCAATGTGCCTAACTTGCTTACCTGTTAAATTAGCCAATCAATTGGGCTATAACCTTTACTGGAGGTGCTATTTAGAAGTAAGCTTAACAGGTAGGTGATGGTTTCAGGTCAAGCAATGAAAAACCACATTTCTTCAACATTGTAAAAAAAATTCACCTTCTATTCATTTGCTAAGAATGACTTGCCTAGCTATTTTCTTCTCACCTCTAGAGCATTGAGCAATATGCTTTACTATATGTGCAATGTAACACAGAACAGCAAGGGCAATAAAGAAACCTCAATTTGCTCACAAAAAGGGGTCATTCTGGGACCAAGTCAGAGAATATGTCTTTGTGGGGGGGGGGTGCAAAAAAACATATTACAAACATTAATTGTTTATTTCAAAATAGAGTGTTAGTTTCTGGGACTCAGTGCCCAATATGGATCCTTTCAAAGCTAAGATCACATGAAAACTGACATCTGATGCAAAAGGCAGAATGAATAACATATTTTAGAAGTGTACAATATAGTATCTGAAATGTATTTGAATCTATAGATCATTTTCCTTGTGAACGCCAATGTAAGATACAATTTTAAGCCAATTCTAAAAAGGACAAAGCAATAACCACATTTAAATGAAAAACAAATTAACATTTTAAAAAATTAATAAAAGGGCCACTTGGTACATACATGACCATATATTTTTACATTTTGCATTTGTAAATAATGAAGCCTCAGATGGATTGTAATAATTGTTACTGGTTTTTAATATTGGGCAAAGCACAAATAGAAAATGTACTTGAAGCTCAGCTTTAAGTAGATTATGAACATTTAATATAGAATGTTATCATAATATTCAGAGCACCAAATTGCAGACTTCTGTCACCCACTTTCAAGCATGCTTCTGAAGATCATAGTTAATTCTGCTGATTTATGGTAATGCTGCAGCATTATCGTCCACAACATCAGAAACCACTAACAAGCTTAGTATAAGCTTGGGCTGAAATGGTTTGAGGTTTAAATTTCTGTAACGATTATAAAGTAGAAGGAATAAAATCCCACTTCAGCAAAAAAAAGAAAAAAAAAAGTACTGCATTTCCACTATCACGACCATCCCCCACCACTCAGTAGCCTTCCCCAACTGCATCAAGAAAAGTAACTTTTAATAACTGGCACTTCAAATTTTCCACATAGTCTTTTCTAAATGGTAATATTACTAATTCAAATACATAATGTTTATAGTTTTTCCTTGCTGAGGAACACTACTCCAAAAGTGGTTACCCTACCCTACCTCTAAAAGGGTTGTAAATGAATAAACAAACAAACAAGTTGTTCTTTTTAAATACAAATTCCGTTCTGGAGGCCCCTTTTTCAAACACTGATTTACATTACATTTCATCTTCTAGAAAATAGTTAGAAATCAGAACATTTAATGGCCGTTATTCTCTTCTGGCCAAATGATTGTATCCTGTTAATTTATGGCCCTGAAGCAGGTGAGACCATTTGTTGTCTTCTTTCCGGCTACTGAAGTCAAAGGAGTCCCTGGCTTGAATCGGCACAGTAAAATAGGGGCCTGTCTACCAACATTGTTACCCCAAAACTGAGTGCATCTTTGTCACTGACCACAATTAACTGATGCTGATAGCAGCAAGAGATTTATAACATATTCAAGATGAAAAATACGGTAACAACTACACCATCTCTGAAGCAAGACAATGAAGCAGCTCCTGTGGTCACGAACCAGTTTCTAAGACAGCAAACTACAGAAAGAAGCCCATGTCACACACTTGTGGCTCTATCCTCCTGCTTGGAATAAGACAGAAACAGATTCAACCAGAACAGGCTTTCTGTTTTCTGTAAGAAAGTAAATTCGAGTTTTGCGCAGTGGCAGTATCGTAGCCAATGAGGTTTATCCGAGGCGCGATTATTGCTAAGAAAGTAAATTCATACCACCATTCAGATCTTTAGCAAGTATCTTTCTATGAAAAAGCCAATCCTTGCCTTTTGTGTCTTGAGGAATAACCACAGTTGAAAAATAAGATGGGGGAGAGGGGATGGATTATATGTTCCACAAAGATAGGTGCCAATGGTCTGGGGTGGGGCAGGTCTGGGCACGGGTCTACCATGAAACCTTCCTGAAAGAATAAGAGATGGTCCAGCAACATGTACCTCCCAAAACTCTAATAATCAAAATCAACCAAAAAATTGTCTGGCACTTAAGACACAAGGGAAACAAACACATGGGCAAAGAAAACAGAATAATAATATGTGTTAATTTACACTGCTCATCTCTGCTCCAAAAACCAAATACGAAGGAATATCTCATGATACCTGTTTCCTTTGAGGGAAAAATCCAAGTATTCCTGAAGGCAAAAATCTTGTTCAGGAAGAAACCCTGAGACTGTTCAAATTTTTCCTTCCTCTAAGAGAGTGAATGTTTTTTTACTTGGGTGGAGGAGGTGTGTCTTCAGAGACTATGCCTAAAGCACTGAACTCTGGCTTTGTAGACTAGCAGTTGAGGAGAGTGAAAGAGTACAGGGCTTAAGTACACTGAGGTTGGAGGGAACTACGGAAGAAAGGAAAGGGAAGGTCTGTGAGGATTTGTACGATGATGGCAAGGGGACCCAGGGAACAGAGGCTTTGGGATTCCTCACCAAGACAGAGCAGCCGGAAGGTCAGTAGCAAATTTCCAGCCTAAAGTGGGTGACAGTCAAAACAGAGAAACAAAAAAACAAACCAAGGAAGGAAAGTAACTCCTAATTTCACACCTTTCAGAGTCCAGAACGAAAGTGGGAACACACAGGTCTCCCTAAGATTTCGGATGGCTCATCTTCTGAAGTTCAAACCCTGACTCTTCCGCTATGGCTTTCTTTTTAAGATGTCATTCTCCCGCCTCCATCCTCACTACCAAACAAACATAGAAATCTACTACTGTTCTCCCCATGCACTCCATTTTCTTCCAATCTGAGAGCCATTTGTGTGTATAATTGAAAATTAGCAGTGCAGCTGTTTGAAGAGAGTAATTTATCACAGCGCATTGTTCGTGCCTGACACTTTAGACCTGGCTCTAACAAGCCAGTGGTTGCTGGGGGTTGAGCTACAGAAAGTGATTCGGCTGTAATGCTGCGTTTCCCCTGCTTTGTTGCTAATTGTAGCCTCTTTTTCTCCATTGAATTGGGAGTTGAGTAAAAGAGCTTGTTTGCTCTGTGCGGTGAGGCTGCCAGGGCCGCTTGGGCTATTATCACAAGATACTCTTGATCTTTTGAAAAGCAGGAAATAGAATTTTTCTCCAACAGGGAAAGTAATTTGCGATGCGTCCATTAGTTCTTCATTAAAGCAAGATTAAATTGCACGGCAAATCACATCTGTGTTTGGATGATTAAAGGGTGGCATTTTAGAGGCCAAAACTAATTACTAGTCAAAATGAATGGGAGTGAAAAAACAGTCATGTTTTTACATTAGATAGTGTGGCTTGTAATTAGATTCAAGCTAATTCCACTATTTCTTCTCTTTTAATGAGATGAGCCTGTCCTCATCTTTTTCTAGGCCATGCTAACAGCCCCAAATGTATAATTTTGATAATACTAAGAGTTTACTTTATTGAAATTTCTTTGCTACCTGCCACAAGTGACTGTTCTCTCCAGTGGTACTTCATTATATAGAAACACAAGCTACTCAGCAATACAGTTTACAACAAAAGTCATCCCTACAGGAAAAAAGAGTAATTTTCAATAAATATATATAAATGTATACATGTAAAAATATATATTTTTACATGTATACATATAAAAAATGTACATTTTTAACGTTACTTAAATAAGCCATCTCCACAAATGTGTGGAGATAGAACATAGACTTTTTAAGCAACTATGATATTTCTCAAACATAGGTTAAATTTGCTCTCAGAAATCTAGTTCTATTTTTGATGGTAGGGAAAGGGTAATTTTTGAAATAACCACAGTTCGTGTTTAGATGAGTCAAGCAGTAATTGAAGGAAAACAGCTAGTAAACTGGCATTCCCTCTGACCTAAGTGCTTTTGGATATTGCCATATCGGAACCACCTTGAGGGGACCAAAAACCATTCAACTTTCTGGACTCAGTTTTTGAATACATCAGATTTAAGGCACCTATCAAGTAGGAGTCTATTGAACAGGACAACAAAAAGTTTTCCCTTTCTGGCAATTAATTCTGACTTTGACATCAGAATTCCCAAATCTCTCACAATTAAGGCATTATTTTAATAAAATTCCTTGTAGCAAAGTCCCCATTGCATCTTCAGGCCAAATATTACACTTTCTTAGACCCAAGGGTATTCCCAAGCCTAGCACCTTTTATGGCAATGGGATAAATGAATAATTGACCAAAAGAAGAGAAAAAAGAATGAATGAATGAATGAATGAATGAACGGAAAACAATTTCTGCAAATCTTTTCCTCTGTACTTTTCCAGAGACATTTATGAAATATGACCTATTCTTTCTATGGTGACATAGACAAACCACATATAGCACTTTAAAACATGTGACCATTTAGCTTACATATGCTGCCAACATAGAGACAAGGACAGGATTCCTGAGATCTAGTAATTATACTAGACACATGGATTTTTATATTAACCATTTTTTTGTCCATTTACCCTTTTATTCATTCATTCCATTTTTCAGCTGAACTTTATTAACTACATTCTTTAACTGTTCATACTATAGGTTTCATATAACCAACATTTTATACATGATGCTTCCTAAGACAATAATTCCTATACCAGTTCCTATTTTGCCCTAATCTTTTATATCTTGTCACAAAAATATCAGTGGCACAGACAAGCATCCGAAAGGTTTTTCTGGTACAAAACAGGAGAAACACAATGCAAAAGACTTTTCTGGTATAAATCAGGAGATAAACAGGGGATGTACAACACAACAAATAGAGGCAGTCACAATGCAGTAATTTATATACTGGTTGTTCATGTGTGTGGAACTTTGACTGCAATGCAAGTGAATAGTCAGGAATGATTTCATTTGACACCAATTCAAGAAAATGGATAAAACCAAAGATCATGATCCATGGTTCCACATGAACAAGTGGATACTCATTGGCGCTTCTGTTGACCACCTCAGGAGAAGGTTCAGAGTTTGAACAATCCCTCAACCAAATGTCACTAGAAAAAAGTGTCTGTACTCAGCAATTTTCACTGAGGACCTCTTTTCCTGTTGCTTTGTGAACACACTTCTTACCAAGGAATTTGAACTGAGGATCTTTGCTGATGATTTAAAAAAAAAAAAAAAGCAGCTATAACACAGAACACATAATCTCTTTTTTTAGGCTGACACCCTTGAAAGCTACAAAGGAACAATATCAGTTGTCTTATTTATAGAGGGTCTACTGTGTGCCAGGGACTGTTCTAGGTACTGAGATATATAGCAATGCATAAAAAAATTTCTGCTCTCATGGAGCTTATAACACAAAGAAACAAATAATAACTTAAAAGTTGTCTTAAGAATGAATAGGCCTTTAAAAACACAGTATATTAGAGGAATATAATGTTGTTTTTTAAGTAAAACATATCCAGTTCATTGTGACTTCTTTCTGAAATCCAATTCAGGCACAAAAATAATCACAAAGTTGTGGCTTTGTTTCATCACTGCTGCTCACCTCAACTCACTTGGGCTAGAGGGACAATGACTAAATGAACCATGAAGAGGGAAAAAGAGCAACTGTCCTCTCTATGGGTAGCAAGTGGTTGAGGGGAGGAACCACTGGTGGTCCAAAACACCCTTCTCCTGGCTGCCAGTAACTCTTTCCTTGGGAACTGAAGGCTAGCTGAGATAGAACTTTATTAAGGGTCAACCTGGAAATAGGCAGTAAATTAGAATTTAACTATACACACACACACACACATACGATTTTAAAAGACCCAGCAAATTACATTGAGCCCAAACAATTTGGCAGAGTGTTAGAATGCTTATTTGTTCTACTCTATAGAGCTACAGTGCTCCTTGCCAGTCCTTCTCTGCAACTAACCCTGGAAGATACAGAATGGCTTTTAGGCAACCCGATTCTAAAGCAATCTTCTCCTGTGCTTTTCCACACTAGCTGCTTCCTAGAGGAGAAATATTTTGTTAGCACCTAAGTACCATTTGAGATTCTAAAGCCCATTTGGATGTAATTATTTTCCAATCATTGGCTTAATCAGAACCATGATCACTGCTCTGTGTATTCTCAGAAAATAAGAGGACATAAGCCTTAAATTGTGGCATAACTAACTCGTCTTAGAAATACTTTTTAATGTAGTTATTATAATGCCTGGCTGTGGGGGGCAGAATTCAATAAATGCTTGGACAAAAACTATGTATGTCTCCCAGCTTGAACTCTGGGTTGTTTGGCTAGACACAAAACCAACAGAATACAATAAAGATTTTCAAAATAAATACTTAAATTATTTCTTTTCTTAAAAAAAAGTCCCTTCCATCTATTAATCTCCAAAGTGGAAGCAGTAAAAAAATAGATGACAAAGATAATACCTAAGCAAGAAAGACCGTTTTCCTGCACAAACGCTAAGAGAAACTTAGTCACAGAAGAAACTATTGGCAAATCTGAGAAGAAAGATCTTAGTGAGGCTTTCCAAGGCCTACCTGCTGGGAGACTGAGAGGACCAGGAGATGGAAAGAAGTTTAAATATGTGAAATTACTTTTTTTTAATTAATGGAAGCCAAAATGCTTCTGTAATTTTATGTCCGGCCTCCAGCAGCAGTTATACCATCTTGCACATGTATAATACGACACCACTTTTAGCAGAAAAAAAAATTTACGCACATAGTGAAGGTAGAAGATACATATATAGAGAGAGAGAGGGAGAGAGAGAGAGAAAGAGAGTGTATGTGTGTGTGTAAACCTATATTAAGGATATATTTTATATTTTTATATATATCAAGGTGTGTATACTGGTTTTTATAACAGTGGGTTGGAGGGCAAATATGGAAGACTTTCTAGTTTTGTTTTGTTTTTTTATACTTTTGACTTTGAATTAATAGCTTACAATATCTATGCTTTATTTTTTTCCTTTAAGAGCAGAAGGGGAGGAGTTTGTCTCCAACTAAAGAGTACCTGTGCTCCCAGGCTTTGGTGAACAGTCTGCAGCCAGGTCATTTTCTGATGCTCCGGGGAAAGTGCTCAGAAAGCCAATTCCTCAACCACACCCCCCCCTACCATTGTAAGAGTCTGGGAGAAGAGTCTGGAAACAGACCTGGCCAGAGTGTGTGATAGCAACCCAACCGCTTATACTGAGCAGAATAACTGCCCAAGGGCACTGCAGAGCCATTCAGATGTTTTCCAATAGGATGCCAGAGGAAGTAACCTGACCCCCCCGAAACCTGTCCTGACCTTTTCTTGAAAAACAGCCTGGAGTTAGCAATATCCCTCCCCTCAAAATAACTTTTTAAATGCTTGCATAACAAAAAAGGCAAGTGTGCACAAAATAAAAACCATTTAAGGGAGAAATCACATAAGTCTGGCTTAACTGTTGGCAAAACTTGTTACAGAAAAAGAACTCCAATTTTATTTCTTATATATTTCAAACCCATTCAAAAGAGGGCCAGAAGGACGTTACACACTAGAGGCTCCACTCCCCACTGATACATACAGTGAGAAAGAAATGGTGTGTTAGCATTGTTGCACAGGCATGCAACAAATGGGCTCTTCACTCCCCTGACTTCTTGGTTTTTCACAATTCTGTGTTTAGCAGATGAGGAAATTGAGTCAAGAAAAGTAAAGTTAACCTTTTCAAGTCACAGAGTTCAACTAGGTTTGAAACGCAAGTCTATCAAATACAAACTTCCATATACATTCTCATTGACCACAATCTCTCCAAAAAGAAGCTACTGCTTTATGTAATTAAAGAAATAATGGTGATGATGATGCAATTAAATGTAATTTGGTAACTGTTTACAACTAAGTGAAGTAGCTTACACAATAGTTGAAGTATTTATTCTCTTTGCAGCAGAAATTCCAACACTCTGATGCAAGTCTGTACATGGAAAGTGAAAAAAAAAGTGTGAAGCAGAAAATATAGCAAATTATTTTTTAAAGTAATAAAACTATCTGTATTTCTGCCATAATAGAAATAAGTACTCTTTACATTTTATTTCATTCTATCCTTTTAAAAATGCTTCATTTTTCAAAACCAGGTTTATACTGGACTAACAGATTTTTGTCCTTGGTTTAAAATGTTTAAAAGTTACATGGTCAATGGGGCCCCTGGGTGGCGCAGTTGGTTGGGCGACAGCCTTCGGCTCAGGTCATGATCCCGGAGTCCCGGGATCGAGTCCCACATCGGGCTCCCGGCTCCATGGGGAGTCCGCTTCTCACTCTGACCTGCTCTCTCTCACTCTCTCTCTTTCCTGATGAATGAATAAATAAAATCTTTAAAAAAAAAAAAAGTTACATGGTCAAAAATAATGAGAATTATCTACATGTCCTTCAACAAATGATAGTACCAAAAGGAATCTAAGTAGCTATTTAAAATAATAAAATAGGGGCACCTGGGTGGCTCAGTTGGTTAAGCGTCTGCCTTTGGCTCAGGTCATGATCTCAGGGTCCTGGGATCCAGCCCCGCAGGGGGCTTTCTGCTCAGCAGGGAGCCTGCTTCCCCCTTTCTCTCTGCCTGCCTCTCTGCCTACTTGTGATCTATCTCTTTCTGTCAAAAAATAAATTTAAAAAATCTTTTAAAAAAATAATAAAATATATTCATATGAACTGGAGTTGGAAAGTTGTCTAGAATGTATTATGAAATGAGAAAAGCAAAATACAGAAAATGGAATGTATAATTCCACTAAAGCCAAAAAGATATTACACATATGTGGCTATATGTATGCATGTATAAGTGGGGATAGATAGATAGATAGATAGATACCCCCCCACCCCCCCATATATGTTTGTGTGAGCATAGGAAAAGACTGGAACTTCTCTGGGGTAGAAGTAGAAAAAGGGAAAGGGACCACTTACACTGTTCATTCTATACATTCATTATATTATTTAAATCTTTAGAGTAAGTATGGGTATTATGGATTTAATGTATGTGAAACCCCACCTCCAGCCCCCAAATACATGTGTTGAAGCTCTTATCTCCACTGTGGCTGCATTCAAAGTAAGGAAGTAATTAAGATTAAATGAGGTCATGAGTGGGGCCCTGAGTCAGTGAAATTAGCGTCCTTATAATGAAAGACACCAAGAGCTTGCTTTCTCTCTCCTCCCCTCCTACCTTCCCATCCCTCAGGACTACCTATATGCTGACTCATGTTAAGGATGGACCAAAGGTCAGGATCCTGGAGGGTAGAGACTTAACCAAAGTTTGGTTAATGAGTGTTTTGATCTAAATGATCAGTGGGGACAAGTAGTTTAGATGATCATTTATGAGGCAAAGAACAGGAATTTTGAGGATCTATGTCTGGCTTTATCATACTTAATCTTTAACATGTATTTATGTATTTATTTGAGAGAGAATGTGCATGAGTGCATGCATGCGTGCACACAAATGGGGGTTGGGACAGAGAGAGAGAGAGGAGAGAATTTCAACCAGACTTCCTATTGACCACAGAGCCTGTCCATCCAGTCCCTCAACCCTGAGATCATGACCTGAGCTGAAATCAGGACTCAGACATTTAACTAACTGAGCTACTCAGGCAGTCCTGAGTTTGCTATATTTAAACAAGGGAGGCATCTGTGAGTCTTATTAAGTCATTTTCCAGGATAGTACAGAGATTTAACTTACTATTTTCTAGGATCAGAAGGCTCAGGTAAAATTCAACATTGTCAAATTCTGCGAGTGAGGTTAAAAACGACTACCATTTCACTTCTTGAGAAGTTACTGGGTACCCTTAGTATTATGCTGGGCATATGCCATAAATATTTTCATAATTTTCTTAACACTTCTTTAATTTCCTAACAACCTGCTGAAGTAAGAGCTACCATCCCAGTTTTCACAAAGAGGAACCAGGCTCCTGGAGGATAACATTCTCAAGGTCACAATACTAAGTAAATGCAGCAGGTTCTCAAACCCAGGGCTTCATGACTCATGCAGTCCCCTATACCCCACTGCCTTCATGAAGTCACACAAAAAGCATTTATAACTGGAAAGCTGGCAGGTTCCTTGGTGATCTTTAAGGGGGCATGGATTTAAACAACCAAATTCTCTTGGAGTTTATACTGAGTGGAAAGTAACTTAGAGAAATGAAACGTTGTGTGGTAAAAAGAATACAGTTTTCACATCAAACTGCCTGGTTCTGGGTCCTAGCTGCTTCATCTCCTCAATAAGACATTTAGATGAGTCACTACACTTTAGTTGAGTCCCAGTTTCTCTACCTTTGTAAAACAGAAATAAAAACAGTATCTGCCTCACGGGATCATTTCAGGATTTCTCTCAGTTGATCATGTATATTAAATGCTTGGTAAATTATAAAGCATCAATACAGAGTTAATTAATCTTCATTTTCCTTCCTTATTAGCCAAGCAAATCTAAGAGGCTGCTATTAAGAAGATAGGACTCATCCAATTTGGCTAGAATGTTCTATAGAGTAGCTGACATGTGAAGTTGAAGTTGTTATTTACTTCCACAGACAAATATGTAGAACATTTCTAACAGGAGAATGATCTAGGACTAATAATTTAAAACCAACAGGGTCATCTGGGATTATGGTGCTTCATATGCAGAAGATGTGTTAAACAATCAGATGAAAAGAAACAGGGAAACTCACAAAGCACTTGACCAATAACACTGTGTATAAAAGCTAGGAGTGCTTTACTGAGATAGTGAAAAGATACACTTGCAGTCATAATACAGCAATGCACTCAATCCTCATTATACAGTGCTGCCTACAAACACTGTTAGAATTTATTCTGTTTCCATTAAAATAAAACCCCACTTTGGAGGATTTATAATTCAGCCAAAATAATTTGCTACAGGAGTGTTTCAAAAGACCTTTTTTATAACACTTTGAATAAAACCCCAACATCAGAAATTCTAAACAATAAAGGCTCTGCCGCTTCTAAAGCAGTTGTTGTTGCATGAGTGTTAAAATTTTTGGTCACGTGGGCTTAATTTCTATTATATGAAGTTCTTCTAGATCACATCTTAATAGGCACTAATAGGAATTGGAGGGCTTCAGAACAGGTTGCTTTGGTATACTTTTTATTAAGAGAATGAACAAAAAAGGCATTTGAATATAAAGAAAAAAGTTAACTTGTAATTGCTAGGAAGTCACTTAGCCCAGCCCCGATAATTCAGATTTACAAAATACAAAGATTTTATTTTGACTAAACTATAATAAAAGCAAGGTGCCTGGGAAAGTTTATTAAATTTTTCAAGGTACTAAAGGGACAATGGGCAATACTGTTAACAGAAAAAATGCTTAATTCTCGATTTCCAAACTCTGTTCCTAGGAATATCAAATGTTAATAACTGGCCTATCCTGAAACAAAACAAACTAAATAAAATAAATTCAGTGAGTTATATAAATTTGGAATATTCTTTTTTTTTTTAAAGATTTTATTTATTTATTTATTAGGAAAGAGAGAGAGTGAGAGAGAGCTTGAGAAGGGAGAAGGTCAGAGTGAGAAGAGGACTCCCCATGGAGCTGGGAGCCCGATGTGGGACTCGATCCCGGGACTCCGGGATCATGACCTGAGCCGAAGGCAGTCGCTCAACCAACTGCGCCACCCAGGGGCCCCAAATTTGGAATATTCTTTAAAAAAATAAGCCCTCCTTAGAAAGTCACAGAGCATCTTTAGCATAGTAAAAATTCTGAAAAATATATTTAAACCTGTTTAATACTTTAACTTAGCATCGCCCACATTTATTTTTACCCTATTGTTCCCTTTTCACAATCAACCGTTAATCACAAAACAAACATTAGGAATCAGTCATTTAATCCACAGAGGAGAGTTTCTCTTCACAGGATGAGAGGCCATCCCATCAGAATCCCTTGTTAAAAATACAGATTCTGGGGTCCCAACCCCAACCTCCTAACTCAGACTCTGTAGAGTTGAGGCCCACATTGGTGTATAGTCCTGCCTCCTAGCCCCACTCCTGGAATTACTATGTATCCTAAAGTTTGACAGCCACAGAGATGGTGTCCAATTGGATAACCTAAGGATATAAAATTGGCAGGTACTGTTCCTCTGGGATAGAATAGACATTTTTTTTTTAGAGATTAAACTATCTTTTATTTGGAATCAGTCTCCTTATGGAGGACATGATTGGATGGACAATGAAGTCAAATATTGTTACTAAAAAGACACTTGTGTAAAGTGATTTTACAATAACATAGAAAGTCTCTTATTGAAAATCTCCTATTATCAGTTATGGTATTAAAAATTCCAGTATTGGAAACTCTATTGTTCTTAGATGTAAAAATTGACAATTTTTTTTTTCAAAAGCAATTTTACATTAGATATCAAGACCTAAAAAATGTGAATGCCCCTGACCTCAGTGATTCCACTTCTGGGAAGAAAATTTAAATTCTGAAACATAAATTTTGCACAAAGATCTTCATTACAAAACTTATAATAGGTTCAACCAAACTCTCTGACAGTGTTCAAGTAGTGTCCAAAAATTAGAATTAGAAAAAGGAAAAAAAGAAGTAAAGTACGTTTTACTTTTAACTTTTAAACTGTCAGAATTTTTTTATAAACAATATGGATCATTTTGACAATTTTTTTTAAACTATGGTTAAAAATATCCCAGAAAATGTATCCTTGAAAAAATAAACTAAAATTTAATGCTACTTGTATATAAGAAATATACACGTAATTTTAATTTCCTTTTTCAATCATGTATTTTCCAAATATTCTCTTATATGGGATGCCTGGGTGGCTCAGTCATTTAAGTGTCTGCCTTTGACTCAGGTCATGATCCCAGGGTCCTGGGATCAAGTCCTGTTTCGGGATCCTTGCTCAGTGGAGAGTCTGCTTCTCCCTCTGCCTGCCACTCCCACTGCTTGTGCACGCGCGCTCTCTCTCTCTCTGACAAATAAATAAATAAAATCTTTAAAAAAAGGTTCCCTTATAAATGTGGATTTTTTTTTCTTTTGGAGAGAGAACACAAGCAGGGAGGGGCAGAAGGAGAGAGAATCTTTTCCTTTTTTTAAGATTTATTTATTTATTTTAGAGAGAGACAGAGAAAGAGAGAGAGCACAAGTAGGAGGGGTAGAGGGAGACAGAATCCCAAGGAGATTCCATGCTGAGCATGGAAGAGGGCTCCATTTCACAACCCTTAGATTACCACCTGAGCCGAAACCAAGAGTAGGACACTTAACTGACTACGCCACCCAGGTGCCCCAAGGAGAGAGAATCTCAAGCAGACTCCACTCCCAAGTGAGCCACCTAGGTGCTCTTGTAAATTCCTTTTATAGTCAAAGTATAAATTTTATTTTAAAAAATTCAGGAAGCACAGAGCAGAGAAGTATCTGTCTAGTATATTAAACAATAACTTCTCCCATAAAAGAGCTAACGCTTTTTTGGAATTTCTTCCAGAGAAATGGAAATGGAAAACTGAACTCAGTTACAAAAACTGAGGAGCTTGAAGGAGGGGCCTACAGATCTGGGACTGAACCTGTGAGGGGGGAGCACTGGGCCGCAAATGCTGGAATCTCCGAGAAGCTGGGACAAGTATGGTGCTAGAAAAACTGCAAACAATAACCAACTATTCCTTCAGAAATCAGCTGCTGCTGGAACCAAGTGACAGGAACAGGAAGAAAAAGCTGAATGGGAAGCCAACCAGAAAGGATCCATTCGTCCTCTAACCTTCCTGTCCCCCTCTAGTACTCCTTATCGACAGAGCATAACAGTTGACAAAACAGAAATGCCATTACAGACTTCCAGGCCTAGCATAACAAAGAAAGGGGTGGTTTTGAAGCTGAATGGCAACAACTTAATAATCAGTACACACAACATACTATATAAAACAAGCAACTTGCAAATGATTCAAAGACTAAACTGTGTCCACCTCTTTGAAGATTCCGGGAATCAGTGATTGTCTCCCTTTCCCCAGACCCCTACATTCTTTTCTTGGTTGTGTGTGTGTGTTTTAAACACATAATGAAATAATTAGATACTTGTTTTTCAAAAAATATCTGATGTCTGTCTTAGCCACTTTTTAAAAAGTAAAAAAAAGATGAATTTTAATAATATATATCATTTAACCCAATGTGTCAAAAATACTAAAACTTTTGATATACTATATAAAATTACTGAGATATTTTACTTTTTTCTTATATCAACTGTCTTCAATACAGTGTGTATTTTACAATTAAACCACATCTCAATTCAGTCTAGCCATATTTCAAGTGCTCAATATCCACATGTAGCTAGTGACTACGATATTGGACAGCATAGTTCTAGAGGATGAGCTTGTGCCAATGAAGAGATAACTGAGAAAACATCAGACAAAATAGGTATTGTATATATGTAATATGATTATAGATAATTATAAACAAAAAATGAGGCCAAAAGAGAAACAATGTACAACTAGTAGATATTGTGACAAAGTAGAAATAATGCAACTAAGAAATGGGAGAAAAAGAAAGCAAGAAAGACAAAAGCTGACTGCTATGCAGCAAAGTCTCTTAACTTCAGCACTGCTGACAATTTGGGTAAAGAAAATTCTTTGTTGTGAGGGCTGTCCTGTGCTTTGTAGGATGTTTAACACCATTCCTAGCCTCTACCGACTAGATGCTAGTAGTATCCCTTAAGTTGTGACTACCAAAAATATATATATTTTTATATATAGATATGTTATATATATAAGTTATATATGTTATATATATAATTTATATCTATATATATAATTTATATATAGATATAATTTATATATAATTTTTATATATAATTTTTATATATAATTATCTATTATCATATATAATTTTATATATATAATTATATATTTAATTTTATATATATATAATTTTATATATAAAATTGCCAAACATCCCCCAGGAGCAAAATCACCTCAGTTGTGAACCATTGCTATGTAGGTAATAGGTTAAACTAATAAATCAATAGAACTACCCCGTGATCCAGCAATTATAGAACTAGGCACTTACCCAAAGGATACAAAAATACCAATTCAAAGGAGAACATGAATCCTGATGTTTACAGCAGTAATATGAATAATAGGGACACTATGGAAAGAGCCCAAATGTCCATCAACTGATGAATGGATAAAGAAAATGTGGTATATATAGATACAATGGAATATTACTCAGTGATCAAAATGAATGAGATCTTGCCCTTTGCAACAGCATGGATGGAGCTAGCATGTATTATGCTAAGTGAAATAAGTGAGTCAAAGACAAATATCATATGATTCACTCATATGTGTAATTTAGTAAACAAAAAAATAAACAAAAAGCAGAATCAAACCTATAAATAGAGAGAACAAACTGATGGTTGCCAGAGGAAAGTGGGGTAGAGAGTATGGGGTAAAATGGGCAAAGGGGAGTGGGAGATACAGGCTTCCAGTTAGGGAAGGAATAAGTCATGTGAATAAAAGATACAGTATAGGGAATACAGTCAATGATACTGTAATAGTGTTGAATGATGACAGGTCATAGATACACTTGCAGTGAGCATAGCATAACATACAGAGATGGTAAATCACTACACTCTGCACCTGAAACTAATGCAACATTGTGTGTCAACTATACTCAAATTACAAAATAAAAATAAAAAGCAAATAAATCAGAAAGTGCAAGATTATGAGAAAATAGGGAAGTATGCTAGAAAAGATATAAGTATAATCACTAAAATAAAAATATATATCTTCCTAAATACTGAAAATAAAAATAAAAAAGGCACAGAATACACATCTCATAGAGAGCAAATATATAACACAAATAATTATAAATGTTATGTCAGAATTGAGACCAAATACCAGTCATATCAATAAATGTAAATGGACTGAACTCGTCTATTAAAAAAAAAGACTTTCTTTTGGCTCATAAGCAATACCTAGTTATATGCTGTATACAAAAGACACACCTAAGAAAAAATGATTCAGAATGACTAAAAATAAAAGGATGGATGAGGGTACCAGGAAAATGGAAACAATAAGAAAGCTGGGGTAGGGGACATCTGGTTGGCTCAGTTGGTTGAGCGGCTGCCTTTGGCTTGGGTCATGATCCCAGGGTCCTGGGATCAAGTCCTGCATCGGGCTCCTTGCTTGGCAGGGAGCCTGCTTCTCCCTCTGCCTCTGCCTGCCACTCTGCCTGCTTGTGCTCTCTCTCTGACAAATAAATAAATAAAATCTTTTAAAAAATAAAATAAAATAAAGAAAGCTGTGGTGGCTTCCCTGATATCAGAACTCAAACCAAAGGACATTAAACATGACAAAGAAGATACCATTTACACTCTATAAGTCCAAATTCACAAGACAATGTTATGAATTTTTGTACACCAAATAAGATAGCAATCCTCTTTATTAAAAAAAAGCTGCAGAGATGAAAAGAGACAGAGACTGAAATACAGTAATGGGAGACTAATGCAGATAAAGTACTGTCCTGTAAGTGGGGATACAGTAGACCTGAACAACATAGCCAATAACTTTGATCTTATAGCTACATATCAAATTTTGCACCCTGGTTAGAGAGAATACTCTCTCTCAAATAAATCAATCTTTTTTAAAAAAGTAAAGTACCAATATACAAAATAAGAAATTCTAAGGAGGAAATAAGCATTGTAAACAGAGAAATTTTTTTTTACTCCAAAGATGCTAATTTGCAAACGTATATGGAAATAAATTTGAAAGCCTAGAAAAAATGGTTACTCATGGAACATTATGAAAATTAATCATTTCATAAAGAAAATATAAGCAAATTTCACAAAGTAGATATATTACAAGCAACATTCTCTGATCAAAACCCAATAAAATTAAAAATCACTAAAAACTCAAAAAGCAGAAAGAGCCATCCACCTGGAATTTTCAAAAGAAACTTTTATTAAGGAACCCCTCATTGAAAGAGGAAATACAATCAGAAATTACTAAATATTTTTAAAATAATGAAAATATAAATACTACACTGTAACATCTATGGCATACATTTACAAGAATGATCAAAGGAAAATTCATAGCACTAAGCATTTCTATCAATAAACATAAAAGAAAGAAAAGAAGTGAATTACATTCCCAACTCATAAAATGAGGGGGAAAAAACAACAAAGTAAGCCAAAAGAAATCACAAGCAAGAAAATAAAGAAGGTAAAAGCAAAAATTAAGATGTAGAGGAAAGCACTAGTACTAATTAATATAACAAAACCCTGTCTTTTGGAGAAAAACTAACACAAAACAAATTGATGGTTATCTTGGTCAAGAAAAACAAAGAAGGGGCACCTGAGTGGTGCAGTCTGTTAAGCATCTGAGTCTTGGTTTCAGCTCAGGTCATGATCTCAAGGTTCTAAGATTCAGCCTCATGTTGAGATCTCACTCATTGTGGAGTCTGCTTGAGATTCTATCTCCCTCTTCCTCTGTCCCTTAACTCGTGTTCTCTCTCTCTCAAATAAATCAATCAATCTTTTTTAAAAAAGTAAAGTACCAATATACAAAATAAGAAATTCTAAGGAGGAAATAAGCATTGTAAACAGAGAAATTTTTTTTTACTCCAAAGATGCTAATTTGCAAACCTATATGGAAATAAATTTGAAAGCCTAGAAAAAATGGTTAATTTCTAGGGAAATACAGATAACCAAAACAGACCCCACTAGAGATAGGAGCTTAAAAATAACAGTTTCTACAGAAGAAGTAAAGAAAGTTATCAAAGAATTAACCTGGCAAAAACACAGGGCCGAGATAATTTCACAGGGAACTTCGACCTAAACTTCAAAGACCAAAAATTAATGTTCTATATATTGTTCCAGAGCATTGGAAAGTAAGTAAGGCTACCTAATTATATTAAGGAAGGAAGTAGAATGTTGGTAAATACATCTAAAAGCAGTATAAAAAAAAAGAGAACTACAGAGCAGTGTCATTTATGAATATCAATATGAAAATCCTAAGTGAAATGATAGCTACAGAATTCAAAACCACGGGAAGAAAATGACATGCTATGATCAAGTAGGATATATTCCAAAAACTCAAGGTGTATTCCACTCATTAGGACAATAGACAATATTAATAGATCTGAGAGGAAAATGTATTTAGTTAGTTACATAAATACTGAAGAAAAGCTTTGACAAAATTCAACACTTAATCCTGATGAGAAAAGATTCCAGAGGATAAAATTGACATATATTTTCTTACCTACCTAAAAAACATATATCTTGGAGTGCCTGGGTGGCTCAGTGACTTAAAGCCTCTGCCTTCGGCTAAGGTTATGGTCTCAGGATCCTGGGATCGAGCCCCTCATTGGGCTCTCTACTCAGTGGGGAGCCTGCCTCCCCCTCTCTCTCTGCCTGCCTCTCTGCCTACTTGTGATCTCTTTCAAATAAATGAATAAAATATTTGGGGAAAAAAACATGTATCTTAGCCCTAAAACACCTTAATTAATGGGAAGACACTTGAGGCACTTCCACTAAGAACAGGGACAGGCAAGAATGCTAAATATCTCCACTACTAATCAACTTCATACTAGAGGTATTAGCCAATGCAAACAGACAAGAGGAATCAACTGGAGGCATAGAAATGGTTAAAGAACAATTAAAACTACCTCTATGACATGATAGCATACATAAAAACCCCTAGAAATTAAAATATAAAACTGATTCAAACAATAAGAGAATAAGTTAGAAAATTAACATACAGTAATTAATAGTCTTCATATACACAAATAATAACCAGTTAGAGCACATAAGGGTAGAGAAAACTCCAGTAATAATACCAACAAAGAAAATTACTTAAGAATAAACTTAACAAGAAATGTGCAAAACCTATATGAGAAAAACTTTAAATCAATTCTGAAAGACACAAAAGTAAACAAAACAAATGAAAAAGCATCTGCTGTGGTTGGATACTATAACTAAACACCATAAAGCTCTCAGTTCTCCCAAAGTGAGTTTATTAATTTGATGAATTCTCATTAAATATACCAATAAGTTTATTTGTGGAGCTAGACAAGTTGACACAAAACTTTACATGGATATTTTCAGTTTCATATCCAACGCGCAGAGCTTTAAAGTCATCACACCTGCGTTTACAACAAGGCTAAGTATGAACTAGCATGAGAGTGGGAAACTCCTGGGGATAGTAGTCTGGGTTGGGGGATGCTGCTGCAACTTTGTGGACTCTACTTTTGGACCTTCACCGGGTTCTCACAAAAAAGTAAAGCCAAGAAAGTTGCTCTCATGGCACCGGCAGGGAGAGAGAAATATAATAACACTCCGAGCTTTCTCTATAAAAAAGGCTTACTTCCCAGGGGAAAAGATTTTGCCAGAGCCATGTGGGATCTTTCTTGGTCTTCTTCTCTGCGAGAACCTGGTAGTGTTCCTTGAAGTAAAGCATTCCTTCCATTCCTGTATCCTCTAGCCTTCCTATCTCAATTTAAAAGGGTTAAAAAAAAAATCAAAAGGTGTCAGCGCTTATATTGGGAATGTTGTATCTGAGGGAAAAAAGTAGGGGGAGGGGAGCTGAGGAAGAAAGGAGGAAAACACAAGTGAAGGTCACAGCCCCAAGAGAAAGGCCCACTAAAACACTGAGATTTAATTGGAATATTATAGAATGTTCTACTACACCTTACCACCAAAGTGTTCCAGTATCATGAATGCATTAACGTTAAAACGGCAGCAAAACATAGACTCTGAGAAATATTTAGAAAAGCCCAAATTCAAGAAGGGAGACAAAAACAAGGGATACAGAACAATTTGAAGCCTCTGCCAAGTATAGCTACAGAAAACATTAAACAGAGCCCAACTCCTAGCCAGGTTAACATAAATCCTCATACCTAAAGGGCTACTTACCTCGTTCCTTCTATCTGATATAACATTTTCAGCTTTCAAGGTACTCCAAAAGGCAAGAAAAAAAATCAGTCTGGAGAGACAAAGCAAGCATAGAACCAGACTCAGATATGACACAAATGTTCGAATTATTAGATAGGGAATTTAAAACACCTGTGATTAGGGGTGCCTGGGTGGCTCAGGCCATGATCTCATGGTCCTAGAATCCAACCACACATCGGACTCCCTGCTTAATGGGTAGTCTGCTTCTTCTCCTTCTGCCCCTCCCCGCCACACTCCTGTGTGTGTGTGTGTGTGCGCGTGTGTGTGTGCATGCTCTCTCTCTCCTTCTAATAAATAAAACCTCTGAAAAATAATTAAAACACCTATGATTAATATGTTAAGGGCTCTAGGTAGATAATACGGAAGAACAGATGGTAATTTAAGTAGAGGGAAGGGAACTTTAAGAATCCAAAGAAAATGTTAGAAATCAAAGCCACTGTAACAGAAATGAAGAATGTTTCAAACGGTCTCATCAGTAGACTGAAACAAATGAAGAAACAATTGGTAAGCTTGATGATGAGTCAATAGAAACTTCCTAAATTGAAATGCAAAGGAATTTAAAAAAATAATAACATCAAAAAACTGTGTAATGATTTGAAAAGGTATAAAATGCATATAATACAGGACACAAGGAATGCTCAAACATAAAACACAGTAACAGGAATGTTCCTACTGAAACAGGAGCCAAATGAAAGAGGTCCCAATGACCAAAGTTGGAAAAATTTGGGCAAGAAAATAAAGAAGTATCAGATTATAATCCAAAATATAAAATAAATCTCCAGAAGAATTCTAAATAATTTATGTAGAGACTTCATCCTCAAAGAGGTCAGCATAACTCCCTACTCTAAGTGTGGTCTATGCATAGTGATCTCCTTATAAAGAGTATGGAAAGAGTAACTTTACAGCGAGGAAACATGAGAAAAACTACTTCAGCTAAGTGTCTGAAGTTAATGCCAAGTAATAAGTCATTTGATATAGTATGATGTGATAAGTAAGTGACTTTATCTCTGTGGTTTTACTCCCAAAACCTGTAACTTCCATCTAATCATAAGGAAAACATCAAACAAGCCCCAATTTTAGATCTTCTATACTATACATGACCAAAACTCCTCAAAACTCTCAAGGTCATCAAATAAAGGAAAATCTGAGAAAGTGCTAAAGCCAGTAGAACCTAAGGTGACTTAACAAGTAAATGCAATGTGGTATTATGGATTGTATCCTAGAACAGGAAAAAGACATTAGGTAAAATCAAGACTTAGGAATCAAGTATGGACTTTAGTTAATAATAATGTATTAATGTTGGTTCATTAACTATGATAAATGTCATACTATTACAAGATGTTAATAACAGAGAAAACTGGAGTTTTCTGTATCTGGGTATCTGGGTGGCTTACGCAGTTAAGCTCATGCCTTGGGCTTAGGTCATGGTCCCAGGGTCATGGGATAAAGCCCCATGTAGGGCTCCCTGCTCAGTGGGGAGTGGGCTTCTCCCTCTCCTTCTGCCACTCCCCCTGGCTTGTGCTCTTTCTCTCTCCTCTCTCGCTCATTCTCTCTCTGTCTCTCAAATAAATAAATAAATTCTTCTAAAAAAAAACAACAACAGAGGAAACTGTGCATGAAGTATTTTGAGACTTCTTTGTGCTATCTTCACAATTCTTTTTTTCTTTACATTTTTTAAATTTTTTATTTAAATTCAATTTAATTAACATACACTGTGTTATTAGTTTCAGAGGTAGATTTTAGTAATTCATCAGTTGCATACAACACCCAGGGCTTATTACTTCAGGTGCCCTCCTTAATGCCCATCACCCAATTACCCTACCCCCCCCACCCACCACCCCTCCAGTAATCTTCAGTTGATTTCCTAGTTCAGCATCTCTTATGATTTGCCTCCCTCCAGATTTTCATCTTCTTTCACTTTTTCCTTCCCTTCCCCTATGTTCATGTGTTATGTTTCTTAAAATCTACATATGAGTGAAATCATATGGTATTTATCTTTCTCTGACTGGCTTATTTTTTCTACATATCTAAAACTATCCCAAAATTAGAAGATTGGGTTCTTTTTAACGTTCATATGGAAAACCAAAGGTATAAAAATAGGAAGAAAAACACTAAAAAAAAAATTCTATTAAGGGCATTAGTCCTGCCTGACATTAAAATAAACTATAAAACCTCTATAATTAAAACAATGTGCAAAAGTAGACTAACAGACCAATAAAATTGAAAAGAAAACCCAGAAATAGGCCCAAATACAAGTAGAAATTTAGTATATGATAAAAGTGTCATTTCAAATCACTGAAGCAAAGATTTAATAAATAGTGCTGGGGTAGGGTGCCTGGCTGTCTCAGTCAGTGGAGTGCATGACTCTAGATCCAGGGTTGTGAGTTCAAGCCCTATGCTGGGAGTTAATATTACTTAAAAATAAAATCTTTAAAAATAAATACAGATAGATACATAGATAGATAGTGCTGGATCAATTGGGTAACCATTTGGGGAAAAAACCTTAAACACAGGCTTCATACTACATACAAGGATAAACTCCATGGATTATGTGTTATAAATATTTTTAATAGAATTATAAGGGACTAGAAGAAAGCGTGAGTGAATTCCTCTTCAAATACCATTGTTGAAAAAGGCTTATTAGGAAGCCTCTCAAAATCCAGTGGCAATTTTAAAAATTGATAAATAGAGGAGTATATTTTTTAAAATAAGTTTTTTATGGCTAGAAATACTATTAACAACATCAAAAGACATTGACAAACTGGAAAAAAATTTTGCAATTTTATTGCAACAGAGATACCCCTAATATAAAAAGATAAACTTTTAAAAATTGAGGGAAGTATCCAGAATATAAAAGAACACTTAAAGCTCAATAATAAGAACTGAAACCACCTAATTTTGAAAATCATTTGAACATTTTACCAAAGACAATATACTGAGGACAAATAAGCACAAGGCATGACGGTTGACATCTCTGGTCATTAGGGAAACGCAAATTAAAACCACAATGAGTTCCCACGACACATTGACTAGAATGGCTGAAATTCAGAAGACTAACAATTTTAGGGGTGCCTGGGTGGCTCAGTCAGTTAAGCAACTGACTCCTGATTTCAGCTCAGGTCATATCAGGGTTGTGAAATTCAGCCCCACTTTGGGTTCTACACTCAGTGGGGAATCTGCTTGAGATTCTCTCCTCTGCCCCTCCCCCCACTCACATGTGTTGGGGGGCACATTCGCAAATAAACAAACCTTTAAAAAAAAAAGGATGCCAACCACTAATAATTTCAACTCATAGCAAGAATGTGGAACAAATAGAAATGTCAAACACTACTGGTAGGAATGCAAAATGATATAGGTCATCTGGAAAATAGCTTACCAGTACCTACCTATAAAGTTAAACATCCTTCCTACATAATCCAGCAATCTCATTCCTAAGTATCATTCAAGATAAATGAAAAAATATGGCCAAAGACTAATGTAAAAGTGTTTATAACAAGTCATTCATAATAGTAAAAAAATAGAAACAAAAATGTCTATCAACTGGTAAATGAATAAACAAATTGTGGTACATCCATACATTGGAATACTACTCACCAATAAAAAGAAGCAAACCCCTAATACATGTAACACGTATGAATTTCAGAAGCAGTGTGTTAACTGAAAGAAGCAAGACACAAAAGGCCACATACTGGGATGCCCGAGTGGCTCAGTCGGTTAAGCGGCTGCCTTCAGCTCAGGTCATGATCCCAGGGTCCTGGGATTGAGTCCCACATCAGGCTCCTTGCTTGGCAGGGAGCCTGCTTCTCCTCTGCCTGCCACTCCCCCCGCTTGTGCTCACTCGTGCTCTTGCTCTCTCTCTCTCTCTGACAAATAAATAAATAAAATCTTAAAAAAAAAAAAAAAGCCACATACTCTATGCTTCCAATTATATGACATTTTGAAAAAGATAACAGTATAGGGAGAGAAATCAGATACGTGGAAGTACCGTGGAGTAAAGAGAGGGAACTGTACAAAGAGGCATGAGGAAGCTGGAATAAAATTTGTTTAAAAAAAAATAAGGTAAGGGGAAAGGCTAAAATAACCATTGTAGGATTGGAATGGAATCCATATATATATATGAAAATTCATATATATATGAAACCCCAGTGTGTACATATAATTCCTAGGTGTATCTGCTGATAAGGTCCAGAGGCAATGACATCCCAGCACCACTGCACTACTGGGCATTTTCAGCAATAAGGAAGTACTCAGAAAATGATGGGGCATGTCAAAAAGACAGAACAGCCAACTTGAAGGGATTCCCAATGGTCAAATCTACAACAGTTTGAGTAACACAACAGTGACAATATTGGATTTAGACTAAGAACTTCAAAATTAATAGTAATAATAATGGATTTGATCCCCTCAAATAAAATAATTACGCATGAGTCCATGTTGATACAAATTATTTAATTAATAAATAAACAAAGAGGTAAAGCTGTTCCTTACAGCAGTACTCTACCTAATAAATGCTAAAGGAAAAAGGAACTAGACAATTACCATTTGGCAACCACCACAGTAATTGTCTCAGGCAAGAATCATCAGTGGATGCTGAAATTCATGGACAATATTATGATGAAAACCAGCTGATTTATGTAGTCTCAAAATATCTCCCCACAAAAAACTGCCTAATTACAATGGGGAAATCTTACATTTAGAGCAGAGAAATCCTGACAGACACCATGTTGATCAAAAGATTGATTATATCTTTTGATTAAAATTATATTAGAGCCTCCTGATATAATTCACTAAAAAAAGCCAACACCACTTTTGTGGTATCCACGTCTGGATTCCTGACCCACAGAAACTGTGAGATGATAAGTGTGGCTTTTGTATACCACTAAATTTGTGGTAATTTGTTATGCAACTATAGAAAATTAATAGCCTTAAAACTAAACTCTACTCTGATATCAATATCCTGAAGAACATTATCAGTGTAACACATTTTAGAAGGAACTCCTTCCTTCTGCACTTCAGCAGTTAAAAGAGCGTCAGTCCTCTACCTTGTTGTAGAAGCAAAATTAAGTCTTTCAAAATATTCCATGAGCAATAGGTTTATATGCTCTCCATAAGTAATTCTCGGTAATTTTACCTTCTCATCCACTACTCCACAGGGAAAGAACAAGGACTTTCTTCTTTTTGTTTATTTGTATGAGCATGCATCACTTATAAACAATACTTCTCAGCAGATGAAATGAAAATTACATTAGAGAAAGAAAAGAAATAGGGACCAATTCTACTGCGATGATGCTTTGATAGCCCACTTCTGGCTAAATGAAGCCTCAGATGGTTCCCACTTTTCATGGGAAGATGGTATTTTTCATGGGAATAATACTCTGAAAAAGCAGCAGAATTAAGAGTTTCTTGAGGGCAGATCAGGGCAAGAAATGGAATAAAAAAGAAGAGATACCTGGTGACTAGAAGCTGGGAGAAGATTTACAGAAGAGATGGTTTAGAGTAATTTTCCTAGAGAAATTCTCAGTTTTTGGTCTGAGACCCTTTTTTGTGTCTTCACAAATTATGAACAAAACAGCAAACATTTTGCTAGGTTCGGCTCAACTGGATTTCTTACGAACGCACCAAGATTAGTCGCTGGCAAAGACAGAGCCAGTATATGCAGACGGAACACGGTCAGTCAACATCTGCTTTTGTTTCAAGGTTTCAGGAAGAAAAGATGTGATGCAGGGTTGCTGAAGTTAGTTTGGGATTTTTACCAAGCATAACTCCAAAGATGATGATAATTTTTTAAAACTATAGTTTTTTATCCTCTAAAAATCAGCTTTATTTTAACAGAGAAACAAAAGTAGAGAAATTTTTCCTCACTCTAAGGGAACCCCATATAGTTTGCTAATGTTTGTTATGATGATAAAAATGAAGAATTAGAAGTAGGAGAAATTGCAAAGACTGGCACTACAGCAACTGAGCCTGCTGAAACAAAGTTTACATTTCAACAAATTTCATTTTAAATTTTAGTTGAGTTATTTTATTTTCTTCCCCATACAATTCCTTTTGGAAAAATAAGTCCTTTTCATACCTGCTTGACACCAAGTCCTGAACACACAATTACTTTCTTCTGTTTTACCAAAATAATGATAGTCTCTTTAATTCTGAAGTTTTTCCTAGCTTCAATTGTAAAAATAAATAAAAACCTGAAATGTGTAACTTTAATAAGTAAACCTGTAATTACTGTTTAAACAAACTGTACTTGTAATATTCTAAAATAAACATTTTTTCAAAATAAACATTATTTATTGAGTTTTGTTTTTTTACTGAACAGCACTGTTGCAAAGTCGATGTGTATTTTCTTTTGAAACCTGTGTTGTGCAATTTCTTTTTATTTATTTATTTAGTATTCTCTACACCCAACATGGGGCTTGAACTCACAATCCCAAGATCAAGAGTCACATGCTCTTCTGACCGAGACAGTCAGGTGCCCCACGTGTTGTATAATTTCAACCTAACTATCCCTTTCGTTGGTGCACAGAAAATCTTTATCCAAAAACTCCTGTAGACCTTTATTTTCATCCCTCCCAACCTCACTCTACCCTACCCTTTTATCTACAAATATACACACTATCTTCTTGAAGTGCCCAGAAGGTCAGGACACAGCATCAGGCTGATCGCTAAGGAAAAAAATGCAAAGCCCCAACTACATGGCACCCTAGGATAATACAGGTACCACCACTGCCTCTCAAAGTCCAGGTTTCTTTTTTTTTTTTTTTTTTTAAGATTTTATTTATTTATTTATTTATTTGACATAGAAAGATCACAAGTAGGCAGAAAGGCAGGCGCGGGGGGGGGGGTGGTGGCGGGAAGCAGGCTCCCTGCTGAGCAGAGAGCCTGATGCGGGGCTCCATCCCAGGACCCTGAGATCATGACCTGAGCCGAAGGCAGAGGCTTTAACCCACTGAGCCACCCAGGAGCCCCAGATTTCTTTTTTTTTTTAAATTAAGATTTCTATAACAGTTAACCTGCATAACTGATCATATAAAAAGGCCATCTGAATTTGTAACAGTTTTAGATTTAAAAATTGAGACTTTCATTTAGGAGTAGTTATAAATATTTCAGCTTATGAGATCTTCATTTAGAAGTAGTTATGAATATCTCAGTTTGTAGGTTAATAAAAAAAAACAGGGTAGCTAATGGACTTCACCAGGATTCACACTTAACGGTTTTGTACTCTGTATATTTTAGAGTTTTAACTTTTTAGACATATTTACTAGTGCCCTCTGGTGTCAACATGGATGAGAATAAATACTATGATACAGGTTCCTCTTATAATGCTGTTTTCTTTCAAAAATAGAAACAAACTATTTAGATAAGCATGGAACAGCCTCCACTTTTTCTACCCTGATCCCACTAAACGAGTCAACGTGGTTTTTTATTCTTGCTCACTCTTTTCTCTCTCTCCTAATTATGAATATTGGATAATCAGCTTGGAAATGGTACAGAAATACCATAATTATCACCCTTTACATCTTGTATATTCAACTTTTCCTTCCTCTCAGCCTTTCACCTCCTCATTTCATTCATGAGGCGAGAAAAGGACAGAAAGGCATGAATGTCGCTCATTTATATCCCTGCTATCTTTTATACCACCAAACATCCAACTAACCCCAAGCTACATTCACTTCAATCAAGAGTCTCTTTGCAGTGCACTCCTGCCCCAAGCCATATCATGCAATCTGAGACTTGTCTAACAACTACTAAAACAAAAAAGAAAAGACTCGTATTCACCACACATAAGCAGTGATGATCAATCTGAGAGAAACATTATAAAAGATCTTCATTTATTTGTATTCCTCTAATAAGAATTTTGTTTTAAGATCTAAAGACCTAATAAATGGTTAGAAAGCCAATGAGAGTTAAAAAGAAAGAGAGAGAAACACTGTGCCCTTGTAATTCTGCTGAAAACAATAACTTGATCTACCTATTCCAATGAGGAACAAAAAAAAAATCAGATGGTGGCCTGGAATCTTGAGCGAGGGAAAACTGAAGAACTGTGATGGCCACTCATGAGATAGGCCTCTTCTGAAATGGAATTGGTATCCTTTTTTTTTTTTTCCCCTCTTTGGCTACAACTACTGGTATTCTATAAATAACTGGTCCACTGGTGAGTCACATTCCTTTCCACATGCCAAGTGGGCCTGCCAATCTGCTTCTGTCTGATTCTTCTGCCGAACTTTACCTCAGGTTTGATTTTCCTTGGAGTAGACTGGACAAAGTAGGGAGATGGGAGAATCCTGGGAACATAAAATAGTTTTTTTTATCTATTTAATTGTTTCAGCTTTATATTTGTTTAAAACCTGCCATAAATAGTTCTGGTGTTCTGCATGTGTTTTTAATTGTTTCAGCTTTGTCTTTGTTTAAAATTCCATGGACTTTCTTATACCCAGAGGATCAATGTGTAATTTCCCACTGGATTTCCATAGAACATCAGTCCAATGAAATGTTCCATGAAATAAAGATTATCAGCCATATAAACTGGGGAGTAGTATTATTATAGCTGCCTCCTGGAGATTCACAACTCCACAATCTCCTGGAGATTCACAAGCAGTAACTTAAAAGGCTCAGAGCAGTCAGGTAGGAAAGAAAACAGTTTAATTTTGTTAACTCAATGTTAACTAAAATTTAACCACAGAACACTATTTTTAGGTTTTGTTTTGTTTTGTTTTCATAATACTCTTAGCATCAGGCTAAGAGTATACATTAGCATATTGAGCCAGCAAGGATTTAGCATGTACTGTTTTAGTATAACAAGTTATTTTCCCTTAATGTGTATGTATGTATAAATCTAGACCAAGAGTTCTCAACCACAGATGACCTCCCCCCCCCCCACTTCTAGGGGACATTAGGTAACATCTGAAGACATTTTTGATTATCACAACTTGGGATTGCTATCAGCATCCCTGGTAGAGAACAGAGATAATACTAAACATCCCACAATGGACAGGATATCCCTCAACAACAAAGAATTATCTGGCCCATGCACCAATAGTGCCAAGACTGTGAAATTCAGGTAAAGACTGTGGTTACCTCTGAGGAGTGGAACTGGAGATGGTGAAGACAGAGTATCACTTTTGATTTTGTACAAGCATACTTCAATTACTTTTGTAATTGAAAATACAATTAATCAAAGTAATGTACGTATATTATTTAAAAAGCTGGGGTGCCTGGCTGGCTCAGTTGGTAGAGGATGCAATCTTAATCTCAGGGTCATGAGTTTGAATTCCATGTTGGGCATAGAGCCTACTTAATGAGAAGAGAAAAGAAGAGAAGAGAAGAGAGAAGAGTTTAAAAATATATCAAATATAAATTTTAAGTTACTCCGCCAAAACCACTATTAAGATGCTGGTAGATGAGATTAGAAATACTGTGGTATGAATGCATATTCTAGCCTCACATCCCATCCCAGACTTCTGGAAATAGAAAAATAATATTAATAAATCCACAACAGCCTAGGATAACAACAATAAAAGATGGTTACGTTGGTATAGAAAGCATATAACATCTCTGAAATATGGGAAGAAGTGGAGATTACTAAAGGAGAAATCACAGCCCAATATGAGTAAGAGAAGATGTGCAGAAGCAGCTTAAGGGGTACTTTAAGACAGAGGTAACAGACATGGGGAGCTGGAGGAAGTTCGGAGAAAACGAGGTGATTATTTGGAAAGCCACAGAAATAGCAGCCAGGTATGTCTAACATTTAGCACCCTGCCCCTATTTTTTTTTTATCACCCTGAAACAGAGGCCTCCTGTTTCAGACAAGAGCAGTGAATGTGGAGCCCTTAGCCCAAAGAGGCAGGTTAATGCCCAGTGTTGATGGCAACTCTGAAGATTTGAAGAGCTCCCTCATATGGGGGTATGAAGAGAATAATCCACTCCATCTACACCCTATGCCACCTCTCCCACACAATCACTAGAGTCAAGTTAGAGTTAGAAAAAGAAATGCACAGCATTCTCTGATGAAAGAAGAAAATCCAAAATAAGATTCTAAAAAATATATACAGCAAATATTCGAGAAAAAACAGTTCCAGTTTGCACAATAACAGAAGCAAAAGTAAATATGCTCTGGAGGGCTATATCTTCACCCCAAGCAATTGAAGGAGTTTTCAACTTGATGAAATACAGTAGTTATCATTGACTGAGGCATAGTTTCAGATTTAGGGTAAATAGTCAATACAGCTGCTATGAAGACACTTCAGGAGTACCTTAACCAATTTAACTTGCTTACATTTTTTCCCTAAGTATGTACAACAGTGATATATAATAAGATCTATGTTTAAGCCAAAAAGGGTACTTCAAAATAAGCATATTTTTTAATTTAAGTGAAAAAAGTATTGTGTCATAATTTAATTGGCAGCATTTTTGTTCTTTCATAGTGATATGTAAAATACTGGCATTTTAGATTCTATTACATAGATAGATGCAAAATACCTTAACTAAATCAGTATATAAAAAAGGACCATTTTTATCAGGTCTAACTTGGGTTTATTCCAAAAATGTAACATCGTTTTAATTTATGAAATCAAAGTAATTCACCATATTCGCAGATTAAAAGAGAAATAGCATACAATCCTCTACCTACATGCAGAAAAAGGCTTTTGACAAAAATTCAACATATAGGCTTGATAAAACTCACTGCAAATTAAGAATAGAATATAATCTCTTTAACTAATGAAAGTTATTTACATATAAACAAGCTATTGCAAACATTATGCTTAATAAAAATTCTTGAAAGCTTTCCCTTTGAGATCAGGAACCAGCAAATATGCCTACTATCAATACCTCAGTTCAATATTGTATGAAGGATTTAAATTCAGAAAATATAAGTAGCTCCAAAAATCAATAAGAAAAAATACAACACAATTTTTTAAATGGGAAAAAAGTGCTGAACTGCACAAAATAGGAAATACGAATGGCCAATAAACATGACATAATATAGAATTCTACACATTGTTGCTGGGTATGTATATTGTTTCTAAAATTTTGAAAACCAGTTTAGCATTATTTATAAAGGTAAAGATATATATATCCTTGCTGGCTTTCTCTCAGATACAGGTTGTAAAGAAATGCTTGCACAGGGGCACCTTGGTAGCTCAGTGGGTTATTAAGCCTCTGCCTTCAGCTCAGGTCATGATCTCATAGTCCTGGGATCAAGCCCTGTATTGGGCTCTCAGCTCAGCAGGGAGCCTGCTTCCCCCTCTCTCTCTGCCTGCCTCTCTGCCTACATGTGATCTCTCTCTCTGTGTCAAATAAATAAATAAAATCTTTAAAAAAAAAAAAAGAAAGAAAGAAATGCTTGCACATGTGCAAGAAATATCCTGCACCAAGATAGTTGGTCAGGATATTTATAGCAACCATTGTTCATAATAGTAAAAAACAGGAAACAACCTAAATGTCACAAAAAAATTGATGGATAAATAAACTGTGGTATATGGATACAACTGAAAAGTATAAAACAATGAAAATGAATAAAATTGCAACCCCACACCACTATGTGAATGGATCACCCAAACTAATATGGATGAAAAGCAAGTCTAAAACATATCTCTACGATTCCATTCATCTCAAGTTCAAAAACAGGAAAAACTAGAGGTTAGTTTTAGGATGTATCATGGTTTGAATTGTGTCCCCAAAAAAGGTACGTTGAAATCCTAACCTGCAGCACCTATGAATGTGGCTATATTTGGCAGTAGGATCTGGGCAGATACCAAGTTCACATGAGGTCATCAGGGTGGACTCTAATCCAATATTACCAGTTTCCTGAGAGAAAAAGACAAACACAGAGGGAAAATGGCTATGTGAAGATGGAGGCAGCTACTAGAGCTATGCTGCCCAAACCAAAGAACACCTGTGGCTCCCAGGAACCAAAGGCAAGAAAAGGTCTTCCTCTAAAGACTTCAAAGAAAGTGTGGATGTACTAACACCTGATTTCAGATTTCTAGTCTCCAGAGATGTGACACAATAAATTTCTATTGTTTTAAGCTACCAGAGTAGCACTTTTTTACAGCCCTAGGAAATTAATACAGACAGTAAAACTGTAAAACAAAACAAAACAAAACAGCAAGGAATTTATTATCTCAAAAGGAAAGACATTTTTACCTGCAGAGTCTCTAGAGGTCAGGGACAAGGTTATAGTGGGAATGATGCTGGCCCATACCTTTTCTACCATGCCATCATTAACATGCTTTTCTTGCTTGAAATTTGTAATAAATGATGATATATCTAGGTGTGGATCCTTTCATTTATTTGGCTAAGATTCTTAGACTTCCTGTATCTGAAGCAGGTGTCTATCGTCAGTTCTGAACTATTCTCAGCAGTTATTTTTTCTAGTATTCCCTTTCCCTCCTCTCTATCCTCTCCTTCAAGGATTCTGACTGGATACAGGAAAGACCACATACTACCCTCAGAATAATTTATACTTTCTACATCATTATCTTTCTGAGCTGCATTCCATGGAATTTCTTCATATTTCGCCATTTTGCAATCATCATAGTAATGACTTGTCTGAACAAGTATCATCAATGGATGCTAAATCTATGGGGAAAAGTTTGAGGAGCAGCAATATATTTGCATAATCTCAAAGGGTATCCCCCAAGACTGTTTATTAGTAGTAAAGTGGAAAGCAGTAACTCTATGGTGGATAAACTAGAAAACACTTTGATTGCATAACCAAAATTAAAATCACTAATGAGGGTCACATGACATTATGTGGTTCTAAATGTGATATCCTGAGAGGGACACAATATCACATAGGGAGTATTCTGGCCAGTGATACATAACCTGAATTAAATCATAAGGGATGAACCAAGCTTTCTTATGCAGGTTCCACAACAGAACTAGCCTTACAGAAAATTACTTGAGTGGCTATTTTCTCAATTCTTCACCCAGATACATAGAAGAGAAATTAATTCTATAGAATTGATGCCCCAGTGCTTAATTGTCTCACAAAATCCCAGTTGAGAAGGGATTCCCCAGACAAAACCAAACTGTGGCATTCTTTTGTAAATAACTAGCCCATACTCTTGAAAATATTAATGCCAAAAAAGACAAAAGCAGAAAAACTCTTAAAGATGCAAGATGTGATGACTAAATCAATATGTGACCTTGGACTAAATTCTGTCCTGGAGAAAAAAATATTATAAAAGGCAGTATTTGGACAATGACCAAAAAAAGCTTTTTTAAGATTTTTTTTATTTATTCATTTGAGAAAAAGAGGGAGAAAGAAAGAGAGCACAAGTGGGAGGGAGGGACAAAGAGAGAGGGACAAGAGGACTCCCTGCTGAGCTTTTAAATGACATATACTTGTATGTCATACTCAATGTGACAAACAAAGGTCCCTATTCTCATGAAACCTTTATTTAAAGCCCCACAGATGCAGGGCTCCATCTTCCATCCCTGGGATCATGACCTGAGCTGAAGGCAGATGCTTAACTGACTGAGCCAACCAAGTGCCTCAACAATTGACAAAATTACAATATATACTGTAGATTAAAGTACTTCATCAATGTTAAATTTCTTGAATTTGATAACTGTACTTTTGTCATATAAACACAGCACTATGGTTCACAGTAAATGCATCCTAAAGCATTAGAGGGGTAAAGGGGTACGTGCATGCAAACTACTCTCAAATAACATGTATAATAATTATATGAACAAATGAAATCAGCTATATTTTTATTTATTTTTAAGATTTTCTTTATTTATTTGAGAGAGAGAGAGCACAAAGGGAAAGGGAGAGGGAGGAACAAGCTCTACTGAGCAGGAAGCCCAATGTGGGACTCCCTCCCAGAACCCTGAGATCACAACCTGGGAGGAAGGCAGATGCTTAACCAACTGAAACCAGCTATATTCTTAAAAAATAAGTACTATATCAATCTTCAACCTCCCTGGTTATCTTCGAAGTGCAAATTAAAACCAGACACATAAAAATGACAAATGACAAATATTAGGCAATCTGATAATAATAAATGTTGGTAAGGATGTGAGGAAATGATAATCCACATACACAACTGGCAAAAGTTTAGACTAGCACAGAAATTCTGGAAAGCAAACTGACAATACTTAGCAACTCACATTCAGATCCATTAAAAAAATTCAAATATATGAATAATCATAATCTAAAAGGACTAGATATTCCACTTAGACAGAAATGACACAAAACCTGTCCAAAGGTTGTTTAGAGAAGTCAGGCATGAACTATAAGAAAACCATGCTCATAGGTCAGTTTTTGTTCTTTTTTTGTTTGTTTTTATAATGGATAAAAAAGAAAAAAAATCAGGAAACAACTCAAATGTCCACCAACAATTGAAAAAAATAAATTTTTAAAAATCATGGAAAATTAATATCTGTAATACTTTCTAGCAATGAAGACAAATTAATAGAGCTACACAAATTGACATTTAAGAATTTCAAAAACATTTCATGGATAAAGTAAATCAAAAGAGTGAAAAAAAGGAATATTCCGTTTACATAAAGTTCAAAAGCAGACAAAACGAAACAATACATTGAAGAAAAGCAAGGTAATGTTAAAGACAAAATCCAAGATAACTTAACTCTTAAAAGGGGAGAGCACAATTAGGGTCACGTATAAGCCCATAAGAAAATCTCAATAAATTTGAAAAGCAGACAGACAACATACAGACTTATTTATCACAATGCAATAAGCTTAAACTTATCACAATGCAATAAAATTAGAAATTATAATAGCCAAATATCTACATATATTTTAAAATTATAAAATCGCATTTTAATCACTTTTAAAGAAGAAATCAAAGGAGCAATAGAAACTATTCTGGTATTAATAGTAATAGTGCCATATGTTGAAATGTGTAAGCCAAAAGTTGTCCCTGACTTGACATAACTACATCAAATATTTTGAATGATTTATCCTTTAAATCAATAGCCAACAAGACTAATAGTCTCAATAAGTAGAAAATTGATCTCATCATTCATTGCTTTTAAACACTATACTGCTGCGCTCTATATTTTATTGTTTTTCTGTAATTTTATTTTTAAAAACTGATGAAGGGTACAACGTTATTCATTATACTGTTCATTAAAATATCCTGTAAATTTGAAGTTTTTAAAATAGAAAGCTAAAAAAATATGAAATAAATTTATTAAATTAAATGTAGAAATCTATGGCCCTGTGGGCATGAACTAAAATTCCTCTTAATTAAAAATTCCTCTTAATAAAAATATAATTTTATCAGAATTAAGAAAAATTATATGTGTATAGGCTTGGAGTAAGGAAGGTCTTCTTCATTAAATAACACATGAATTGCAAAACCATAAGGAAAATGTTGATAAATGCTCAAAATATAATTAAATCAGCAGGGAAATCTTCTGTAGGATGAAAAACAACTTAAAGTAAGACAAAAAAAGGATCACAAATATCAACCAATAAAGGATATAATACTGGAAAACTTGGTACGCCTAGGTGGCTCAGTTAGTTAAGCGTCTGCCTTCGGCTCAGGTCATGATCCCAGGGTCCTGGAATCCAGTCCCACATCAGGCTCCTTCCTCAAGAGGGAGCCTGCTTCTCCCTCTGCTTGTTCTCTCTCTCTCTCTCTGACAAGTAAATAAATAAAATCTTCAAAAAAATACTGGAAAACTTAGCAAGAAATATGGAAAATCTATATAATGAAAACTTTAAAATATCATTGTGGAACATTGCAGAAAGCATGAACACATATATTGGCATAACATGTTCTTGTGTACAAGCACTAAAATTCAAAAAGCTGGTTAATGCTTCCCAAACTAATCTTTATATAAAATGCAATCCCAGTAAAAAGATCAACATATTTTTTGAGCTAAATAAACTGCAATTAAAAAAAACAGAGTCTTGCCATTTCCAACGATCTGGATGGAACTAGAGGGTATTATGCTAAGCGAAATAAGTCAATCAGAGAAAGACAATCATATAATCTCACTGATAATGAGGAATTTGAGAAATAAGACAGAGGATCAAGGGGAAGGGAAGTAAAAAAGAAACAAGATGAAACCAGAGAAGGAGAAAAATCATAAGAGACTCTTATTAATCTCAGTAAACAAAATAAGGTTTGCTGGAGGAGAGAGGAGTGGCAGGGATGGAATGGCTGGGTGATGACATTGGAGAGGTGCTATGGGGAGTGCTGTGAATTGTGTTAAGACTGATGAGTCAAAGACCTGTACCCATGAAACAAATAATAACTTATATGTTAATTAAATTGTTTCAAAATAAATAAATGAATAAATAATCTGCTATTCATTGGGAAAATAATTTATGGGATATTTTTTGAAAAAGAAGACAGGCCCCACAAGATACTTCGTATTTTAAAGATATTTAGGGGCGCCTGGGTGGCTCAGTGGGTTAAAGCCTCTGCACGTGGCTCAGGTCACGATCCCAGGGTCCTCCAATCGACCCCCACATCAGGCTCTCTGCTCAGAAGGGAGCCTGCTTTCTCCTCTCTCTCTGCCTGCCTCTCTGCCTACTTGTGATCTCTCTCTGTCAAATAAATAAATAAAATCTTTTTTTAAAGATATTTAGTATAAAAATAACAACAACATTGCACTTGCATATAAATAGACAAACAGCTCAACAGAACAGTAAAGCCTGGAAAGAACAGAAAAGGAAGTCCAGAAAACAGACCAAAAAGCGTAAACTGTATGTGATTAAAAACGGCAGATTTAAAATGAACAAGTGGGTTGCACGGTAGTCCCACAGATCCATCTCTTGCCTCAATGGTGTTTGTATGGCACAGACCCAGAGACACTCTTTTTTCCAGCCTCCCACCACCCTTCAACCTCTTTTCCAGTCACAACCCTCAGAACCATCTTCTCAGCCATCCTCCACCTCCATAACCAACCAACACCATTTTTCTGAGCTTAGTTCTCTATTTAAGCCCATCAACCACGAACTCCCAGCTTTGTTAGAATTATTCCCCCCAGAGGGAGGTGCCCTCAACCATCTGGTCAACAGGCGTCTGCCTGCCTCGTACCACCTACCTCTCTCCCGGCATCTAGTTCCGCTGACCACGGGACTCGAGAGCTGCGCCACTTCTAGGAGTCCGCGAAGGAGAACCAGGAAAGCCCCACGCGACTGAAGATGCAAGACCGGAGCAACCGCGGCACCCTTTCCCAGGATGCCCGGAAGCTGACCCAAGGTAAGGATAAGAGACCCTGAACCCCACGGAAACTCCCCTAGTTCTGCATAAGAACCAGAACCACGCCCTTTTATACCTGCATGCCCCGGGCTCCTCCTGCGCAGACGCAGTGACTTCTTCGGACCACCACTTCCTGGAGGAGGAGGTGAAACTCTTCCAGAAGGTGAGCGACCACGTGACTAAACGTGGCTGACTAGCCAGCGGTGAGTCTAGAGTGGACTGCACGCGTGTATCCTGGGAAGGCTCACCCTCGAGCAAGACTAGGAACCTCCAGGGCCCAGCTGCTTTTGAGGGGCCCCCTGGCCATCCCTCTGGCATCAGGGCTTCTTCCTCTACACCTCCCTGCAGCCACTTGGCAACCTTCTAACCTACAACCAAGCTTACAACCAAATGGGAACGAGAAAGCTTGTCGTAGAATTAATTAATTAATATGAGCAAGTGTGTCACTTGAGTACCTATGAAGTAGGGGGATGGAGGGGAACTAGGGGCAGTTGGGAAAGGAAGTAAATTTTAATTCATTTTTTTGAATCTTCAAAATCGACTCCAGATAAGTCAAAGATGTAAATGTAAAAAAGTAAGCTATAAAGAATTTTGAGAAACCATAGGAAATATTTTTCAAATTGCAGAGTAAGGAATGCCTTTTACATTTTACAAAACCCAGAGGTCATTGAAAATTAAAGATTTTGACTATGTGCAAATTCAAAAAATTTGTGAGAAAAAAGCACAAAAAAAATAAAATGACAAACAGAAAAAATTATTTGTAATTCATATCAATGGAAAAGGATAAATTCCAAAACATATATTTAGGTTCTGTAAATTAGTAAGAAAAGGAACAAAAACACCATAGAAAAAAATGGGTGGGGGGTGCCTGGGTGGCTGAGTCCTTAAGCGTCTGCCTTAAGCTCTGGTCATGATCCCAGGGTCCTGGGATCCAGCCCCACATGAGGCTTCCTGCTCCTGGGGAAGCCTGCTTCTCCCTCTCCCACTCCCCGTTCTTGTGCTCCCTCTCTCACTGTGTCTCTTTCTGTCAAATAAATAAATAAAATCTTTAAAAAAAAAAGAAAAGAAAAAAACGGGTGAAAAAAGAAAAATGATTATCAACAGTTTACAAAAGATTATCAACAGTTTACAGAAAATAAATGTAAGTGACAAATATATGAAAAATGTTCATTCTCTCATTATACAAGAAATGCAAATTAAAACTATGTTGAGATACTATATTTCACCTATTTGTTTGGCAATGGTTAAAAAGATGCTATGGGAAAAAGTCAGTCTCAGACATGGCTGGGGGATACAACATGGTACAGTCACTGTGGAGGGCAATTTAACATTACTTTCAAAATTACTAATGCACATCTTTGATTCTAGGAATATATCCTCGAGATACACTCCTAAATGTGTAAAATGATGCCTATACAAGGTTGCTTATTGCACCATTTTTTGTGATAGCAAATCATTAGGAACAGGCCAAACATGCGGAATTCTGGTCAAAAAGGACTGTCCACTGAGTGAATAGGCAAAACCAGGTGAGTGTATTAGAGCAGGACACTAGAGAAGAGACTTTTTCAAAAAGACAAGAATTCTCAACAGTTTCAAATACTGAGGAGAGGTCAAGTAAGATGAGAGGAGAGAATAAACAATTGATAGTGGGAAGATGAATATAATTGATAATCTTTAAAAAATAATATGGTGAGGGACAAAGTGGAATGATAAGATCAAAAATCTCTATAGGTTAAGAAGAGAATGGGAGATGAGGAAGAAGCAAGGGTATAGACTATAATTGGAAAGTTTTGGTGTTTTCAAAAAATGGGTGATAATATAGGAATAGAATAATCTTGTAGAGAAATAATAATTTACACTACCCTCATAGCTACTTGGAGGAGCTTGGAGGAGCTACTTGGAGGAAAAGAAAAAGAAAGAAGAGAAAAAGAAGGGAAGAAAAAGAAGTAGGAAGGGAGGGAGGGAGACAAATGAGATTATGACAAGAACCATTCTCTCTCTCTGTCTCTAAAATAAATAAATCTTGGGGCACCTGGGTGGCTCAGCGGGTTAAAGCCTCTGCCTTTGGCTCAGGTCATGATCTCAGGGTCCTGGGATCGAGCCCCGCATTGGGCTCTCTGCTCAGCAGGGAGCCTGCTTCCCCCTTTCTCTCTGCCTGCGTCTCTGCCTATTTGTGATCTGTGTGTGTGTGTGTCAAATAAATAAATAAAATCTTTAAAAAATAAAATAAATAAATCTTTTAAAGAAAAAGTGGGGGTGCATGGGTGGCACAGTCCCTTAAGCGTCCAACTCTTGGTTTTGGCTCAGGACTGATCTCTCAGCGTTGTGAGATTGAGTCCCAGTTGGGGCTCTGCTCACTGCAGAATCTGCTTGAGTTTCTCTCTCCCTCTCTCTTTGCCCCTCCCCACAACCCAATGTGCGTGCCCTCTCTCTCTCTCTCTCTCAAATAAATAATTAAATTGGAACCATTAATAGCCCCTCAGAAAAGGCTGATTAATGTTAAGATCTTTCCAGTTATTATTGAACTTAGTTTAACATTTTTTTCTGAAGGTCTCTCATAATCAAAGATTATGTTAGTAATGAATATTGTTAGAACCTTGTATATATCTGATTAGTAGGTAGTGTAGGAATTCTTGACACATAAATAAACTTTATTGTCATTCGGCTGAACTGTAGCCATTCTTCGGGACTCCCATGGTATGTAGCTCCTCTTCCTCTGATTCACTGGCCCTTCACTAGGCCAACAGAGCCTATCTGACACTGTTATCAGCAATAAGTGTAAACGATGCTTTTTTTTAATGTTTATATTTGTCCTAATTGGGCCTGACTTTGTAACTTCTTTTTTTCATTGTTGTTTTTCTATTATTCATTCCACTTTGAGTGATTATGTAGATATTCAGTTATCATGTAACTAGTTGTATATTTAGTGGTTGAGAATAAGGGTATCACAGCTTCAATGCTGGCACCACACCTGCACTTCAGAAATTTATCATGGTTTGTTCAAACATGTTCAAACATGTGATCTAGTGATGGGTATGGTTTAAGTGATGCTGATAACAGTAGTAGCAAATTCAAATCTTATGACTCCGTAACAGTTTAAACCTTGCCCTTTTCTGTAGACTGCCCTATTTGCCTGAATTCTTATGCCACTGTAATAATATTTAAGGCTCAATTATTTTAAGAACAAGAAACTCAAATTTTAAAAGATAATACTGTATCTTCACTCATATGGATTTGTTCAGAGCTCATTTATGGAGTGTCAACTCAGCATTAAGGGCTACATCATTTTCCGCACTAGAAAGGTTTATAACCTAGTGGAGTAGACAGATACTGAAACAATTACTATAAAGTGAGACAGATGCTCTCTTGGCGAAGTTCTGGACACAACGGAAGCACATCATAGAGTCATCAGAGAAAGCCCCTGCAGCAGGTCTTTTGTATACTAATGTCGAGGTCTCATAGGATGTCATCATCAATAGAGCTATGGGCAAAGTCTTCCTAAAAGACAGATGCAGAGTGCTAAACTAGATTAAATCCTCAAGACTTTGTAGTTTTGTATTGCCACTTGGATCTGAATACATTCAACCCAAATTGTCCCTACATGGATGCAGAGAGGTGACAGATCACACATCTAGTTTATTTATCCTTTATACTTTAGTATGAACGTGTTTATCAGATCCTGTCTAGAAAACACATTTTGTAAAAGTAAAAGCATCTTCAGGCCCAGGAACCTTGGGAAAATACTGGCAAGTAAGAGAAAAGGGAACAAAAAGAGGAAGGCAGAAGATATTCTAGGCAGATATTATGTATTCACCACCTTGCTAATAGGAGCTCGGAAATGTGCCTCACTATTCCCTGTTTTCAATCAAATCTGGATTCTCTCTCCACTGCTTGGTTAAGATCTGATTCCCTTGCTTCACTTTTACTCTAGATGGCAGCAGCAGAACAAAATAGAAAATAAAATTCTAGTTTCAGTGAAATTTATTCACCTGTAACTACTAAGTAAAAAAGGTCTCAGTGTTATTTGAATTAAATTCGCCCTTTAAAATTTCTCTTCCAGTATAGAAATACATCAACAATATTTTAGTAATTAAAAGTCAAGGTGCAGATTTCTTCACAGTTATTCAACTTGTTAGGCCATTCATAATATAGTATTTGTAAATAATTTTTATTGTAATAACAATAACTCTGTGAAGACATTACTTATTTTCACAAGTTTATATTTATAAGCTGAGATGTCAAGGTAGAATATCCAATATACTTTTAAAATTGATGGAACTTTGTCCAATAAAGGGCCAGATAATCAAACTCACCATAGAAATTCTCTGGCTGAATATACCAGAGAAATAAAACATTACTATTTCCTTTATAAACTTATGTTTTTAAAGTTGTTTCAAATATACATGCACACATGAAATTGGCTTTTATATCCAGTATATTAAAATTACAAATAGTTTATAAATACTTAAAAATAAATGATTTTATTATAAAATGAAATACCCAACCCCATCACTCTGTAAACCAAAACTATCTATGATCCCAGAACATAGTTTGTAGATGAGATTATAGAAACATTGTAAAAATAAAGAGACACAAAGAGGAGCCAGGAGATGAAAAGAAGGATCAAAGTTGTAATAATTTTCAAAAAGGGGCTTCCAGAAAGCATGGACTACTTGGGTTGACATTGTATTCTCACACAATTCTAGGCTGGATTGAACAGAGAATTCCTAAAAGTTAGAAAATATAATTGTACGGGTTTTATGCCTCATGGCTGTAGAGGATGAAACTCACATCTCTATATGCATAGGTTTATGTATTGATTAAGTTAATTTTCCTGCACAGGGTATTAATACATCTTGGAGAAGGGTCACTTTTTCTAATTCATACAGAAGTGCCATTTGGACACACAGTGGCCCTGTTATCATGAGTCAGAAGGGCTTCATTAAATTAAAGCCCTACCAAACTAACACTTTCTTTTTGTGCTAGAATTACTGACTTGATAAATCAGAATTAATTATTCAGAATAATTATCTTTAGATTACCATTGTTCAATCATTTTGTAACTAGGTTGACGGAGATGCCGCATAGAATCCTGTCAAGGACCCAGGCTTCAGAGTGGAGGTTTTAGATGGATTTATAGTTCTGTCATTTATTTATCAGTTCTGCTGGTGTTTGGATGAATTGGAAAGTAGTCCAGCACCATGTAGTCCAGCACCATTTTATTTATTTATTCCTTTTGATCTAATCATTGCATTAAAATCTAACATGAGTGCTCGATTCAGCAGCACATGTGCTAAAAAAAAAAACTAACATGAGGGGAAGAAAATTCAGGAAGGTGGATAAAGCTTTATGCACAAAGAAGTTCACCATTATGTGATTTACAATAGCGAACAGCTGGAAATGATGTACAAGAGAGGAATGGTTAAGAAAATTACAATTATATACTAAGATTCAGTAATCAAATAAATATTTATCAAGGGGTTCCTAACATACCATGTAATCAGCTAAGCACAGGAAATTCAGTAGTGAACATGATAGGTACAGAACCTGACTTTCCTATAATAATTTAAGGTCAAGCCTTAAAAAGGCAAGAAGAAAACCCTTGTAATATTATAATACTTAATAATGCAAGAAAACTTTTATTATGTATCCATTATACAATTTATATATGTATATATGTAGAAAAGATATTGGAAGAAAATACATCAGAATGTTAATAATTGTAATGGTAATACAATTATTTTGCAACAATTTTCCACATTTTCTGCAATGAGCACGTTTAAAAATATTTTTATATCACGTAAAATGATTCTGTATCAAAGGTTGGTTGTGATAAAAAGAGAATTATATCTAATAATGTACTCAAAAGCCAGATTCATTTCATGGTAAGGAATATCTCCAAGCATATAGAGACAAATTACATTGTCTTTTTTGTGTGTTTTGATTTCCATCACAGTGTTTTTTGTAGAACCTGCTTCCTCTTCTTGGGAATATCTCTTCTTATGCAGAGGAATGCTTGCAGCATATTCCACCCAGGTGACACAAGGGGGTGCCTGGGCCCTGCTTCCAAATGCTTCCCTTTTTCTTCCAGGAAAGAAAAAAAGAAAAAAAAATTAAAACCTGATATTTGATTTGGTGACCAGTTAAAATGTTCTAATGGACTTATGTATGCGGTCCACATGCATTTCTAACCTGAGAGATCTTGGAAGACATGATCCTTTACAAAGTACCTCCACTTCCCTGCACTTCTTTCATTAGAAAAAATATTGCAGGAAAATAAGAGGCCTTTTAAAGCACTATTCATAAGAATGGAGATAGCCTAAACTCCTTAAGGAGTTGCTAAGCAAATTATGGTACATCATAAACAAATCAGAAAATAACCATTAAGAATAATATTGATGTGTAAGGACATTAAAAAGCAATTTTTAAAAAAACCAATTTATACAATAATATGTACAATATGCTCTAATTTTTTACTTCAATATATCATATGCATAATTAGACAACTCTAGAAAGATACATGCCAAAATATTAATAGTCATTATCCTTAAAAGATGACAAGGGTTTTTTTTTACTGACTTTTCCCTGCATTCCTACATTTTATAATTTTTGTCTATGATAAAAAAGACTTTTTTTAAACAATAAGAATAAATGAGTTACTCCCAAATGAAAATATACTTGTTCTTATAACCTGTGCTAAGTAGATATGTAAATCATCGCAAGTTTCCCAGAGATATGGTGACTATACTGCTGTATTTGCCAAAGACAGTTCTACTTTATGATTGTTATTTTGGTTTAACTATTAATAGTGCCTCTTTCAGTCTCAAAAGTTTGACTAAGTTAACGTACAGGTGTATTTTTAAATTTTTTCCAGAAAGTTAGCAAGGCTTGCAGCTTTTCCCCTTATGTCAGCAGGCTGCTTCTAATCCCAAGAACCTTAAATTGTTTCTATGTGCTCAATGCAAGGCGGGCCCAGAAGTTCTGAGATTTTCCAGGCTACATTAGCTTCAGTTTGGGGCCAGGGTAAACTCCAAGACCCCAACAAAAGAAAAAGTCTTTTTGAGACCCCACCTTGATGCCTTGGCTGAATGCCCTTCAGGCTAATTTATGCACCAGGAACCCTCTATGGAACGGTGACAGGACACCCTACCATCACACCTCCTGGCATGCTTTTTTGGGGACAGAATCTTGGCAGACTAGAACAAATAGCGTTTTTCTAACTACTATAAAGCACTACTATAAATGTAAAACCAGTAACTTGGGCCTTGCTGAAAAAACTCCTTAGATTAGAAGTAACAAACGCCACTCAAATGACGGAAGTATATAGAAAATGTTCTAAAGTAATCTAAGGTTATCTCCTGGGACTTACAGTATAGAACGCAGCCAAGCCCCACACGGAACCAGAGCCAGAACTGGAAAGTGCAGGCAGCCAACTCTTTTGTCCTTTCTCTTTCTCTTTCTCTTTCTTTTTCTTCCTCTTCCTCATCTTCTTCTACTCCGTGGAATTGCTTGTTTCTGTTTCGTTGCACACGTCTATGTCATTCTTCTCACTCTGCAGAAATGCTTATTCAGCTACTTTGTACACAAAGCCAAAGTCTGCCACCCTGGGTGCCCCGACATGTTCTCTCGGGTCTACAGGAATTTATTAGTGCCAGCACCTCTGAGTCCAAATTCCCAATTCCCAAGGGACAGACTCGCAGTTATAAATGAATGGATTGGTTTCTCCTGATTCAGGTGTCCACTCTGACTCAATTATGTCAGGAGGGGTGGAATCACAGTAGTAAAATGGCCCATCCAAGTGGATTAGAGAAGAGGAATGTAGTCTCAGTAGACTCCCCCATAAGAATCTGCTAGCTTTCCCTCTTTCAGAGAAACTGGCAAGTTTCTCCTCTTCAATGACATACTCTTACTAAACAGACAGAAGAGAAGGAGCTTTAGTAACTCCAATCCACACACCACTGGTACTGTAAGGACACTTCCAATGACATCCTCAGCCATAGTTTTCCCCAGAGTTACTTCAAATGTTTTCCCCAGAGTTGCTTCATATTTTCTTAATTCTACTGCCAACTTCCAAGGCAACTACGAACATAGTCCTTACCCTCTTTCTTCCAAACTTAAATCCCACAATGAAGAGTCATAAGGAAGTCACGGGTCACCCATTTAAAGAGCAAAGTCTTTATTTGTTTGCTTTTCATCCATTCACTCACGTAACAAACATTTTCTGCATTGCTACCATATGTCAGAGCCTCTGCTCAGTGCTGTGGGAAGAGATAAGACACGGTCCTTATTCACAGGCATTCACAATGTACTGAGAGAGTCAAAGAGATAAAAGAATAATTATGTTACAATGAGATATGACCTACAACAGAAGTATATACAAAGTACGCTGAGTGCAGAGAGAAAGGGTCTAAATCATCCTTGGGGAAATCAAGAAAGGCCTCAAAAAGATTATATTTCTTTTGGGTGCTGAAAGAATAAGACTTTTCCTCATGGAGATGAAGGGGAAGATTCCAAGTTAAATAACAACAATAATAAGTCACTGCCATATACTTAGCGTTTACTGCATATAGATACTCTACCACATGCCATACGTGGATTATCTGGTTAAACCTTGAAACCCAGCTGGTCTGACTGTCACTCCCTATGTACATGTATCTCCACCCACAATCAGTTACTTAGAACACAAGAGCCTCAGGAGGACAGAACTATGGGCACGTAGGAACTTTAACAAGTGCCAATTGCTGAGCTGAAAATATTCTATGTATATGTAAGGAAACAAGCAGTCTTATACACAACCGGTGGAAGTAGGACTTCCTGAAGGACAATTTGTCAACAAGCATCAAAACTCAAGCCTAGAGGGATGCCTGGGTGGCTCAGTTGGTTGAGCGGCTGCCTTTGGCTTGGGTCATGGTCCTGGCGTCCTGGGATCCAGTCCCACATCGGGCTCCTTGCTCAGCGGGGAGCCTGCTCCTCTCTCTGCCTCTGCCTGCCTCTCTGCCTGCTTGTGTTCTCTCTCTGTTAAAATAAAATAAATAAAATCGTTAAAAAAAAAAAAAACTCAAGCCTAGAGATTTGCCTTAAGGAAATAATTGAGAATGTAGACAAAGTTAAAACTACAAGGATGTTCATCACAGTATTATTCATAATAGCAATCAAAAATGTCCAATAATGTTACCATGAAAAATGTAGAAGTAAATTTATTGAATGAAAAGATGTGCATAACAAATTTTCAAAAATCAATATATAAGTAGAACACAAAGAATATTCTTAATTATTTTATTTTACATGTGTATATATAAAAATATATTTATATGGGTATATAAATTAAAAATACGCGTTTTAAATGTGCAGATGTGTATGTTTTACTTTATTTATGTATATTTTAGTGTTTACAGACACACACTTCTATGAAATGCTAGAAAGATACACATTACGGGTGCCTGGCTGGCTTAGTCAATAGAGCAGATGACTCTTGCTCTCGGGGTTGTAATTTCAAACCTCACATTGGGAGTAGAGATAACTTAAAATCTTTGATAAAAAAGATACACATTAAAATTTATCAGTGATTTGTCTGGCCAAGAATTTGAGGACTGGATAATATTTCTTTTGGTTTATTTCTCTTTTTAAATTGTTCTATAAGTTTATATTATTTATGTAAGTAAAACAAAAAGGAAAGCTTAAGATACCATTTATTGATGGCAATTAATAATTTAATCATTTGTTTAAGTGTACCAAGCCAAGAACAAGATCTCAATGTGTGACCTACACCCAACATAAAATTACTTGGTATTTATATAACAGTGGTATCTCTGAAAGTTGTAAATGTTTGCCTCTTTGAACATTATTTTCATAGAGATTATTTATACATCCATATTAGTCTGCCCCTTACCAATAATTTGGGCTTTGGTAAGCAACTTAAACTCTCTGAGCTACAGATTGATTATCTATAAAAAAAAGAAACAACATAGGGTGCCCGGATGGCTCAGTCAGTTGAGCATCTGACTCTTGATCTCACTTTAGGTCTTTGTTGAAAGTTCAAGCCCTGTGTGGGGCTCCATGCTGGGCATGGAGCCTACCAAAACAACAACAACAACTTAAACTAAAATTTAAAAAAGAAAAAATATTTTAAAAAATAACCTCTCTTACTAGTTCTTTTTCTTAAGATTTTATTTATTTATTTGAGAGAGAGAGAGTGCAAGCACGAGTAGGGAGGAGGGGGGAGGGGCAGAAGGAGAAGCAGACTCCCCACTGAGCAGGGAACCTGGCATGGGACTCCATCCCAGCACCTTGAGATCATGATCTGAGCTGAATACAGATGCCAAATGTCTTAGCCACTCAGACACACTCTCTTACTAGTTTTTTTCAGGACTGAATGAAGGTACTTATGCATACCTTATAAAGCTTTATACTAATATTCAGTGGAATTTTAACTAAGATCAGATATTAGATCCTTAGTTCTCCTTTGGGATTCTTCTAATTTTTAAGATTATCCAACATTTTTAAGACCACAAAATTATGTGCAGTATGCTCTTTGTTATTCAATCATATGCAATCCTCAAGGTATTGGCAACCCAGGAAAACTGTATTGTTCTCATTAATAGGTTTGGCTGCTGCTCTTACAATTTTGGAGATCTACCACAAAAAAGGAATTCGCCTTGCTTGTTGAAACTTTCTGTGAAACTGATTCAAGCTTCTTAATACATTGAATGTTCCTATATGGCAGGATGCTAAGCTTAGCAAAATAGCCAATAATAATGCTCAGGCTAATTTTAACTCCCTGCTCTTTTTATAACCATAGGCAGAAGGATCCAAAACTAAAGAGTCACGCTTCTCCCCAGCATGGTCAAAAGGTCAGTTGTTTCAGCCATTGGAATTCTTTTTTCCTTCTCGCTTTCTATGCTCTTCCTAACCTGAGAAATCAATTTTAAACATGCTTACCATGAGATGTGATTTCACCCCCTTTCATCTGCTAAGTTCTAGCTCTGTCTCTTACTGATTCATTGGACACCTGTTTCCTGTGCGTTATTGGAAACCACAATGTAATATGACATTAGAGGCTTTAGTTACAGAAAATAATTTTCTACTGCACAAGCAGCCCTTTCCTCCAGTCAGCTTTTGACAAATACTCATAAGATCATATTGGCAATACTGGTAAACACATCCTGTTGAGAATCCAAGGCAATCGTAATTTCGGAATTTTGAAATCTTCTGGCATCTCTGAATTTGAAAGATGATCCGGGTGGTGAGCTTATAACAGTGTGTTCTAATCTTCTTTGGGTCTATGACACCATTATGAACATACTAGGACAGATCTGAAGGGTGTTTCCCTTCCCTACCCTGCCCGTTATTCACCAGCCCAGGGAAATGTTTTGATATACTATTTTCTACCCTTAGCACTTACTAGGATGAATAATGGAAAAGCAATTGCAAAAGAAAATTGAACTTGAGATATTGTCTATCAACAATCCAATTACTTCTATTATAATTGTTTACTTAATTAGAATTTGTTGTATCTGCTTTCACTTTAGAGCATTAGTTCTGGTGCTCTTTCCCCCATATCTAACATAGTGCTTGTTACAAAGTAGATGCTGAATAATTTTTTTTAAATGAATGAATCCTCTCTCAATCCAGGTTCCCATTTTCATCAACAAAATTAACTAATCAAGACCCCCTTAAGGTCAAGGGGGTGGCTATATGAATCAATTAAAAATACAGTCCACCAGTGCTGGGCAAAGTTTGGTCTCTGGAATATAAATCAATGTCTAATGTAATCCATAACAAAAAAATGTTTCCACAATGACAAATGGGTGATATTCAAGTAAAATGTTAAAATATGTTATGCTGGATTAATGACAAGAGATTTGTCACATTTTGTTATTTTAAAGCCAACAGCTACTACTGCCTTTTGTTATCAATACTCTAGCTCCTTCCTCCTCATAACAGGAGCCTAGGCTTCTTGAACACATACTGGTGACGAAACTGCCTTATGGGCTTTGTGTAAATGCATTATTGATTTATTCTTGACAATATTATAGGGTAGAGATCATTATTAAGCCTATTTTATAAATTAGAAAATTAGAAAAGAAAAGAAAGCATAAGCTAATTGTCCAAGTTTCCCAAAACATGTAAATAGCAGAGTCAAAATTCAGATCTGCTTCTATTCGAAACCAGAATCCAAGCTCTTATCTGCTAAACTCTATCACTACAGTTAAAAACTCAGGATTACTAGATTTCTTTTAGTTTAATTCCATTGTACTCAGAAAATAAACCTTGCATGATTTCAATTAATCATAATTTTCTAAGTTTTGTTTTATGACCTAGAATATTGTTTTAGGTAATGTTCTTGGTGCATTTGAAGAAAATATATATTCTATTGCTTTTGGGTGGAGTTTTCTATGAATGTTAATTAAACCCAGTTGGTTGATGGTGTTTTCCAGTTCTACATCTTTGTTAATTTGCCCTTTACTTGTTCTACCAATTACTGCTGGAGGAGTCTTAAGACTCCAACTGTAATTTTTATTTTCTAGTTCTATCAGTTTTTTCCTGATGTATTTTGGAGCTCTGTTGTTAGGTCCGTACACATTTACGTTTATTATGACTTCTTAATAAATTAACTCTTTTATCATTATGTAAAGTCCCTCATTATTGCTGGTTATCTTCCTTGTTCTGAAGTCTACTTGGATATTAATACAGCCTTTCAGCCTTCTTTTGAATAGTGTCTATATTGTATATCTTTTCCTATCCTTGTGGTTTTATCTACCATATTGTTAAATTTAAAGTGAATTTCTTTTCCCTTCTCCCTCTGCCCCCTCCTCCCTGCTTGTGCTCTCTCTCAAAATAAATAAAATAAAATCTTTAAAGTGAATTTTTTGAAGGAGCACATAGTGTTTTTTATCCATTCTGACAATTTCTTTCTTTTAATTTGTCTAGGTCATTTACATTTAGGGGTGCCTAGGTGACTCAGTTATTTAAATGCTTGCCTTCAGCTCAGGTCATAATCCCAGGGTCCTGAGATTAAGCCCTGCATCAGGATCTCTACTTGGGGAGTCTGCTTCTCCCTCTGCCTATCCCTTCCCCTCCCCCTGCTCGTGCTCTCTCTCACTCTTTCAAATAAAATACATAAAATCTTAAAAAAAAATCATTTATATTTACTGCAATTATGGCTCTATCATCTTACTATTTGTGTTCTGTTTGTTCTCTCTATATTTTATTCCTCTGTTTCCACTTTCTACATTCTTTTGGATTATTTGAAATTTTTGTACTCCATTTTAATGTACCTGTTGAGTTTTGAGATGATATATCTTTGTATAATTTTTTACTGGCCTCTTTAGGGGCTATAATATGCATACTTAAGTTTTCACAACCTACTTAAGATAAATATTTTACCATTTCAAGTGGAATGTAGAAACCTAATCAAAATGTAGGTCCTTTTAGTCCTCCCTCTTTATGCTTCAGTTGGCATATGTATCTACATACTCCACTAAACAATGTTATAGCTTTTTTTTTTTTAAGATTTTATTTATTTGTGTGTCAAAGAGAGAGAACAAGCAGGGGGAGCTGCAGGCAGGGGGAGAGGCAGGCTCCCCACTGAGCAAGAAGCCCAATGTGGGACTTGATCCCAGGACCCTGGGATCATGACCAGAGCCAAAGGCAGATGCTTAACCAACTGAGCCACCCAGGCATCCCATAACTTTTGCTTTTAACTGCTATATATACATATATATATATATATATATATATATACTGCTATATATGCTATATATATGTACATGTGTGTGTGTGTGTATATATATATATATATATATATATGACAGAGAGAGATTTAATTTATTTGAGAGAGAGAGAGCAAAAGTGGGAGGGGCAAAGGGAGAGGGAGAGAGCATCCCAAGCAGACTCCACACTGAACATGGAGTCCAATGGGGGCTCGATCCCACAACCCCAAGATTAAAACTTGAGTTGAAACCAAGAGTCAGTCACCTAACCAACTGTGCCACCCAGACACCCAGCCCAATATATTTTAAAGAACTTCAGGAGAATAGTCTATTATATTTACCCATGTTTTTACCACTCTAGTTCCAGGTTCCACTCTAGTGTTATTTCTCTTCTGTCTGAAGAATGCATCCATTGTTTCTTTTAGAGCAGGTTGCTGGTGAAGAATTCCTTTAGTTTTCCTTTATCAAGAATGTCCTTATTTCACCATCATTAACAGAAAGAAAATTTTACTGAACATAGACTTCTAGATTATTTTCTTTCAGCACTTTAAATATGTTGCGGTGGGGCGCCCGGGTGGCTCACTGGGTTAAAGCCTCTGCCTTCAGCTCAGGTCATGATTTCAGGGTCCTGGGTTGGAGCCTCACATCGGGCTCTCTGCTCAGCGGGGAGCCTGCTTCCCCCTCTCTCTCTGCCTGCCTCTCCGCGTACTTGCGATCTCTCTCTCTCTGTCAAATAAATAAATAAAATCTTTTTAAAAAAAGGTTTAAAAAATAAATGAAATAAAATAAAAATGTTGTGGCAGGAGTGGCTAGGTGGGTCAGTTGGTTAAGCATCTGCCTTCGGCTCAGGTCATGATCCTGAGAGTCCTGGGATCAAGCCCCACATTGGGCTCCCTGCTCAGTAAGGAGTCTGCTTCTCCTTCTCCCTCTGCTACTCCCTCCTCATCTCTCTCTCTCTCTGTGTCAAATAAATAAATAAAATCTTTTAAAAATGTGGAAATTTCCTTCCTTCTGGCCTTTGTATTTTTGATGAGAAATTCTCATTTTATTCAACTAATTTTTCCTATATCTTTAAAGATTTTATTTATGAGGCACCTGGGTGGCTCAGTGGGTTAAAGCCTCTGCCTTTGGCTCAGGTCATGATCTCAGGGTCCTGGGATCGAGCCCCGCATCAGGCTTTCTGCTCAGTGGGAAGCCTGCTTCCCCTCTCTCTCTGCCTGTCTCTCTGCCTACTTGTGATCTCTCTCTCTGTCAAATAAATAAATAAAATCTTTAAAAATAAATAAATAAAAAATAAAAATTTAAAAAAAAAATTTTATTTATTTGAGAGAGAGAGCCCATCAGCATGGAGACAGGCAGAAGAACAAGCAGACTCCATACTGAGCATGAAGCTCAATGCAGGTCTCTATCCCAGGACCCTGAGATTATGACCCTAGATGAAGTCAGATGGTTAACCGAATGAACCACTCAAGCACCCCGTTTTTAGTAGCTTGAATTTCATGCACTTGAATGTGAATTTCTTTGTATTAATCCTCTTTATGGTTCACTAAGCTTGAATATATATGTATATGTTTCACCAAATTTGAGAAGTTTCCAGCCATTAATTCTTTGGGGGGTTTGGTTTTTTTTTCTAAGTGTTTTTTTAAGTTTAAAAAAAATATTTATTTAAGTAATCTATACACCCAAGGTGGGGCTCGAACCCATGACACTGAGATCAAGAGTCACATGCTCTTATGATTGACTCAGCCAGGCACCTCTCAAGTTTTTATTTTATTTATTTATTTATTTATTTATTTATTTATTAGGAAAGAGAGAGAGTGAGAGAGAGCATGAGAGGGGAGAAGGTCAGAGTGAGAAGCGGACTCCCCATGGAGCTGGGAGCCCGATGTGGGACTCGATCTCGGGACTCCGGGATCATGACCTGAGCCGAAGGCAGTTGCTCAACCAACTGTGCCACCCAGGTACCCTCAAGTTTTTATTTTAATCACCTGGTACTCATCATGACAAGTGCACTCCTTAATCATCAATGCTTATTTCACACATTCCCTTCTCTCACCTCCCCTCTGATAACCATCCATTTTCTATAGTTAAGAGCTTGTTTCCTGGTTTGTGTGTCTCTCTCTTTTTCTTCCCTTTGCTCATTTGTTTTGTTTCTTAAATTCCACATGTGAGTGAAATAATGGTATTTGTCTTTCTCTGACTGACTTATTTCCCTTAGCATTATAATCTCTAGCTCCATCCATGTCACTGCAAATGGCAAGGTTTCATTCTTTTTTATGGCTGAATAATATTCCTCTGTGTGTGTGTATGTGTGTGTATGTGTGTGTGTGTGTTCTTTATCCATTCATCAATCAATGGACACTTGGGCTACTTCCATATCTTGGCTATTGCAAATAATCTTACTATAAATATAGAGGTGTGTGCATTCCTTTGAATTAGTGTTTTTGTATTCTTTGGGTAAATACTTTGTAATGCCATTGCTGAATCATAAGGTAGTTCTATTTTTAACTTTTTGAGGAACCTCCATACCATTTTCCACAGTGGTTACACCAGTTTGCATTCCCACCAACAGGACATAAGGATTCCTTTTTCTCCACATCCTCACCAACACCTGTTGTTTCAGCCATTCTGACAGATGGGAGGTGATGTCTCATTGTGGTTTTGATTTGCATTTCCCTGATGATAAGTAATGATGAACACTTTCCATGCCTCTGTTGACCATCTGGATGTCTTATTTGATGTCTGTTCATGTCTTCTGTCCATTTTTTAACTGGATTA
>CM052799.1:119137140-119156889 GCA_028533885.1 Nasua narica
TCGACTCTTTAATTTCTCTTTCTTCTGTTTTGCTGTTCGTGTATAGGAATGCAACTGATTTCTGTGCATTAATTTTATATCCTGAGACTTGATTGAATTCCTGTATGAGTTCTAGCAGTCTTGGAGTGGAGTCTTGTGGGTTTTCCACATAAAGTATCATATCATCTGCAAAGAGTGAGAGTTTGACTTCTTCTTTGCCAATTTGGATGCCTTTTATTTCTTTTTGTTGTCTGATTCCTGAGGCTAGGACTTCTAGGAGTATGTTGAACAGCAGTGGGGATAGTGGGCATCCCTGCTGTGTTCCTGATCTCAGGGTAAAAGCTCTCAGCTTTTCCCCATTGAGAATGATATTCGCTGTGCGTTTTTCATAGATGCCTTTGATGGTATTGGACCTCCAGCCTTATTTAATCACGCTCCAATTTTTTCTTTTTTTTTTAATGTATTTATTTATAGACAGAGTAGGGGGGAGGGGCAAAGGGAGAGGGAGAAAATCTCAAGCAGACTCCTCCCTGAGCACAGAGCCCCATGTTGGACCTGACCCTACCACCCAAGATCAGACCTGAGCTGAAATCAAGAGTGCTTGAGTTAGTTAGGCTAGGCTCACCTAACCACTCTCTAATTAATTCTATATTTAATTCATGTTAGTGTAAAAGAAACTCTTGTTAAATTCTCTCTTTCCATTTTCCACATCATGTTTTCCAGGCTCCTTTCCACATAAGTGTGCTTTAAAAAAAAAAAAAAAAAAGATGTTATTTGTTTATTTAGAGAGAGAGAGAGAAAGAATATACAAGAGTGGGAGGGAGAGGGAGAGAGAATCTGAAGCAGATTCCAGAGAGCCCAATGGGGGGCTCGAACCCACGACCATGAGATCAGGACCTGAACCCAAACCAAGAGTTAGACGCTTAACTGACTGGGCCACCGAGGTGTCCCCATGTAAGTGTGCTTTTTTTTTTTTTTTTTTAAAGATTTTATTGATTTATTTGACAGAGAGAGAGAGATCACAAGTAGGCAGAGAGGCAGGCAGAGAGAGAGAGAAGAGGAAGCATGCTCCCTGCTGAGCAGAGAGGCTGGTGTGGGGCTCAATCCCAGGACCCTGAGATAATGACCTGAGCTGAAGGCAGAGGCTTTAACCCACTGAGCGCCCCATAAGTGTTCTTTTGTGACAAAGTTCTCTCTAATGGCCTATAGGTCAATCTAAGAAATTTGGAATCTAAGTTATAGCAGGAAGCCACTGAAATATTAGAAGTGAGTGAGTGAGTGATATGATTCTTTTTGCTGGAAAGATTACTCTGGCTGGTCTATAGAGAATGAATCAAAAAAGACAGAAATGGAATGGGAAAACAAGACAGGAAGTCCAAACATTAATCCAGATGAGAAGATTCCAGCTTTTACTAGGGATGAGACTGAGAAAGGAAAAAATATTTGATAATGGGTTATATATGGGGAATGAGTCAGGAAGTAACTTTCAGTAATGACTAATAGATATAAAAAAAGATGGTCAACCTTATCCAAAAGATAAATGCAAATGAGATCTATAGTGAGATCACTTATTTAGGGAAAAACCCAAAATTTTGGTAACATACTCTGTTGGCAGGACTTGGGGATCTCATTTCATGCTGGTGGGAATGCCAAATGGCATAGACTCTTTGGAAAAGAAGTTAGCAACATAAGCATTTATCCTTTGACTCCATAAAAATTGATACCAAGGATATACTGGCAAATATACAGAATTGATATATATGGAAAGCTATTCATCACAGCAACATTCGTAATAGCAACCAGTGAGTGTACTTGATCTGACTGGTATTCCTTACAAAAATTAGTTGTTAAATTTTCAGGGATTTTGTAAGCTGGTTGTTAAACATAGTGATTATTAAAAATTAAATTGTATAAACTTGCAATTAAATTATATTTAAGAGCAGAGGTAATAAGTACTCAAAATTCAGCACTTCTTAGGTATTTTACTATATTATTATCTGTCTCTTGAGAGTTTTACATTTATTATATCTGAATGGTGGAAATTCTACATAATGGTGTGCTACTATATAGCACTTCCCAACTTCAAATCCAGGAACATGATATTAGTAGCTTGAAATCAGCCATGGTGGGAATATTTACACCACGCAGAAATTTGCAAACACTTCAAATCAAAGCTTTTTTCCCCTGAGGAGAGCTAATTGTTAAACATTTACACACAATTGGAAATAATCCAAACATCCATCAAGAGTTTTCTGGTTGAATAAACCATGATATGTCCATTCAATGAAGTATCATACAACTATAAAAGGAAAAAGGGCTATTTTTATATACTCCTATAAAAGTGAGCTCCAGAGGATACAGACAAGTAAAAAAAGCAAGTTGAATAAAAGTATGTATAATTTGCTTTTAAAAGCAGGGAAGATACGAAGGCATGTATGTTTTTGTTTTTTTTTTAAACAGAAGGCTAAGGCAGAAAAGTTTTTAAATGGCTACATATTAGAGAGAGAAGAAACTATAAGAAAGATGGAAATAGATTATTGACTTGGTTGAATATACCTTGTTTGGTAGATTTCTTTGGAGCCATACAAATGTTTCATATAATTAAATATTAAGATCTCATTAAAAAAAGAAATCCCTAAACATCTGAAGCAAAATGAAACAAATCAATTTATGCCATGAGTTGATGGCATAATCACATAGAGAAAAGTTATTTCAAATGAACTAAAAATACAATAATTTTATTTGTCTAGTCAGATATATGCTGAGGATCAACATAAATACATGAAATATAAACAAATCTTTAAAAAAATTTTAGTAATCATATTGCTAGTGATAAAATTGGTGATGTGATTCTGAAACTATTACATACAACCTACGACAAAGAAAATAACTGATGATGGTTATGCCATTAAGAACCAATATTTTTTACAGTAGTAGAAAACATCATAAATATAAAATCAAAGAAGCAAAAATGTTGTAATATTAAATTGAAAATATTGTGAAAACATATTTTCTCTTTAAAAATATTTGGGTATTTCCTAGCTCTGTGCTCTGAACAAGCCTAGAAACAATGACCAATGCAGCGGGAGTGAGCATGCCTAAAATCCAGATTGTGATCTCTCTCTCCTTTTTAAAGATTTTATGTATTTATTTTTTGAGAGCGAGAGTACAAGTAGGGGATGGAGGGGCAGAGGGAGAAGCAGATTCCAATGTGAGACTTGATCCCAGAACCCTGGGATCATGACCTGAGCAGAAGGCAGACACTTAACCAACTGAATCAGCCAGGGGCCCCTAGATTAGGATCTCTTAGTACCACTTTCCAATCCTGGATTCCTGCAGAAATAGATGATTGCAGTCCTGAAACAAGAGATGTCTACGGTGATCTTAGAATCATGCCAGAAAACAACAAGGCTACCAAAGACAATTGAACTTTGTAAAAAAGAATCAGGAGCCAAATTGGTAGCTCCTACCAGTCAAAGATGGCATAATTTGAGCATCAATAAAAATAATTGCTGTAATGGATTGAAACACATAAAAATATTTTTAAAAGTTTATTGGCCACCCATGCAGTATGAGACACAATCAACCCATTATGCTAAAAGGTGATAAATGAAAGAATAGAGTATTTTGTCTTTCCCATTTAAAATGTACTGCTGGGTAACCAAAAGTTGTGAGAGGAAGTTTCTTTTTATAGAAGTATTTCAGCCAAGTGGTGCTTGGGTGGCTCAGTCAGTTGACTCGCTGACTCCTGATTTTGGCTCAGGTCATGATCCCCCAAGCTCCTCCTTGGGCTCTGTGCTCAGCGTGGAGTCTGATTGAGATTCTCTTTCTCCCTCTATCTCTGCCTCCTCCCCCACTTAGGGTCATTCTCTCTCTCTAAAATAAATATATAAAATCTTTTAAAAAAGAAAAGAAGTTTTTCAGCCAATAAATGAAGAAGCAATGATAGAACATTAACACTTTATAACCACTGCCAGCATAATGGATCTATTCTAAACAATGACCATCAAAAGTTATCAAGATCGCAAAAAAGAAAGACATACTTTACATGCCTCATGATGGAAGTGCCGGGTACTTCCCATGAGAGAGACAGCTAGAGAGGGAACACAGAAAGGGGAGGGGTAGAGGGAGAAGCAGGCTTCCCGGTGAGCAGGGAGTCCAATGCAGGGCTCAATCAAGGACCCCGGGATCATGACCTGAGCCAAAGGCAGACGCTTAATGACTGACCCACTCAGGCATGCCTCCATGAAGTATTCTTATAAAAAAACAAACCTGGATAGTATGGTGATTCCTCAAGAAGTTAAAAATGAAACTACCCTACAATCCAGTATTGGCAGTACTGGATTTTTACCCAAAGAATAAAAAAAAAAAATCTAATTCAAAGGGATACATTTACCTCTATGTCTATTACATCATTAATTACAATAGCTGAACTATGGAAGCAGCCCAATTGTCCATCCATAGATGAATGTATAAAAAAGATGTAAGATATATACATAATGGAATATTATTCAGTCATAAAAAAAGAATGAAATCTTTTCATTTGCAAGTAACATGGATGGAGCTAGAGAGTACAATCCTAAACTGTTAATCAGAGAAAGACAAATACTATATGATTTCACACATATGTGGAATTTAAGAAACAAAATGAACAAAGGAAACAAAAAAAAGAGAAACAAACCAAAATACAAACTCTTAACTATAGAGAATAAATAGATGGTTACCAGAGGGGAGGTGAGTGGGAGATGGGTAAAGTAGGTGAAGGGAATTAGAAGTGCACTCATCATGATGAGCATAACGAGAAATACAGAGAACAAAGGGAAACAACAAAGCAATGACAGTTACTTCATCAAATATATTTCCCATGCAGGGGGGAGGCAGAGGAATGGGTAGAATAAGAAAGACTAAAAGAAATTTAAGAGACATATCAATAATTGCTATATGTGGTCTTTATTTGGATTTTGATTTAAATCAACATTAAAAAATAATTGAGACAATATGTGATATTATGATAAAGTTTTTAAAAAGAGTCCTTATCTTCTCAGAGATAGATATGAAAATATTTGTGTGTAAAATTGCGTGGCATTTGGGATTCATTCTAAAATAATCTAGTTTGAGGTGTGTAGACTGAATAGGAGTATAAATTAAACAAAATTGGCCATGCTAAATGTTAAAGCTGGATATTCTATTTTTGTAGATTTATGTTTTCCATATTAAAAAATTAAAATTTGGGGGGCACCTGGCTGGTTCAGTTGGTAGAGCATGAGACTCTCAAACTCCAGATTGTGAGTTCAAGTCCTACATTGGGTATGGAGCCTAGTTAAAAAATAAAGTTAAAAATTTTAAAAGTATGACTATCCAATTTTTGTTTGAACTGGCCAGGAAGGAAGATGGGTTAAGATGCCATTTGCTGACATCGTAATATTTTATTTCATTTTATTTAATTTTTTTTTATTTTTATTTTTTAAAGATTTTATTTATTTATTAGAAAGAGAGAGACTGAGAATGAGAGGGGAGAAGGTCAGAGGGAGAAGCAGACTTCCCGCAGAGGCGGGAGTCCGATATGGGACTCGATCCCAGGACTCCGGGATCATGACCCGAGCCGAAGGCAGTCGCTCAACCAACTGAGCCACCCAGGTGCCCGACATCGTAATATTTTAAAGAGGAATAATTGGGGGTGAGAAAGAGATCTAGAAAAAGGGAAACTGATAATTTAATTTTCAGTTCTGAATGTTGTTTGAAGTGTCTGAAAGACATGCAAGGGAAGATACTGAGAAGGCAGATAAATAAAAAGTTTGGACCTCGGAGGAGACATCCAGACTAGCGATCTAAATTTAGGATTTATCAGCATCTGGGTGGAAATTAATACAATTACTTAGGGAGAGAATATATTGCAGAATAAAAACAAACTATATTGAGTGCCAACTGTGTACCAGGCACTATTCCAAATTCTTTAAATGTCTTAAAAATATACTTAATACTCACAATAACCCCATGGAGTTGATATTGCTATTATCTCCTTTTTATATATTAAGAAACATAGACACCTTAGTCTTGTCTATAGCAAGTTTAAGCTTTGTAACCAGGATTTGAATCCTTGAAGTCTAGACTCTGTATAAAAAACATAATACCCATTACTATGACCTAAAGAACTCAGCTATCTAGAAGTGGAAGAGAAAAAGAAAAGGAGTCTGCGAAAAAATAGCCAATGAGGTAAGAGAAAAAAGTATTGGAAAGATGTGTCAATATAAGACAAAAGAAGAACACATTCAAGAAAGGGAGTGGCCAATAGTATTGAATGGTGCTGAGAGGTCAAAGAAAAATGCATGCTGAAATTAATTCCATCACTGGTAGCATGCTCAGCTCATGACTGACATCATAGTTTATTTCCATCAGGACACTTTTCAGTAGAAATGACTGAGACATGGTGTGATTCTAACTTGATAAATAATAAATAATAGCTTCTACTATTACACATATAAGCATAATAGCCTCTGCTATAACATATTTTACCTCAAAATACATAGATTACACAAATCCAAATGCTAAAAATATACTTTAGAGAGGTTTTTTCTGTGGTTAACAATAGAATTTCTTACTGAAAGTATTCACCTTAATGATTCTTTTATATGGGTTGGGGTGCCTGGGTGTCTCAGTGGGTTAAGCCTCCACCTTCAGCTCAGGTCATGATCTCAGGGTCCTGGGATTGAGCCCCACATTGAGCACTCTGCTCAGCCGGGAGCCTCCTTCCCCCTCTCTCTCTGCCTGCCTCTCTGCCTACTTGTAATCTCTCTCCCTCTGTCAAATAAATAAATAAAAATTTTAAAAAATGATTCTTTTATATGGGGATTTTTCCTAATATATTTAAAATATGATTCAATTTTCAAGTCTGTCAGACAAAATTTTAAAGACACATTTGCTGTACACCTATACTATGATTTTTATATATTTTATTGTTTACCAAGATTAAAAAGAATTTAAATTTTAAGGAAGAGTGAAGCTTTTAAAAGCTGTAAAATAAAAATGATTAGCTTTTTCTACTGTTCAAAGATTATCTTCTTTAAATTTTCAAATCTTATTCTCAGTTTCAGTGAATAAATTGTTAGCATTTATGTTCTTGGGTTCTTAGAATCTTCACATTCTCAGGACGTTTATTTGTGATGTGGATAATAGTGAAAAACTCCTCTTTCATCTGAACTTACATAGTTAAGGAATTTTCAAGAGCTAAATACATTGCACATGGTAGAAAATATTAGAGATCTTCCTCTCAAATAATCTATTTGTAATCATCAGTGTCATCTTAGTTTATGTTTTTACTCGGATAAAAGAAACCAAACCAAATTGTTTTCTAGCTTGAATTTTTAAAACCTTAATAACAATACTAGCAAGTAGAAGATCCTGACTTTCCCATCTATATGTGTTTGATTTTAAATGTTGGTCAAAGATCAAAATGCAATTCCTAACAAGCTGGGTCTCATCTGTACAAACAAATAAAAAAAAGAACAGAGGAAGATGACTTGATACTTGACATGAACTGCATGATCTGAGCAAGCCTATGAAAAGTGAATGTACTATTTCTCTACGGTGAGAGGAAAAGAAATAATAGATATATTGGAGCTGCCAACTACATGTAGGACCAAAGCAAGCTCATCACCTAGCGCAGGGACAGTTACATAGTAGATGTTCAGTAAATCAGAGTTGAACAAATAAATAAATAAATAACAGATGAAGCTTGTGTTTGTACCAGTACTGAGAAGCAGGGGGCAGTATGTTAAGTAATAATAGCCAATCTATACTGCAGGGTCACCATGTGCCTAGCTCTACAAACAATTTTAATGGCCAAAATCCATTATTGCTTACCATGTGCTCTACTGCTTACCAGACCATTACCAACTGAAGCCTCAACAGGGAGTATTATCATCATCATCATCATATCTAATCATTTCACCTTACAAATGAGTACGCTGAAGCACAGAGAGGTTAAGTAACTTGCCCAAAATCACAAAGCTGGTTACTGGTAGTTCTGAGTTTGAACAGTTTTCATTCGAAGCCTGATCTTTAAACCACCAGTCCATGTTGCCTACATTCTGTGTAATTAAAAACCCTCTATTTGTTGCATTTGCTAAAATCCTTCCAGTATGTGTTAGTATTAAACACTTTTAAGGCTGTCTATAGGGCCTGTCTACTACCAGCAGCCTCACCTGTCACTCATGGACAATATTTGTTTTCTGGAGTCACTGACTTTCAGACCTGAGTAGCTGATAGGAGCCAGTGTAAAGTAGTAGCCAAGTATATAGGCTTCGATCTCCAGCTAAATGCAAATCCTGGCCTTGTCCCATGCTTGCCAGCTACTGACTGTAATAGTTCAAGTTCCTACTTTTATATTTTTTAAAGATTTATTTATTTTAGGGAGGTGGGGAGAGTTCCTGCACAAACAAAGGGGGAGAGAGAGAGAGAGGGAGAGAATCTTTAAGCGGACCCCCCAATGAGCAAGGAGCCCAACCTCATGACCCATGAGATCACGACCTGAGCTGAAATCAAGAGTCAGACACTCAGTGGACTGAACCACCCAGGCACCCCTTAAGTTCCTATTTTTAATAACTCTATCTCAGTCAGCAAAACAGGGCAATCTAGTCTTTAAGGAGTGGGCCCCTGTTTATGAAAGTGAGCTTATCATACATCAATGATTCTTTACTTCTAATGAAGCAACTTAATGAGAAATAGAGTAGTGAAAAGCTGGTCCATTCTTCTGAGAACAGGAGAAGGGGAAAAGTCAAGACCATAAAGTAGTGAACTCTAGTCCAGCGGTTTTCAAAATGTAATCTGCACCTTCTCGAGGTCTCCAAGACACTTACAGGGAGTCTGCTAGGCCAAAGTTACTTTTACAATAAAACTAAGACAGCACTTTTCTTCTTTACTATTTTAATGTTTACTAGTGGTACAAAAACAATGGTGGTAAAACTATTGGTCCCTTAAGAAGAATCAAAGCAATGACACCAAACCACACTGGTAGTTATATTCTTCACCATGATGTGCTCACAATATAAATAAAATGTCAGGTTCACATAAGAATATCCTTTATAAGGCAATAAAAAGGATAAACTTTCTTAAATCTACACATCTTATTAATATTCTGCATGAGAAATGGGAAGTATGCAGAAAGTATTTCTGTTGCATATGGAAGTATGATGGTTGTCTCTAGGAAAAAAAATTTATGACACTGATCCACAAGCAGAACCACATTGTGTTTTCATGGAGCATCATTTTTACTTGGGGGGAGAAAAAAAGGGTGACAGAAAAATAATGGATTACCAGATTGGGTATTTGGTAGACTTTCACATTTTTTTTTAATGAACAAATAGACCAGCTACTCCAAGGAAAACAGCAGACAGTATTTCCTTCAAGAGAAAATTCAAATTTTGGAAAACCTGAGTTTACCACAGTGAAATTTACAATTTCTCAATACTTAAAAGGCTTTTCTAATGAGAATGGTAGTGATATTAATATAAATTTTTTGGATATTATATAATGAAATAAGCCGATATTCAGAAGATCTGAATAAGTCAGTGAACCATATTTTCCCAATGACCAATGAAAAACATTATAAAATCATGCTTTAGTGAAAGATCCATTCAGTGTTCACGATAGATCAGTAGATTTTAACACAACGGAGTACACAGAGTTTATTTATATGTTTTCAGATTCCACGTTGCAATTAACCTTTAAAAACTACCACTTATCAGGGTTTGGTATAATATAAAAGATATGAAAACAGGAATAGGCAGAATAACTGAACTGCCCAATATCCAACATAAACTTCTGAAGGTCTGAGCCTGGAAACTTGGCTCCTGAATCCCTTCCTCCCAAGAATAGGTTACTAATAATATTAACCCTGTCCTAGTAGTAGTCATTCTCATTAAGATCCTGAAGAAAGACATGGTCCCAACTTTATTCCTAAGCATTGGAACTTAAAATTTAGAAAGAATTGGCCTACAAAATTGTTCTTTTTCCTGCTAAAACATTTGCGTACTTCTCCATTTAGTGCTTCTATAAAAAGCATCCATTGGCAAAATGCTACAAGGAATTATATTCAGTCTATAGGCAGTATGTGGTATACATTTTGATTCAGGGGACTCCAAGGACCCAAATCCCACAAATGAGAATTCAAAGGTCTTTAAGCCTTTAAAACGGCAAATAACAGGGGTAGCCATCAGATTCAGCCTGACACAGAAGACAGCAATTTCTCCCATCAGCTGTGGATATATCTGCAGAGTACAGACGTGCGCATGAGCTTGTGTGTGTGTGTCTGTGTGTGTGTAAGAGGAAATTTTCTCAAGAGAAGTCTGTCTAGTGCTTTTTCCAAAATTCTAGCAGCTTGGAACTGTTGGGGAAATAGGACTCAGTCGAATCTTCTTTGTGAGGTACTACTGCTCTGGCTTTAACCAATGTTCCAGATAGATCTCATTTCAATGCAAAGGTACAACAGCACCATATTACTCTTTTGCTAAACTGTATCTGGAATGGAAGCAGACAGAGGATGTAAAGCAAATAGGAGGTGTTGCCAGTGTCTGGTCCCATTCTATCCAACATTTAGATTCAAAGAATTTCAGATTCAGCAGAAATCTTACATATCACCTAACCTATCCTCGGTTTTCAAAGATGAAAAACTGTGGCCTAGAAAAATTAAGTGTCTCGCTCAAGTTTTTATGGTGAGTTAATGCCGGAGATGGAACTGAAAGCCACAGGCTTTTCTCTGTACCACAACTTGATCATCTAATTGCTTTTTTCCTTGATTGTCCGTTCCCTATCTTTAAATCTAGACTGAGGTTTTCTTAACCACAGCAAAAAAGACACAGCATGCTAAAGAACTGGTTAAATAGAATCAAGGAACCCTATTTACTTTCAAAAAAAGAGAAAGGTTTGTTAAATGCTAAGAAGTTCATAATAGTCTAGTCAGTTAACACAGGTTCTTCGGTTTCAATTACAGAAAAACATTACTGCCAAAGTCCGCAAGTGCTATCCTAATTTTTCAGATTACTTCCTTAGAAAGTGTGCTTTTGATCTGCTCTTCCAAAGAAGAACACAAGTGCAGACTTCAATGCTTAATAAAGTTAAAAGCTTCTCCCTGGGGTAACTGAAATTTTTATCAAAGGGGCGATAGACCTGGCTGCAGCTGCAACAAAGAAGTGCCATATAAAGCCAAGTGGAAAGCAGTTAGACATCATTGGTGGTACGGGGCCATTGAACGTGCTCATATTAATTGGAATCTATTGCACAGGACATTCCACTCCATGCTGGGCAAATGACCCTGAAAGTTTTGAGTCCCTCTGGTGTATAAAAAAAGTTCAGATGTAAAAATAATCATACAGATGGTGGATTCTCTATCCTTGAATGGGCCTCACCACCCTGAGATCTGGGTGGCTGGAAAATGTCTTTTTTAAATAATGCCCTTTGAGTGAGTCCCCATATATGCATCTTCTTTTACAACCATTTGAAAACTTGTCTTCTAATAATTTCACACAACGCTTTCAGTGTAGCAACATTCAAAAGAATAAAACTAATGAAATACAGCAACTTTTACATTTTTTACTTTTGTGCTTTGGGAAAATTCCGATTAAAAGATGTGAGGCAGTTCAAGTTGGAATTTCTTTATTGCTCCCAAAATGAATAACTTCTAATCTGATAGAAAAATTAGACAGATTTAAAGCCAAGGGAGTATGGAATATGTTTCAGGCATATAAGGATGCCACCCTTCTGTACTTATAATTTAAATTCTTAGATCCTTATATCTCATATTGTTCCTGATTGCAGGTTACGCATAAGAGCAATCATGGCATTTGTGCTTTAGGCAGAAGCCGTTCCTGAACTTCATCACAGCCTCTTTCTTACTCTTTAAACTAAATATTAAAAGAAAATACCCAATATTTATAATGTCAATGAATAATAACCCTAACATGTCAGAAATATTATCAAGATATAGCCGAGTGATAAGACTAATCCCTTTCTTGGATTTCCTAATTTTGCCCAATTTTATAAATAGTCTAGAATACAAATCAGTGAAGAAGTAAGCCCTACCTAGATGATAGCCAGAAGACGAATGTCCTTTAAAAGTATTGCGCATCAAGTCAACTTTCATTTACTCGAAATTGGAAGCCCCAAATTCTTATGTATATCAATCTTTTCATCAAGCCATACAACACATGTTTTTTTTAAAAATGCTGAATTTATATCACATCTAATTTCCTTTTTCCCCCCAGGGATCAACACATAATGTTGACTGGATTTTTGATTAACATATTTATCTAAAACATAACATTCATGAACAGTCTGAGCCCAGAAATCAACACATTTACAAACATCTTAAATTAATTAAAGCATTCAAAATAACTGTACTTTTTTTCTTTCATAACCATTTACCTTTCTACCAACAGGTAAAATTTCAGTGATTTCTACCTTTCACAAAACGATTACTGCAGAATCAATTGGAGCCCCCAAATGTGGGCATTATTATTGCCTAGGAGAACAGAGAGGATATTTATAACCAGAGCTTGTTAAATATAGGAGAGCTTCTATGGATAACCTCTTTCCCAAGGGTCAAATATCAATGAATATAGTGTTTAAGTAGAAGCAACATGACCTCTTGAATCACACTCCACTAGGTAGAATGGAACTAATGAAAGACAAATGAAAAATCATGATATTACACTCTGGACCTTGCTCTCCCCTGAGTGGTGTCTTGCATCGACCAAGTGCCAGAACCAAGATTTAATGGAGATTACAGATAGGCAAATTCTTTATAATGAGTAGCTTTGGTTATCGCTAATTTAATTAATGATTAATAATCCACTGTGGCTATCATTGAAAAAAGTTAGCAGGACACTAAATGAATCATTTTACTACGGAGTCGTTATGTTGCTCATAATACTTTCTCCCACAGCTCTCTACTAAAATTGATTTGGCCACAACATTTTGTTAGGGGTGTGAACAATCACTATTCTCTAGGTGGTCTCACCACAAAATGCAACAGTAGGTAGAAAGCTATAATGGGACCATGTTTTTTCTACATTTACTTTCATAAATGTACCTCACCTACTATTACACAATCTGTATGTACATTGGGTAATCAAAGTAGAAAATTTTCATCTCTTGTCAGAGTACAAAGATTTACAAACTATCATGTTCTTGTTGTTTTCTTTTTTCTTTACTGACTGATAAACCGTGATCATTTTACCTGCCTAAAAGACCTACCAGAGATATTTGAGGAATGTTTGAGGGTCCACTTAACTAAAAATCACTCACCGACAGTATGATATAGTGGGTTCAGAATCAGACAAATCTAATTTAAATTCAGACTACAACACATATCAATTCTGCAACTTACGTCAGGTTATATAAGTTCCTAATCATTAGCTTTTTCATTTTTAAAATGAAAATAATAATACTTTCAATACAGGGTTGTTACGATTAAATGTGATAATACTTTTAAAACACTTAGCAGTGTCAGAAACATAGTAATTACATGGATAAGTGGAAGATATCAGGACCACCATCTGACTCTATACTTCTTTAAAATTAGAAAAAGCCCTGTGGGTATTCAACTTGGAAAGCAAAGCATGAACTGGATTCTAGCTTTCTCTGGCCACCTCAGCTAGGTGCTTCTGCTCAGTACACAGACTGTACAACTATGCTCAGAGATCTTACAAGCGACTATCAACCTGAAATTTCCATCATTTAAATAATTCCTTGTGAATTAAGTTTTTTTCTGACCTTCTAGAAAGCCCCTGCAATTTTGATATTTAATAAAAATAAGGTGATGAAATGGATAATTACACACACTACTGGTGAGAGTATAAATTAGTATATCTCTGGAGGGGAAAATGGTAATATTCATTAAGAGCTTTAAACAGGCTTATATCTTTTGGTCTAGTAATTCCATTTTGAGACTTGGAAATAATCAGAGACAGGGTGCCTGAGTGACTCAGTCAGTTAAGCCTTGGGCTAAGGTCATGAACCCAGGGTCCTGGGATTGATCCCCAAATTGAGCTCCTTGCTTGGTGGAGAATTTGCTTTTCCCTCTCTCTCTACCCCTCCCCCTGCTCGTGTATGCTCTCTTTCTCTCTCTCAGATAAATAAATAAAATATTTTTAAAAAGAAATAATCAGAGATGCAGAAATATATTTGCTTAGTGTGATACATGATAATGAACATTAGAAACTACCCGAACATCTGACTATGCTGAAATGGAATACTTTGCAGCCACTTAAATTGCTTCTCAAAGAGCTTTTAATAACAGCAAAACTTACTAAAAAGTTGAGTGAAAAAAGCAAGATGCAGAATTGCATATTTATATGATTCCATTAAAAATTACATAAGAAAAATCCTGGGATACACTAACAAAATATTTACAGTATTTCTCTCTGAATAAAGCAATTACAGGTGATTTTCAGATTCTTTCTCACAGATTCTCCTTAGACTGAGCATTTTTATTATTACAAACAGAAAAAAAAGTGTTATTTTAAAAAACATTTTAGGGATGCCTGGGTGTCTCAGTAGGTTAAGCATCTGCCTTCTGTTAGCGGTCAAGGTCCTAGTGTCCTGGGATTCTACCCCGCTGCTGGCTCCCTGCTCAGGAAGTCTGCTTCTCCCTCTGCCCTCCCCCTACTTGTGCTTGCATGTGTGTGCTTTCGCTCTCAAATAAATAAATAAAATATTTTTAAAATAAAAATAAATTAAAATAAAAAACATTTTGAAAAAGTAAATTGCTTAGAATGAAAGAAACATTAGTCATTAGCACTGGTCCTTTAATGAATCAACTAATATACAACACAATTAAAGAATGAATAGGTATAACGTGGTAGGAGGGAAGATACCAGGAATTCCTGGAGTTGAGATTACTTTGAGTATGAATTACAAAGGAGGGAATAGCAGAGGCTTTAACTTGGTTGGGCCAAAGGACAGTTAATGAAACCATAGGAGGGATGTCTGCTTCTGACCAAGGTGGAATATCTAGGACCAGATATACACTCTCTCCTGAAACAACCAAAAACCCAACAAAACACATCAAATGCTGGTTTTTAAAGACACTGAGCATTGGACAAGAGAGGAGAATGATCTCTGAGATAGGAAACAAAGCAATTGCATAGTTAACTGCCTTGAGAGAGTGTCCAGGCTGTGACACAGGGAAAAGTACACTTCTTCATTTGAGGAGTTGGAATTAGGCATCTTAGAGTCCAAAATAGCTAGAGTTCACAAAGCAGAATCCCAAAGAGAAGAAATCTGCACTGAGAGAGAACTCCAGATGTCTGAGTAGGTCCCCCCCCGGAATAGTCAGGTGAGTACTGTTCAGTCGATACATGTAAGGAAACCACTGTAGACCAGGGGGGAAAGTATTCAATGGATTAGAAGTATAATCCTCAGACCCCATACAGGACCGGAAATAGTTCCAGTTCCCAACACTCAGATTGGAAAGCTTCATGATTTATGCAATATAAGGTCAACTACACAGAAGAATTTTGCCTCAGAAATGGGGCAAAATTATCCCAAGATTAAATGCTTTGCTGGTATTGCCTATCAAAATTTGATCCAAAAGGATCAAACAGTGCCTACACAACTTAACTATATCCCAGAACAAAGTTTAAGAGTCTTCTTAGGGGTAGAAAAAATATCCATTTTACCCCATAAGGTAAAGTTACAATGTCAGAATACAGTCAAAAATTACTAGGTGTGCAGATAAGCAAGGAAAGAAAAAATATCAATAGGAACTGATCCAGAAATGACATAGATGATAGAATTAGTATATAAGGACATTAAAACGTGTATTCTGCACATTATAATTATATACCATATGTTCTGTAAGTTAGAGGAATGATTGAAAACATAGAGACAAGAAAAGATATTTTTATAAAGACACAAATCTGGGGTGCCTGCCTGGCTCAGTTGGTAGAGCACATGACTCTTGATCTTGGGGTTATGAGTTCAAGCCCCATGTTCATTGTAATGATTATTTAAAAGTAAAATCTTAAAAAAAATAAAAAGACACAAGTTGGACATCTAGAGATGAAAACTACAATATCTGAGATAAAAAATACACTGGCTAAACTTAGCTAGAGCAAGACATTACAGAAGAAAAAATTAGAGAATAAAGGAATGTAAAAATAAAAACTATTAAATGAAAAATACAAAAGTAAGGAGAAGACTGAAAAAAAAAAGGAAAGAGAACATCTGTAAGCTAAAGAAGAGTTTTTCTTAGTGACTATTAAACTGTGATCATTCTACCTGCCTATACGACAGAGGCCAGGCAACAGATATAACACAAATGTCGTAGCAGAGCTGCTCATATTCTCAGGGTGACCCCGAGAAAGAGAAAATCTTAAATGCAGCCAGAGGAAAAAAGACACTTTATGTACCAAAGGAACAAAGACTACAGATTTCTCATTAGCAATAATGGAGGCTGAAAGATTGTGGAGTAACATCTTTAAAATACTAAAAGGAATAAACTACTAACCTAGAATTTTATATTCAGCAAAAATATCTGCCAAAAATTAAGACAAAAAAGAAACTCGTTCAGATATACAAAAGCTCAAAGAATTCATCATTAGCATACATAACTGCACTATAAAAAAGTTAAAGGAAATCCTTTAATAGAAGGAAATGATAGCAGATGGAAATCTAGATCTATGCAAAGGAATGAAGAGCACCAGAAATGGTAACTACATAGGTAATCATAAAAATACTTTTTCTTATTATTTAAATCTTTTAAAAAGATTATTGACTGTGTAAAGTAAAATAATAATGCCCTGGGGTTTATAAAATATGTAGAAGTAAAATGTATGACAACAATAGTACAAAAACTGGGAAGAAAAAATGACAATATACTGTTGTAAAGTTGTTATACCATATGATAACTGATATCACTTGAAGATAAACTGTGATGACTTAAAGATATGTGTTGTAAACTCTAAAGCAATTGGTAAAATAACCATCAAAGAGTTATAGATAATAAGCCAACAATAGAGATAAAATGGAATAATAAAAATGTTTAATTAGTCCAAAATAAGGCAGAAAAAAAATGAAAAGTAAATAAAGAACAGTTGGCACAAATAGAAAACAAATAGCAAGAGGATAGATCTAAAATAAATTTTTTTAAATTTTATTTATTTGAGAGAGAGAAAGAGATAGCATGAGCAGGGGGAAGGGGCAGTGGAAGAGGGAGAAGCAGGCTTAACTGATTGAGCCACCCAGGCACTCCTAAACACAAACATTTCAATACTAGCATTAAATGTAGATAATTTAAACACCCCAACTAAAAGGCAGAGATTTTTCAGATTGGATAAAATAGCAAGACTCAACAATATCCAAAACTCACTTCAAATACAGTTATAAGTAGGTTAAATATTAAAGAATGAAATGGAAAAAATATACCAGGCTAACAATAATAAAAATAAAACTATAGCAGCCATATTAATATCAGACAAAATACATTTCAAGTTAAAAAATGTTTCCACAGGGGCGCCTGGGTGGCTCAGTGGGTTAAAGCCTCTGCCTTTGGCTCAGGTCATGATCTCAGGGTCCTGGGATGGAGCCCCGCATCGGGCTCTCTGCTCGGTGGGGAGCCTGCTTCCCCCTCTCTCTCTGCCTGCCTCTCTGCCTACTTGTGATCTCTCTCTGTCAAATAAATAAATAAAATCTTAAAAAAAAAATGTTTCCACAAATAAAGAGGACCATTTTATAATAATAAAATAGTTATTATTTATAATAATAAAGGGGTCAATTCATCAAAAAGACATAATAATCCTGGGGTCCCTTGGTGACCCAGTCACTTGGGTATCTGACTCTTGGTCCCAGCTCAGGTCTTGATTTCAGGGTCTTGGGTTCAAGCCTCACATTGGGGCTCTGCTCTGGGCATGAAACCTACTTTATTTTATTTAATTTTTATTCAAATTAAATTAATTAACTTATAATGTATTATTTGCTTCAGGGATACAAGTCTGTGATTCATCAGTTTTACATAATACTTAATGCTCATTACAAAATGTACCCTCCCCAATGTCCATCACCCTCTTACCCCATCTCCTCTACCCCCCTCCCCTCTAGCAACCCAAGGTTTGTTTCCTATAAGAGTCTATTATGGTTTGTTTCCCTCTCTGGTTTTGTCTTGTTTCTTCCCCTATGATCCTCTGCCTTGTTTCTTAAATTCCACATATCAGTGAGATCTTATGATAATTGTCTTTCTCTGATTTACTTATTTTTTTTTAAAGATTTTATTTATTAGAGAGAGAGAGAGAGATCACAAGTAGGCAGAGAAGCAGGCAGAGAGGGAGGGGGAAGCAGGCTCCCTGCTGAGCAGAAAGCCCGATGCGGGGCTTGATCCCAGGACCCTGAGATCATGACCTGAGCCGAAGGCAGAGGCTTTAACCCACTGAGCCACCCAGGCGCCCCTCTCTGATTTACTTATTACAGTTAGTATAATACCCTCTCATTCACCCATGTCATTGCAAATGGCAAGATGTCAAATTTTTGATGCCTACATAATATTACATTGTGTGTGTGTGTGTATATATATATATATATATATATATATATATGCACATATATACCACATCTTCTTTATCCATTCATCTGTTGATGGATATCTGGGCTTTTTCCACAGTTTGGCTATTGTGGACATTACTGCTATAAACATTGGAGTGCAGGTGCCCCCTTTGGATCATTACATTTTATCTTTGGGTTAAATACCCCATAGTGCAATTTCTGGGTCATAGGGTAGCTCTATTTTCAACTTTTTGAAGAACCTCCATACTGTTTCCCAGAGTGGCGACACCAGCTTGGATTCCCACCAACAGTATAGGAGGGTTCCACTTTCTCCATATCCTTGCCAACACCTTTCATTCCTGTCTTGTTAATTTTAGCCATTCTGACTGGGGTGGGGTGGTATCTCATTGTGGTTTTGATTTGTATTTCCATGAAGCTTACTTTAAAAAAAAAGATAATAATCTTAAACCTTTATACAACTAAAGACAGAGCTTTAAAATACATGAAGCAAAAACTTATGAATTGGAAGGTGAAATAAACAAATTCACCATGAGAGTCAGAGATTTCAATTCCCCTCTGCCAATAATTGGCAAGAAGCCCGACCATCAATAAGGATATAGAAGACTGGAACAACATTATCAACCAACTTGACCTAATTGACTTTTATAGAACAAGCCAGCCAACAACAGCAGAATATATATTCTCTTCAGTGCATCTGGAACATTAACGAAATTAGACCATATACCCTGATCATAAAACAAAACTTAAAAATTTAAATGAATTAAAATCATACAAAGTATGTTCTCTAAATAATATATAATTATTTCAGATATTAATAATAGGAACATAATCTGAGAAATACTCTAAAATTTGGAAACTAAAAACACATTTCTAAATAACCAATGGGTCAATGAAATTAATAAGAAAACTAGAAAGTGTTTATGACTGAAATAATATATCAAAATGTATAACATATACCTTAAACAGTATTTAGAGGGTAATTTACAGCATTAAATACCTATTTTAGAAAAGAAGGTCTCAAACCAATTACCTTAGCTCCAGACATAAGAAAGTAGGAAAATAGGGTGCCTGGTGGCTCAATCAGTCAAGCGTCTGTATTCAGCTTAGGTCATGATCTTGCGGTCCTGGGATCAATCATTGGGCTCTCTTTTCTTCCTCTCCCTTTGCCCCTCCCCCCTGCTTGTGTTCTCTTTCTCTCACTCTATTTCAAATGAATAA
>CM052799.1:119164598-119199749 GCA_028533885.1 Nasua narica
CAAAGGCAGAGGCTTAACCCACTGAGCTGGCCAGGCGCCCCGGGAACTGCTTTCTTAAGCAATTTAAGTTACATTAAGGTGCATTTGTTTGTTTGTTTTCAATGACTGGGGGAAAAAGCCTGTGCAAAGGTGGAAAAGGGACAAAACAAACAAAAAACGGGAATTAGTGATAATATCATAATATGTAAACTGCCTTTATCTCCAATACTATGTTCCATGATTTCAAAAAGTTATCTAAAGGATGAATCACAAAACTTAAAAGTAAACCAAGAATTAGAGTTTATATTTGTAATAGAATACAGTTTCTGGAGCACATTTAAGAAACTTGCATGTTTTTGTAACTTGGGTGTCAGGTGCTATGAGAGAAGGAAATCTCTGAAGGAAATGAGAGTATAACAAAATACAATGTGAAATGCAGCTTTGAATCTTAGTCCAACTGGTTCAGCTAATTTGCTGAACAAGGTAATTGTACGTATTCCAAAACAAGGGCATTTATTTACTGCATTGCAACTGAATAAACCAAGGGGCCAACAGATGGCTTCGAAATCTCCTTTTAATTAAAAATTGATTCCCTTCTTACAACAGCCAGTTTCCTATTTCTTATTTAATATTTTCCATTGTCTAAAAGTGGCTTGTACTGTTCCACACTTAGAAGGCTCTCATTTTTATTTGTGATCACATACATATTTCTTAAATGCCTTTCGGATGTATACATGACATGTATCCATATGTATTCAGATATGTATGTGAACAGCATACCATTCATGGTGTGGATGCAATTAGGTTTGATTTTTAAATGTTCTTAAGTATATATTCGAAGATTTTCTCTCCTGCATGATACATATTATCTGAATTTGATTTTAAATGTTACCAGAAAGTTTTCAAAATGTAATATATATACTGTGCTTTGTAAGTCATACTGAAGAAAATACTAATTTCCAAATACTCATCCATAATAATCATAGTTATATTCCTATCAAATACAATAAATTATGCTATAGAAACTATTTCACATATGATGGTGAGTTTTGTATCATTATCATTTGTATCATTAAACATTCATTTTGTTCATCTTGGATTATGAAAATTATTTTTTATTATATTTAATATATATTCTGAACTATTAATATTTTTATATACTTATATGTTAAAATATACCATATAAACCAAATATAACATGTTCTTTATATATTGTATGTATGTATTTTTCCTAATTTATTTAACTAGCAAATAAGAAAAGAGGCAAAATAATAACGAGACAAGGATTTCTTAATATTAGAAGAAAGAAAGAATATTCTTGGTGTACTTAATATTATTTTTCAAGTGTTAATACTTACCAGTTGAGCATTCCACATTTTAAAATCATGTTTTTCTGGAAGAGAGGTGAATTATATATTATGAAGTGAATCAAAATACTCTTGATTCTTTTACACATGATTCTTTTAAAAGTTTCTTGGTAAAATCAAATAGTCATCCAAGAACTGATAGGCATGTTTTTTGTAATTCTCTATGATATTTTATTGTTAGGTTCTACTTTTGGTTTTACCTTCTCAAACCAAATTTCTATTTTATGAAATATGAGCTAAATTGATCCTGAAAATCTTGAATTCATGCCTAAAACTCTGAATTTATGAAATACAGGATAATTGGAGCAGGTTGGAATGATTAGTTAATTTTGCTGTGGTGTTAGGAGTCAGAAAGAGTAGGTTTGGGTTTTCTTTCAAATTCTGATTTAATTTAATGTCAACGAAAATACACACAAAATATTTACATGTTGTTTTAGTAGTCTTCAATAAGGACGGGGAAATAGATAAATAAATAACAATTGTTAAAGACCTAAATATGCCAGGAATTGATACAAATATTTTTTCTTCAATCCCTACAACAATATAATGAGGTCAAAAATATTATTTTCAATAGTTTAAATTTGAAGGAAAGTAACTTTCTCAATGTCACATAATTATTAAGTGGCTGTGTGGTTGAACCTAGGACTGGTGACTTCAGAAAATTGGCCCTTCATAATTGTATCCTGATGCCCATCTGATTGGTCCTAGTTTCCTTTTGTTTCCTGGTTTATGTTAACTTCCTTATTTTTCACTGTACACATCATACAATTTTTCCCTGTATTGGGAAAAATACATTTAGAGTATCCTCGACATTTTACCTTATTTATTTTCAAATTTTTTAGGGTAAAGGTCAAAAGCAGCAGACAGAGTCCTAAAGGATTTTATCAGAGAGGGACTGGTAGGAAATTGAAGATATACTCTAATTGGACCATTCGAGGACAGTTTTAAAAAGAGACTATTCTATTTTTATATTTTTTAATTTAATTTAATTTTTCAAGATTCATTGTTTATGCACCACACCCAGTGCTCCATGCAATATGTGCCCTCCTTAATATACACCACCTGCTTAACCATCCCTCCCTTCCAAAATCCTCAGTTTGTTTCTCAGAGTCCAGAGTCTCTCATGCTTTGTCTCTCCCTCTGATTTACCCCAATTCACTTTTCCTTTCCTTCTCTTAATGTCCTCCATGTTATTCCTTATGCTCCACAAGTAAGTGAAACCATATGGTAATTGACTCTCTCTGCTTGACTTATTTCACTCAGCATAACCTCCTCTAGTTCTGTCCATGTTGATACGAAAGTTGGGTATTCATACTTTCTGATGGAGGCGTAATATTCCATTGTCTATATGGACCATATCTTCTTTATCCATTCATCTGTTGAAGGGCATCTTGGCTCTTTCCACAATTTGGTGATCGTGGCCATTGCTGCTATGAACGTTGGGGTACACATGACCCTTCTTTTCACTACATCTGTATCTTTGGGGTAAATACCCAGTAGTGCAATTGCATGAAAACATTGAAGAAGAAGATGGGAAAAAAAGAGACTATTTCAAAAGTGCCCTCAGGATGTAGGGAAACAACCATATGAGATAGTGCAGTAGGAATTGGGCTCCCTTGCCACTGGTAGGCCTGCAGAGCGAGGGGGTTTGTGGCTACCAGAATATGGAGACCAAAAGTTCTGTGGAGAGGGCTGTCTGACAGGGTACTCTAACCATCGGTCAGTGGAGGCAAACATGTGAAATGGTGGAACCAGTTCCCCATGGCTACTGCCCTCTTACTGCCCTCTTACCTGCAGGGGCTCTCTCTTGGTGGCAACCACTCAAAGCTAGAAGGCAAAAAAGCCTGCAGAGGGAGCCTCTGCAGGTGGGCCTCCCAGCTCACAGAACAGGCTGAAGGAGAATGAAGAGAGGGCCTAGGGAGACAAACAGAAGATAATCTAGCACAAGGTCTAAATTGTGATAAAAAAGACGTACTGCAGCTTCTCTAGCTAGGGGTAATTCCTTGTCTATCAAAAGCTTTCATTTATGCTAATATCAGAAATAGCTTTACCTGATTAATCCCATCAAAATTCATGTAATTTCTTCATACAAATTGCAATGACGTTAAATATTTTATCTATACCTGATTAATTTGTAATTTCTTTCATGCATATCATTGTTTCTAAGTCTTTGCAATGTATGTATTTTATGTATGCTACTGCTGAGTCATAGAAAGGAGTAGGCCTGGGGCCTCCTAGGTCAGATGGCTAGGCCTTGGACAGTGTGGAAAACTGCTATGGTCCCTAGATACTAGTCACAGGTAGACTGTATCACACAATGCTTAAGAATAAAAGCTCTGAGGGGTGCCCAGGTGGCTCAGTCGGTTAAAAAGTCGGCTCTCGGTTTTGGCTCAGGTCATGATCTTGGGGCTATGAGATCAAGCCCTGCATCAGGGTCTGCACTGAGTGTGGAGCCTGCTTGAGATTCTCTCTCTCTCTGCCCCTTCCCCAGCTCTCTCTCTCTCCCTCTCTCTTTTTCTTCCTCTGAAATAAATCTCTTTCTCCCCCTATCTCTACCCCTCCCCCCTTTCTCTCGCTTTCTCTCTCTCTCAAAATAATTAAATAAAATCTTAAAAAAAAGAAGAAGGGCTCTGGGGTTGCCTGGGTGCCACAATCAGGTGTCCAACTCTTGTTTTCAACTCAGATTGTTATCTCAGGGTCATAAGGTCAGGCCTGGCATTGCGCAACTTGCTCAGTGCAGAGTCTGTTTGAGACTCTCTCTCCTTCTCCCTCTGCCCCTGCCCTGTGCTCGCATGGACTCACTTAAATCTTAAAAAAAAAAAAAAAAGCTGAGGGCTCTGAAGCCACATTCTGCTACCTGCCTGCTTTGTGGTATTGGCCAAATTATTTCTGCCTATGCTACCTATTCATAAAATGGGGAGTAATGATACCATCAACCTCAAAAGGTCATTCCAAAGTTTGAGGAATTAACATGTGCCAAGTGATTACAACAATGTCTGACACTGAACAAAAGGTAGCTTTATTATCTCAAAAACTAATGTTTCTGATCTGACACAAATTGGCTGACTAAAAGGAGACTACGCATAAGAGTAAAGATAGATTAGTATACATTACAATTCTAAAAGCAGCTCGAAGTGACTTTGAGACCGCATAAAGAAACATCGGGGCAGAAACTGTATCTAAATGGCAAATTTGCAGCAAAAACATGATCCCAGAAACCAGTTTCACAGGATGGGGTCTCACATCAAATCTGCTTTGGGTTTAGGTTGAGTATCGTACTTCCCTTATTCCACAATACTTTACCAAATATTTTTGAGTCATCTAAGTGACCGCAGGTCAAATTGTTTTCCCTCTGGCTCCTCCTAGCTGATCCCATATCTCAAATGTCTTGAATAGGCCACTTTCCCTCTCTATGTCTCGAGCTCTGCTCTGGTTTCATTTAATGCCACTTTATTTTCCTTGCTCCTGGGGACAATGGTTTTTTTCACCATTTCTGTTCCCACAGTTCTCTTAACTTTATCTAGTTCACATATAGGGCCCTGTATTATTCTCCCCGGAAACCTATAGTTTTATAGACTTTATACCTGTCAAACAATTTCTACCTCATATAAAGTGATTGCTTTTGAGTAGTCATTTTATGTATTCGTCCTTAACTCTTGTAGCTTTAAAAAGTGAAAGCACAGAAAGCATGTTACGATAGATAAATGAAATAGTATTATTAGTAATCTAACAAGCTCAGTGTTTTCCAAATTGTAGGCCATGACCCGTTATAGGTCATAAGCTAAGTTTAGGTGGCAGACTCTAGAAGTGTTTTAATTAAACAAAATACAATGAGATATAATGGGATAAAAAAATAGAATGCAGGCATAAAATAATAATATGCATTGTTTCATGAAATTTTGTTATAGTTATTTATGTGTCTATATACTTGGTCACCATATAAAATATATTTCTTACTCTGACTCAAGATATAAAATCTTTGAAAGCCACTCTATCTCATTTACTTGTTTGTTGCTTTAAAAATGCCCTTAGTCCTTTCTATAAGAATATTTTTATGTTTTCAATTAGTTGTAAGCTGTTTGAGGGAAAGGACTCATTTCATTTACCTTTTGTATAATAGCCCATTCAATTGACCAACATTACTGAAAACCTTAACACATACAATATACCACTAAGTATCCAATAAACTTTGGCCATTTTGACATTTATATAGCTAAAGAAAAATGAAGGCAGTGCTAGCTGAAAATAAATCTATGAATGAAATATCCAATTATAATAGATCTCCAGTTTATCTTATTTGCTCAGTACCATTGAACTAAATGAAACAATTCTCTCAATACTATATGCCAAACCAGGCATCTTGCTGGGTGTTTAAGGGAGAGATATGATTAATATACAGTCCCTGCTCCAAAAGAGTTCATGATCTATAAGAAGATATGTGTTTTGATGAAAGAGAACTGAATTATAGTATTAAGTATTTGGTGTTTTCTTCTCACAACTTTCTAAAGTGGCTATCATATTCCTATTTTAAAGAAGTGGAAACATGTTTAGAGACATTAAGATATTATTAGGATTTTAATCCCTCTAAATTCAAAATTCATGACTTTCTACCTTATCCACTATATTAGGTCTAAAATTTTTATGTGACTTACTTTGCCAAATCCCAGAATATGGAGAGGTGTAGAATTGTAACATTCATATTTATTAACTAATCAATAATTTTTTTTAGTATCTGCTAAATGCTCATGTTCTAGAAAGAGGAACATGTGAAAACGTAGGATAAAATTTAACTACTGAATTTAAGGAATCCCACGAGATAGCTAAAATCAATTCCCAGAGGGACTTTATGAGAACTGCTACAAAAGTCAAATTGTAGAAAACTGCTATCGAAGTCAAATATTTCAAGTTAGGTCTGGTTACATACAGCATTGCAAAGCATTTTAAAGAAGTCAGAGCTGCAAAATCACAAAATTGGAATAGCCCTAAGAAACACTGCTTGTATGCCTCCCCCAACCCATTCACTCTAAAATGTGTAAATCTGGACCAAAATGACTGAGAATACCAGCATCGAGTAATTATGGTTTACTGAAGTGATTTTTCAGAACTCAGTTTCCTCTGTGGCAAACTTGCAATGAAGTCTTAAATGGAGAAAATATAAAAGCAGAGCTAATCATGTAGCAACAAATGGTCACACAGAGCAACATCATCCCCTACCAAACAGTGTCCAATTGTTATATGGTTAGAAACAATTCAATAGGGCTTCCATCTTATTTACTCTATTACTTACTGGCATTGGTGCCAATCCTCAGGGGACAAGAGGAAGCTGGAGGAGCATAAATTTAAACAGCCTTTAGAAGTTTATAAAATACATTACTACTTTTCATTTTCTCAAAACAATCCTGTATGATAGTTTCTGGCAGAGATTTTAGATAATTTGGTGAAGATTGTGACTTTTTTTTTAATTGGTTTTTCCTTCAGGGGTATTCATACTAGTGGCTTTATAAATATGTTCTTAAAATAATGTTGAAATCAAGAAAATACTTTGAAATACAAGATTTCTTGGTAATACCAAAAATCCTTTGCATTTTATCTCAGAATAATAATGGATTGATGATTAGAGATGGTGAAATGAGTCTAAACTTTTTCATTGTCTTATTCAGTATGATTTGAGACTTCTTTAATACCTGAACATTTTATATCTTTGGTTCTTTTGATTTTAAATTGCCAAGCAAGAAAGACAAACTTTTTTATGTCAACTTTATATATTCATACCTTTTTGAAATATACCTAAGTTCCATATACATTGATTCAAGGGATTAGAGTCCCAATTATGCCTAACATGTTTCCCATTCTTTAAAGTGGGGATAAAGTTGCTCACCTAAGGATAATCTATTTGTAAAAATTAATTACCTGTCAAAAGTCAAGTTTGTGAAGGTTTATGGATGTATCTTTAAGTATTTTCATTATACAGCTTAACCTTGAATGACATGGGTTTGAAGTGCACAGGTCCACTTACATGTGGATTTTTTTCAATAAACATAGCACAGAACAGTAAGTGTATTTTCTCTTTCTAATGATTTTTTAAATAAAATTTTATTTTCTCTAGCTTACTTTATTGTAACAATATAGGATATAATATATACAAAATATGTGTTAACTGGCTATTTATGTTATTAGTAGGCTTCTGGTCAACAGCAGGCTGTTTGTAGTTAAGTTTTGGAAAGTCAAAAATTATATGTGGATTTTCCAATGCACAAGGGAGTTTGCACCCCTAACATCCCCCTCTTTTTTGAAGGGTCAACTGTAATTTCCATATATTAATTATTGTGTAATTTCTTACTGTAAAATCTCAGCTTAAACCTCACTTCTTCTGGGAAATAATGCATTGCCTCTTCTCATGATTATGTTATGATACCCTGCCCTGGGCTCTAGTAGAAGCCAGTCCTTTCCCATCTGGAACCTCTCTTTTTATTGTAATTCCCTGTTGACTCGCTTTCTTGTCTGATGAACCAAAAGCTGTTAGGGAACAAGGACTCCATCCATGTTTCTCACCATTATATCCTATGTGTACCCAGCACAACATATAACAGAGTAAAAGTCTAATAAATACTTGCAAAGTGAATGAAAAATCAAAGTTGGAGCTCTTTCTCCTTTTCATAAAACTTTATTTACATTATTGAAGATTATTTTAAAAAATAATTTTATTAGTAATGCAATCCCCTAAGATTTTAATCACTTTACTCTTCTTCTAACTCATTAATATGAACATTTTTGCATGCAAAATGCAATCATAATAACAAAATAATATTAAAATGCCTTCCCAACACATTTGTCTAGAAAACTGGTGTCTTTGAATGAGGAGTTATTAAGAAGGAATTCAGAGTCATCACACTTGTTGAGTTGCTATGAGTTAATTACATATTATTCTCTAAAAATGTCATCTTACCAAGGACATCCTTTTCCCTAAGAAGATCAGACCTAGTAGAGAAGAAAAAATGTTTCTGTTTTTTAGCCATGGTGGAAGAAGAATTTACAAAGCAAGATCACAAAAAGAAATAAATCTATAAGCAACTTTCAGAAAAAAATGTAATAAAATATCAAGACTGCATTGGTTCTCTAACAATTTTTTTAAGTTTTCAAGCCATTTCTTAGATAAATTGTATAAATTTTGGTCTTTCTCTTGATGAATATCAAACCTATGTTAGTTTAAAAATACAATGTGACCTACGAATAAGAGTATGATAGTTTCTATTTTGATATTAAAGCTTATGTACAATGTAATTAATAAATTGGAGAATTCAAAGGAAATTGGAAATCCAAGCATTATCTCCTTTTTTCCCCTCTTTTCTCTCACTGTTTACTGGGGAGAAGGGGGATAATTCACATAATATAAAAGATTTTACTCAACATATACCCATCAAAAGAATATGACAATCAAATAAATTAACCATACAAATATCTATGACCCTGATATATATATTTTGCTCTTTATATACTTCACATAGCAAATGCTTACTGTATTGTATATATCCCAGAAGTATTTAATTGATAGTTGAAAGAAAGAAAAACAGTTTTTATAAGAATTATTCTTAAGATCACATTAGAATTTTCAAAAATTCTATCTTAATCTCCATACAAATGTGAATTTTCTTATGTTGTTTATGTTAACTAATACATCTAATAACACTTGGCAGAGGTAAAAAAAAAAACTTATGGACAAGAACCTAGCTTTAATTAGTGGACTCAATCCAATACAACTTCTACACCTCTGCTTTAATGGTTTCTTAAAAGAAGTGTTTCATTAGAAGAATTACTGCAACTCTTTTTTCTTAAATCATTAGCTTATTCACAGGGAGCAGAATGAAAATCTCACAAAAGAAAAACAAACAAAATAGTTAAACCAGGTCAAAAGATGCATCAACTCTAAGACAATCAAAAATTTTTTATCTACCCTCAATTAGAACAGAAGTCTTCTTTCCCATTTTTGCCTAACTGAATATACCTTATTTAATGTTCTTTATATAGAAGTTTCTTCCTCTCAACATCACCAAGTATAGATTTAAAGCAAAACAATTTTAATCAAATTCACAAGCAGATTATATGGGCTCCAGCTAATTTCTCTTATCATAATTGACCAGAACTGTGGTATTGCCGTTCTATATAGAGTTTTAGAATAATTTTCTTTCATGCATATTTCATATCATTATGAATGATATGGCCTGTTTAAAAATATGTCTTATAAAATTATTCCTGTCTTATTAACTCTTGAGAGTACTGAACAGTAAAAATTTGGAAGTTATTTATTTCCATCTTTTTGGTTTTGAAATTTCCTTTATATTGGAAATTGGAGAAAACACTATTAAATTTTGACTGTTTCAAAGTAGTTTTACTTATCCCAAATATATATATATATATATATATATATATATATATATATATATATTTTTTTTTTTAAGTAAACTCTAGGCCCAGTATGGGACTTGAATCTATCACCCTGAGATCAAGGGTAACATGCTCTACTGACTGATCCGGCCAAGCACCCACAAATGTATTTTTTTTTTTTAAGATTTTATTTATTTGACAGAGAGAGACACAGCGAGAGAGGGAACACAAGCAGAGGGAGTGGGAGAGGGAGAAGCAGGCTCCCTGCCGAGCAGAGAGCCCGATGCGGGGCTCGATCCCAGGATTCTGGGATCATGACCCGAGCCGAAGGCAGCCACTTAACGACTGAGCCACCCAGGCGCCCCCCAAATGTATTTTGAAAGTGTTATGAAGTATGTGTTATCTGCAGTTATGTCTCATAGAAATGGCATAGTCAAACTTAGCTGAAGAAGTTAAGTCCAAGAGACAAGGAATTGAATGGTAAAATTGGAAATGCCGATCATTTTTTTGTTTGTAAATCATCTTTAAAACATTTTTATATATATCATACATTCATAAAAACATATAAAAAGCAGACTGTCTAGAGAACAAAATAATATCAAAATGAGTACCCATAAACCTAGTAGCCTAACAAAGCATTACTTGTATCTTAGAAACTCTTTTACATCAGTCTCAGATTAAAAAATCTTTCCTTCGGGATGCTGAGGTGGCTCAGTACATTGAGTGTCTGGTTCTTAATCTTAGTTTAGGTCTTGATCTGAAGGTCATGAGTTCAAGCCCCACCTTGGGCTCCACGCTGAGCATGGAGCCTACTTAAAAAAAATCTTCCTTCTCCTATCTCAAGAGGTTAACTGCTATCCTGATTTCTCTGTTACTCAGTCCCTGACTTTATTGTTTATATCACCTATCCCTAACCAATTTCCTGTTTATTGTTTAATTCTAAAAATCTCGGAAACATAGGACACCTGGGTGGCCCAGTCGGTCAAGCGTCTGCCCTCGGCTCAGGTCATGATCCCAGGGTCCTAGGATCCAGTTCTACATCCGGGCTCCCTGCTCAGCAGGGAGCCTGGTTCTCCCTCTGCCTGCTGCTCCCCCTGCTTGTGCTCTCTCTCTCTCTCTCTGACAAATAAATAAGTAAAATCTTCGAAAAAACAAAGAAACAAACAATAAAAACCTCAGTAACAAACCCAAAACTAGAGATATATAGAAAGGGTTATATTGCCACTGTTACACATATCTTCCAGGAGAACAGAAACTGAACAAAGTTTGTATGTTATAGCCTTGTTTCAGCTTCCCTGAGAATTTAAATTTAAATGAACGTGTTTTTAAGAATTCAATGAGCAAGGCCTTAAGTGAACAGACAGAGCATCAGTCGGGACAGTAATGTGGGTCAACTTGAAAGAAACAGAGACAATGAAAGGAGGACAAACGTATACAGGATGATTACTCAATAATATCACTAATATAGCCAAAATGTAATAGGAGTGTATATATATATATACACCTATGTGTGTGTATATGTGTGTGTGTGTATTTCTCTAAAGTATATAAATTACATATATAAAAACTACATACATGCATTAACTGCATACAAGCAATGGACTGAATGCTTATTATGTTCCTCTAAATTCCTATGTTGAAATCCTAACCCTCAAGGTAATGGTATTAGGAATTGAGACCTTTGGGAAGTAATTATTTCCTGAGGGTGGAGCCTTCATGAATGGGATTAGTGCCCGTATAACAGAGGCCCCAGTGAGATCCTGTGCCCCTTCTACCATGTGAGATTACAGTGAAAAGACAACCATCTATGAGGAAATGGGCCCTTTCCAGACACTGAAATTGCCAGTACCATGATCTTGGACTCCCTACCCTCCAGAACTCTAAGAAATAAATTTCTGTTGTTATGAACCACCCAATCTGTGATATTTTGTTGTAGCAGTCCAAATGAATTAAGAAAATTATAGATTTATTTATTTTAGAAAATTAGAAAGAGCCCCTGAATATTAAAAATATGATAGCAAAATGGGGCACCTGGGTGGCTCAGCAGATTGAGTGTCCAACTCTTAATTTCGGCTCAGGTCACGATCTCGGGGTCATGAGATCAAGTCCTGCATCAGGCTTTGTACTCTTTCTGTCCCTTTCTCTCTCAAATAAATAAATCTTCTTAAAAAAAAAGGATTCTAACAGTTTTAATAATAACTTTTAATTTTTAATTTAATTTAATTTTAATTTAATTTAATTTAAATTTTTAATTTAATTTTTAAATTTAAATTTAAAATTAAATTTAAAAAGGCCCTGTGGCCCTTGACCTCAGGGTTGTGGGTTTGAGCCTCATGTTGGGTATAGAGATTACTTAAAAATAAAATCTTAAAAAAAAAAAAATGGGCATATAATGTGATAATGTGAGCCAAGAACAGGAATCTGAATTTGAGAACCGAATCTTGTCTATTGACCTTCTGAACATGCTTCCACTTTTCTCCATCACCACTGGTGTTACCAGACCTCAAACTTTTCAGTCCTGGATTCTCTGCGGAGCACACAGGATAGTCTTTCTTTCTTTTGAAAAATTATATAGCTCCTCTTAAGTTTTTCTTCTTGTCAAAAATTATACCTTATTTAAAGAATCATTTGATTCTCAAGAAATTCAGAGACTTCAGTGTCCCATGCCCAGCTATAATCATTTCCCCTTTCCCAGAGACAACCATTTTTGACTTTTTAGCTTATTATTTTGCTATCTTCTATATCTCTAAATAATATGTGGGCATTATCTACTGACTTTCCACTGTGGAAGAGTAGGCCTCAGCCCTCTTCTAATTATTGCCTCTACTTCACATGCACACTTTCTATTGTTCTGTAGTTATTCCTCTTTTTTAGTGTGATCGGAATTCAGGTTGGTTCAATATAAATTATCTTATCTTATCTTATCTTATCTTATATTATATTATATTATTATACTTATATAATATATATTCATATATTCAGAACTGAGCCATAAGATAAATAAGAGTTATTTATCTGGATGATTTTATATTTTTCTCAGAGTTTTAATATTTTTTTTACTTTGCTTAATGTTTTAATTACTTATCAACAATTAAATCCCAAACTCTTCACTAGTTGTCTAAACATCATTTCAAGGGACACCTGGGTGGCTCAGTTGGTTAAGCATCTGTGTTGGGCTCAGGTCATGATCCAGGGGTCCTGGGATCAAGCCCCGTGTCTGGCTTCCTGCCTAGCAGGGGAATCAGCTTTTCCCTCTCCCTCTGTCTCTCCTTCCACCCCATGCTCGTGCTCTCTCACTCTCTCAGATAAATAAAATCTTAAAAAAAAAGGAAAAAGACCCTGAGATCATGACCTGAGGCAAAACCAAGAGTTGGTCACTCAACCAACTGTGCCACCCAGGCACCGCAAGAATCAGTATTTTAATTTAAGCATGAGACTAATTTATGTGAAATCACCATGGGCTCTTTGTGCTTTTAAAACTTGTCAGGTTTGAACCGGCGGTGGAAAAGAGGAGCCACGTGAGTAGAGTAGGGGCAAGCTTTAATGGATGCACCCTCTGGAGAGGTTCCGTGGCTCACAAGGGAGTGAGGCCGGGAAGTCGCACCTAGAGGTAGGGCTGAGGGGTTTTTAATTAGCGGTCTTAGGGTATGAAGGGCTTGCTGGGTATCTGATTGGCTACGGTTTATGCATATGAGAGATACAAAATACACCAATGAATTGTCAGCTCATTATACAGAAAAAGGGATCCAAAGTTGATCAGTCAGATTGGACCAGTCAGATTGTTCATGGTCATTGTGGGGTGATCTAGAAAGTCTCCGAGACAGGAAGCCCCATGGCTGAAAGTCCTTGAGCCACCATCTTGTGAAACTCAGTGGCCATCTTGTCTACTCTTGGCATCCCTTGGCCCGCCAGCCTAACAGAACTAATTAATTATTGGATTATGGCATCAATTCAGTGGCTCATTATCAACATTTAAAAAAACCAAAGTAATAACTAATTAACCAGAGTATTTTTCACTAATAAGGGTTTATTTAAATGTTTGAGAAACATTGGCCCAAGTGTTGAGGGGAGTGAAGCATGCTATTTGAAGGTAGTGGTGGTTCTCTCCTTTTAAGTAAAAACCTAATCACAGAAAAATAGGTTAAAGATTATAAATAATTGTGTTTTTCAAAGCTTTTGCAGCGATAGTACATTATAATAAAATCTAAAGTCAAATCCAATAAGATATTCTTAGTTTTCAAAGCTACCATAGTCTAAAAAGGTGCTTTTTGGAGTCCACTGCATCCTTGTTCATCTGGTATACCTAATACTAAAATCCTGAAGTCTTATAAATAAATTTAGTTTATTTTTGATAAGCTTCCATATTTAATAAACTTTGATAAAATTTCATATTTTAAACGAAGCAGGTATCTATTTATCATCCAGACCATGGTTTCTAGATCCAATTCCACAATAAAAGGAATCAGGGCTCTCTAGAGAAATGGCTATTTCCATAACAGATGGTGGAAAAGTATAAAACGAACTTGGAACATGTTGTTGTGCAAGAAAGTAGATATTGCTTAAATAGTGATGAGCCATGTTAAAAGAACTTGCTAGCTAGTTTGAAGAGATTCCTGCTGGCCAAATCTTCAACAAATTGTGATTCAAAAGGAATATTTAGAAGAATATTGGGCTGAGGTAGGGAAAATACAAAATGACCCTGGATCGTTTTATAGTAATAGAAAACAAGTAAATATACACAAAAAATGAAACAATGGGAGTTTATCAAAAGACATAGAAGCCAACCTAAAGAGCTTCCAATGGCCAAAGCTGGAACAATTTGAACAAAATAAATCAAGTAGTATTGGATTATATCCAAAGTATAAAATACATAACCATGATTATATACTTATATAATTAAATGATTGAATAAATAAATGAATGACAGTGAAGGGACAAATTTTCCTTACTGAAAGATTTAAAAAAACATGTACTCTTTCCTTCTAGAAATGAAGCTTAATCCCTCTTCCCCCTCTCCATTCCCTACTACCCCTTGCCTTGAGTGTGGTTTGGATTTTTTTTTAGAGAGAGAGAGAGAGAATACACAGGCTTGCACGCACACACATGGGGATGGTGGTGGGGCGGTGGGCAGAGGGAGAGGGAAAGAGAGAATCTTTTTTTTTTAATATTTTTTTAATATTTCTATTTATTCACTTGACAGAGAGAGAGACCACAAGTAGGCAGCGAGGCAGGCAGAGAGAGGGGAAAGTAGGCTTCCCGCTGAGCAGAGAGCCCAATGCGGGGCTCGATCCCAGGACGCCGGCACCACGACCGGAGCCGAAGGCAGAGGCTTCAACCCACCGAGCCACCCAGGCACCCCAGAAAGAGAGAATCTTAAGCTGGGAATGCTGATGTGGGACTCCATTTTACAACCCTGAGATCATGACCTGAGCCAAAATCAAGAGTTGGACACTTAACCAACTGAGCCACCCAGGCACCCTGGTGTAGATTTACTGACTTTCACATAATACAGTATAGATAAGGAACAATTGCAATGGAAAAATCTGGAAGACATTAGCTTAACCAAGTAATCAGGTTAATATCATTAGTAACAAGTCATGTTCATGACATTTTACCTCTGTGATATAATGTGATAAAGACACTTCACCTCTATTGTATTCTTCCAAATTCACACCTCCAGTCTAATCATGATAAAACAATCAGATAAAACCAAATTGAGGAACATTGTAAGAAATAGCTGACCAGTATGTCTCAAAATGGTCAAAGTAATGAAAAACAAAGAAAGACTAAGAAATGGCACAGACCAGAGGAGATGAGGAGACATGACAAATATATGCAGTCTGGTATTCAAAATTGGATCTTAGAACAGTGAAAGAGTATTAGTGGAAAAACGGTTGAAATTTAAGTAAAGTCTAGAGTTTAGTCAATACCAATATTTCAATGTCAGTTTTTTGGTTTTGGCAAATTTATGATGATAATGTAAGATATTAACATTTGGGGATACTAGGTAAAGGATACATGGGAACTCTCTGTACTAACTTGGTAATTTATCTGTAAATTTAAAATTATTCCAGGGGCACCTGGCAGTTGGTAGAGTATGCAACTCTTTTGCATCACAAGTAGGCAGAGATCACAAGTAGGCAGAGAGGCAGGCAGAAAGAGAGGGGGAAGCAGGCTCCCTGCCGAGCAGAGAGCCCAATGTGGGGCTCAAACCCAGGACCCTGAGATCATGACCCAAGCTGAAGGCAGAGGCATTAACCCACTGAGCCACCCAGGTGCCCTAGAGTATGCAACTCTTGATCTCAGGGTTGTAAGTTCGAGTTCCACATTGGGTGTGGAGCCTACTGTGAAACAAAAAAATCATTCCAAAATAAAGTGTTTTTAAAAAGAAGCAAATATACTTAATAACAAATGTTAACAAAGAACTGAAAGCAAAGAACTCTTGTATAAGGAGGCCCATAATCTTTCATGCAAGTTCTGGAAAATACTCGGAAATGTGAAGGTGTGCAAGTTTTTAGAAAGTTGATCACAGCCCCTAGATGATAAGAATTTGAGATCACCAGGGTGCCTGGGTCTCAGTCCTTAAGTGTCTGCCTTCGGCTCAGGTCATGATCCTAGAGTCCTGGGATCCAGACCCGGTAGTGCTCCCCACTCAGCGGGAACCCTGCTTCTGCCTCTCCTACTCCCCTTGCTTGCGTACCTCCTCTTGCTGTCTTTCTCACTGTCAAATAAATAAAATCTTAAAAAAAAAAAAAAGAATTGAGATCACCTATTTTCAGTCTTTCATATTTAGAGAGTTTGACAATTTTCCTAAGGTCACCTGGCCAGGCAAGTCAGGTGAACAGCTATTTTGTGATAGTCTCTGCTCTAAGCTCTACGTTTTGAAAGCATATACTTTCTTGCATGAGCTTTCTGGTCTCGTAGAGCCACATTTTTGCTTTATTTTACCCTTAGTGGGCTCCCATTGTTCTCAGTATAAAATGTAAACCCCTGAGTGCCTGGGTGGCTCAGTTGGTTAAACATCTGCCTTGGGCTGACGTCATGATCCAGGGGTCCTGGAATCATCCTGCATAAGGTTCCCTGCTCAGTGGGGAGTCGGCCTCTCCCTCTCCCTCTGCTTCTCCCCTCACGTGTGTGCGCACGCTCTCTCTCTCTCTCTCTCTCGATCTCAAAAAAATACATAAAAGTTAAAATGTAAACCCCTTAATTGTTTGCCGAGGATCTCTAGCCAGGTTCTTGTTGTCTCTTCCCTATACTCTGTGCTCCAGTCATTCCACCCTTTGGGAGTCTTCATGAAATATTTTTCCTGACTAGAATATTGTGCTCTTTACTACTCTCCCCATTCTACGTGGCTAAGTTAGGAATCATCTTTCTCAGGTTTTTGCGCAGTGGCACTCTGTCAGAGAGGTGAGCTGACTACCATAAGGTAACCACGATAGAATGGGGCCTGCCAAAGAAAGCAGTTCTCTCACCTTCTGGTCAAATACACTTGAGCAGTTTTCTTTCTCATTAAATTACATTATGAATGGAACTCCAAATAAATGCGGGGAAAGGAGGAGCATTCCAATCATATTAACAAATTTTTTTCACTTGTCTAAGCGCTTATTCTTACCTATTTGCACATATAAATTTTACATAGTTACTATAATCATTATGCAGATTGACTTTTATATTCTGCTTTATTTTTGATTCACATATTGCTAAGCATTTGCCATATTGTTACATAGATTAGGTGTTTATTTTTATTATTCCTATCTCATGCATTCATTCATATTTAGAACCTACAATATTTGGAGTTGTAGGCAAGATGATGTTGTACAGAAGCAGAAATAAATCTGGCTCTAGAGGAGTTTATATCTAGTTTACATTAGTCAGACACTTTGCTTTCTATCTTTTATTAATATTATTATTATTAAATACTATAGAATATATTAATAAGATAATATTATCTTGTGTTTGGTAAGTTATACTATATATCCTCTTTTTCCAAATAGCCCCATCTACAAATTGTATTTACTCTTATTTTACTTCTCATACACTTTCCCTAGAAAAATCTTATCTGCTTTCCTGATCTTTTTTTTTTGAGATTTATTTATTTATTTGAGAGGGAGTGAGAGCACAAGCGAGAAGGGCAGGGAGAGGAAGAAAGAATCTCAAGCAGACTCCACACTGGACACAGAACCCAACTTGGGGCTGGATCTCATGACCCTGAGATCATGACCCAAACCAAGAGTCTGAAGCTTAATCGACTGAGCCACCCAGATGCCCCTGCTTTCCTGATCTTAAGTGCTAAATATTCACCATAGACTCCTGAAACTTAATCTCTACCCTACACCTCTACTAAAACTTCACAGAATGTTTTGAAAACATCACAAATGCAATATTTCTGATAGAATTTCTTATCTGCCTCCACAAATCTTCCTCTAATGTTCTAAACTAATAGCATCATTATGTGCCCAATTGCCCAAATAAAAGCTAACATTTACTCTTGAGTCTCTCATTTCTCATTATATCTCTAGCTATTAGATCCCATTGCTTCAACATTTTTTTAAAAGATTTTATTTATTTATTTGACAGAGGGAGAGAGATCACAAGTAGGCAGAGAGGCAGGCAGAGAGAGAAGGGGAAGCAGGCTCCCAGCCGAGCAGAGAGCCAGATTCGATTTGGAGCTCTATCCCAGGACCCTGAGATCATGACCTGAGCCAAAGGCAGAGGCTTTAACCCACTGAGCCACCCAGACACCTGCTTCAACATTTTAAATATCTCAATTTTACCTTTTTTTCTTCATTCTTATTGCTTTTATTTGGGTTCTATTTATCTCTTACCTAGCTTGCAGTAGCCTTTTAACTGGTTTCTGTCTTCACTACTGTGATTTTAAAATCTATCCTCCTAGATAGATAGATATTTTATCTCCTAAGATAATATCTTAGGAGATAAGATAGATAAGATAGATATTTTATCTCCTATCTATCTCCTCTTAAGATAGATATTTTATCTATTGATAAAAATTTTCTTCCTTGGGACGCCTGGGTGGCTCAGTTGGTTAAGCTGCTGCCTTTGGCTCGGGTCATGATCCCAGGGTCCTGGGATCGAGTCCCACATCGGGCTCCTTGCTCAGCAGGGAGCCTGCTTCTCCCTCTGCCTCTGCCTGCCTCTCTGCCTGCTTGTGCTCTCTCTCTCTCTCTGAAAAATAAATAAATAAAATCTTAAAAAAAAAAAAAAAAACAAACCATACCAAGGGTTACAGGATTTCTAATCATTTAAAAAAAAAAAAAAAAAAAAATTTTCTTCCTTAAGACCCAAACGTGCTTAAGTGATTTTCCTACTTCTGAATTTGTGATGGCTTGTTCATCATCTAACTCCATCCCATCATTTACTGAACATCTAATATATGCCAGGCATTCTTCAAAGTTCTTTATACATATTATTTCATTTAATCCTTGCTCAAGGTTGCAGCTAGCAAGTGGTAGAGCCAGCAGTTTGACTGTAGTGTTGTTACTCTTGTATTATATTACAGCTGCCTTTGAGAAATAAAATAATTCTAAACCTCTCAACATGACTTACAGTATTCATCCCAATTGGGTCCAAATTCCATTCATCCATTTACCAAATATTTACTAAATACCAAGTACAGTTGAATATAAACAGAAACTTATGGGTCCCCTGGGTGACTCAGTCGGGTGAATGTCTGCCTTCGGCTCAGGTCATGATCTCAGGGTCCTAGGATTGAGCCCTGCGTCAGGCTCTCTGCTCAGCAGGATGTTTTCTTCCTCTCCCTCTCCCTCTGTGTTTTCTCTCCCCCTCTCTCTCAAATAAATAAATAAATAAATAAATAAATAAATAAATAAATAAATAAATAAAAATCTTAAAAAAAAAAACCCAAAAACAAAAACAGAAACTTCCTTCAAAGTGCCTACAGGTTGGTAGAAAATAATGAGTGCAATATGTTTCAATTAAGCAGTATAATACAATGGGATAGAAATATTCCCAAATTCTATGTGAACAGACTAAGAAGCTTCGGCTGGACTGAATTTTCCTATTTCACACATTTGGTCATTTTTCATGCTCTTCTGGGATTTGGAATGTCACCTTCCTTGACTACATGACAACCACAGTGTCCGCAAGGTGCCACTAAATGGACTTCTGCTCTGTGGAGGCACACTGACTTCTCCACACAGAATTGGCATATCTCCTTGGAATACTCATTTTACATGGGGCAAAGTTGTAATACAGTCTGTTCTGTTGAATTATATTGCTTTTTTATGGAGCTATCCTCTACCCAACTCCCAAACTATAAACAGAGATCAGTCTGATTTTTCCTTATTTTTTTTTTTAAGATTTTATTAATTTGGGAGAGAGAGAGTGAGAGAGAGAGCATGAGCTGGGGGAGAGGCTGATGGAGAGGTAGACTTCCCTCCTGAGCAGGAAAGCCGATGCAGGGCTTCATCCCAGGATCCTGGGATGATGACCTGAGCTGAAGGCAGACAACTGACTGAGACACCCAGGAGCTCCAGTCTGATTTTTCTTTATATTCCCTTCTCTCACACCTAGCATTGGTCATACACTGTCAATAATTGCTTAAAACGTAAAATATGTCACCACTTTACTGTTTACTATGTATTTGGCTTTCTTTTAAGTGTTTCAGATAAATCAGATGAATAAATTGATAAATGAACAAATGAATAAATAAAAGAAATAAGTCTAGGGAGAGGTTGGCTGGTTAAAAGATTCTCAGAGTCCCTGGTAGGTTCTGCTCTCTTTTTATTGTGGTAGATAGAATTCTAATATGGCTCTCCTGAAGCTTGCTCCCTGAGTACCCATGTTTTTGTGTGGGGAGAATATGTAACTTGCTTCCAACCAATAGAATAGGGGAAGGTGAATGAGTTTTGCAGATGTTGTTAAAGTTCCTAATAAATTGATTTCAAGTTACTTAAAAAGGAGATGATCCTGGGTGGAACTGACCTAATCAGGTGAGCCCTTTAGAAGAGCATCTAGAAGTCAGAGACCATGATGGTTAATTTTATTTTTCAGGTTGGCTAGGCTATTGTGCCCAGTTGTTTGGTCAGACACTACTGTTGATGTTGCTGTGAAGATATTTTAAAGATGTGATTAACTTTTATATCAGCAGTATTTGTTTTGAGTAAAGTAGGTTGCACTCCCTTTTGTATTTTTTTCCAATACCACCCAACAATTCTCCAACTCTCAGCAGACACTAACTGGGTATTCTACAAATTTAACTCAATTTTGACATTATCTATCTAAAGATAGCATCAGATTCCACAGTTTAAGGGACCAGTCTCATAAGACTTCACCGACAGCAGAGGCCAACAGCCAGGTCCAGGTTGTCCTGTGCTTCTGACCAGCCTACAAATTGGGAGTTTTCCATGACCTCTTCCTTGGGTTTAACTAATTTGCTAAAGTGGTTCACAGAAAGATTTACTTATGTTTGCCAGCTTATTATAAAGGAAATTATAAATGATAAGAGATGAAATGGTACATGGTATGAGGTCAGGAAAGATCAGGAGCATAGCAGGTTCTGTCCCTTGGGAACTAGGATGCGCCACCCACCCAGTATGTGGATGCATCTCTTTATTCCTTGGTTCAGGAGTATTCACAGAGCTTTAATTTCCAGCCGGTCACCTGTTTCCATTACCAGAGGTCAGGGGTGGGGCTGAAAGTTCAACCTTCTAATCCCTTGGTCTTTCTGGTGACCAGCCCAGTCCTGAAGCTATATGGGGGTCCCACACTAAAACACTTCATTAGCATAAACTCAAGGATGTTCAAAAAGCCTCGATATGATTAACAAAACACCTTCTATCACTTAGGAAATTCCAAGGGTAAGAGACAAAGACAGATAAAGGAACTGCCTCACACAACTGTGAGGGCTGGCAAGTCTGAAATCTGCAGGATAGGCCAGCAGGATGGAAGTTCTGCAAACCTTGTGGTAGTCTTGAGTCTAAAGGCCTTACCCCATTCTTTTCAATGGGTGTGTATTATTCAATTTTATGGATAAGTTTGCTCTAATTACCACTCTATGAAGGGTTAAGTTAGGCTCTGATTTTTATTTTATTTCCTTTTTAATTTTTTGTTCTTAATTGTGACTGTGAGTTCCTTCCACCAATGAAAAATCCTTATGAAGAATCTTGCAACCTTACTGAGTAGATCTGTAAAATAAAGTCCTACAATTTGAATTGCTGGTTTAAACAGTATGATTAATTTAAACATTGATACCATTTAAAATTGTCTACACAGAGGTTGAACCAATTTACACATTTGTGTACCAATATGACCCTTTTCCAAATTTTTCTAACACTTATTTCATCAAACTTCATAAATTTCTATATATTTATTATTTGTATATGTATATTATTTATAACTATTTTTCAGAGAGGAGGAAAGTGGTATCTAGATGTATTTCTTTCGTGGAGAGTTTTAGTTGTGTTTTTAATGTGTTTATCGACCATTTATATTCAGTATTATGTCAACTGTTCATGCCCTTTATTCAGTTTTCTTTGGGATTATTTGTGTTTCCTTATGATTTGCAAGAGATCTTTGGTAAGGAATATAGTCACACACACACCCCCCCTTCCCGGGCTATCTTTTGACTTTCTTTATGATTATTTTTTTCCTTTGAGAAGTTTTAAATGTTCATGTATTCAAATTTACAAGTCTTTCCCCATTGGCTTCTAGGTATTTTGTTTTGGTGGAATCAATTAAAGGTACCCATACTTACCTGCAGTATTTTCATGGTTATTTTTACACTTGGTTTTGTTTCAATAGGAAATTATTTTGAAGCAAGTAGTAGAGTAAAAATGTTAGTAGCCTAAAATCATTGTCTTCAGATTAATAAAATTTTCTCTCATTTACACATAATTCAAACTAGAAAATTACAGAACTGGACTTCAAAAGGGCAATCCACTTTCAGAGCCCATGCTCTTAACTCTATTAATTATTCTTCAGTGGACATGTGATCTAGTCCTTTTTGCTTTAAGTTCAGCTTCACATTAGGCTAGGGCCTTGGGGAGGAAGGAAATTCAATTTCTGACTTGCAAAATAAAACCAATATGGTTGGGGCGCCTGGGTGGCTCAGTTGATTGAGCGACTGCCTTCAGCTCAGGTCATGAACCTTGAGTTCCGGGATCGAGTCCCACATCGGGCTCCCAGCCCCGCGGGGAGTCTGCTTCTTCCTCTGGCCTTCTCTCCTCTCATGCTCTCTCTCACTTTCTCTGTCTCTCAAATAAATAAATAAATAAAATCTTTAAAAAAAAAACCCAAAAAACAAAAAAACAAAAAACCAATATGGTTTCTTTCTTCTTTCACCTTGATGTTCTGATATCCTAAGAAATAGACTGAGAGGGACGCCTGGGTGGCTCAGTGGGTTAAGCCTCTGCCTTTGGCTCGGGTCATGATCCCGGGGTCCTGGGATCGAGTCCCACATCAGACTCCTTGCTCAGTGGAGAGCCTGCTTCTCACTCTGCCGGCTTGTGCTTTCTCTCTCTTTCTCTGACAAATAAATAAAATCTTAAAAAAAAAATAGATTGAGGGACTTATTACAATATGAAGACAACTGAACTCAAAAGTTAGGTAGTTAAAGAAAATGTAGTTTTCTTTAATATTAATTCTTATACTCTATGTTTGATGATATCTAGTTATAAAAAAAATCAAAGATGCCTGTGGAACAAAAGATGAAATATTTTAAACTATGAGTCTTAAGTCTTTCATCGGGTATTTATAAAATAGGGTGCAATTTGTTTTGGAAACTGTTGGTTGAAATATTAAAGGTTAGTTCACACTTTTTTTAGAGTTTATTTATTCCTTTTAGTAATTCTACACCCAACATGGGGCTCACACTCACTATCTCAAGATCAAGAGTCACACACTCTTCTGACTGAGCCAAACAGACACCCATATTTCACACTTTCTAAATCTTTGTTTCTTCAGGAAGGAAAACTCATAGTCGCAATTTAGTCAGGTCAGAATTATTTTCCAAGGCAGTACTTTGAGAAGATTTAAAACGATGATAATATGTGTCCGTATCACATTTCATTAATACAACTCTTGGTGCCACAAAGTTGATAAAAATCTTGAACTCTTAGTGTTTCAGTATCTGTGATATAAAGTTTCATTATGCACATGCTTCATTCTGTTTTTAAAGAACCCCTTTTTCCTCCTAAAGATTTATTTAATTATTTTAGAAGTGGGGAGGGGCAGAGAGAGAGGCAGAGAGTCTCAAGCTGACTCCCCCCTGAGCACCAAGCTCAATGTGGGGGCTTGATCTCACGATCCTGAGATCATGACCTCAGCTGAAATCAAGAGTCGGACACTTAACCAACTGAGCCACCCAGGCACCCAAAGAACATTTTGTTATTTAATTTATAATTTTTTAAAATTAGAAATGTTACTACTTATCAAGGCAAAAAACTTGGAAAACAGAAAATGGGGAGAAAACTGATCATTCATAATGCCACTGTCTTAAGATAACCATTGTTAATATTTTGGTAGAAGTCTTTACAATGGATTTTCATGCAATATATGTATATATTTTCTGTACGAAGTTGATTCCACATGTAGTATTTAACCATCTTTTTTTTATAGGTATATTATAAACATTTTCTTTCTTTTTTTTTTAAAGATTTTATTTATTTATTTGACAGAGAGATAGAGAGCACAAGTAGGCAGAGCAGCAGGCAGAGGGAGAGGGGGAAGCAGGCTCTCTGCTGAGTGGGGAGCTTGATGCAGGGCTTGATCCCAGGACGCTGGGATCATGACTTGAGCTGAAGGCAATTGCTTAACTGACTGAGCTACCCAGGCGCCCCATAAACATCTTCTCATATCAATAAATATTGCACTAAAACTTCATCTCTAATGGCTGCAGAATAGTCCATAGCATGATGTTTAAAACATGATAATATTTTTTATGTGAGAATCAGGTGATTTGCTCATTCTAAAAAAATCCAAACAGTGCAAAAAAATATAATTATAAAATACATGTCAACCATAAGTCTGCTTTCTGGAAATATACGCTATTAATACACACTATTTTCAATGTGATTATGCATGCTGTTTTGTGCCTTTCTTTTCCCTTAAAAAATTGTTTTTACTTTTACTTTTTTCCAGTTTTATTGAAATATAGTTGACATTCTTTCCTTTTAATAACAAACGTCTTTTCAAGATGATGAAAATAGATCTACATCAAAATTCTAAACTTTGCGTAATATTTCATTATCAATATAACAGGGTCATTGATGGGGTTTTAGAAATGGAAAAGGGAGGGGGTTCCTGGGTGGCTCTGTTGGTTGTGTCCAATTCCTGATTTTGGCTCAGGTCATGATCTCCGGGTTGTGGGATAGAGGTGAATAGGTGTGGGGGTGCGGGGGGCGGGTGTCTGCACTCAACAGGGAGTCTGCTGGAGGTCCTCTCTCTCTCCTGCTCCTTCTGCCCCTCCTCATGCTGGCGCATGCTCTTTCTCTCTCTGGCAAATAAATAAATCTTAAAAAAGAAAAGAAAAGAAATGTGAAGAGGAAGACTTAAATCCTAGTCTGCTACTTAGAACTTGTGTGATCTTAGATAAACAACTGGTTGCTGTGAATCTCGATTGCTTAATGGGAATCTTGAGGTCTACTTAGGAGTAGTAGTGGCAAAGTGTTAGCGGGAACAGATTGGGGTGGGGGCAAACGCAAATGTTTTTAGCATACAAGTCCTGAAGAGGACCAACTTTAATTCTTCCAGGTTCAGTTAATATGGAATGCTTTAGTTTGTGTCCAAATGGAATTTTTGCAACCTTACCCAAAGTCACTCACATTGGGTAGGAGAAGAAAACAGCACACTGAAGGCCAAAACAAGAAAGAAGGGAAGGAAGAAACAAAGAAGATGAGAGAAAGAGAGAGAGAGAGAAAGGAAGAAAGAGAAAGAAAAACCCATGAAACAAACCAGATCCTTCATCCATTGCTGATGGAAATGCAAATGGTGCACTTTGGAAAAGGATCTAGCAATTCCTTGAGAGATTAAATGGAGTTATTACCATATTGAGACAGGGAAACTGAAGGACTCCATAAAAATCCACTTTTTGCTCCTTTTTCCTGCTTCCTTTCTTGCTAGGACCTGCACCTCCATCCCACTTTACACATGCCTTATAGTGTCTATTCTCCTTGTAAGGGACAAGAAATTAATGGTTCTCTAGAATAAATGACATCTAAAGAAGAACCAGGGAAGCCATCCTAATGAGTATTACAGACCACTGGAGCTAGACATCTGAACACAAGACCCCCTGGCTCCAAGAACTGACAACTGGGCCCTTGTCTTTGTTCTAACTGGTTCCTGGATGCCTGAGAGGAGCACACACCAGAACGCTGCCCTCAATAAAACCCCCCAGACCCCAAAGAAAAGCGAGACTCCCTCCTTTCCTTTCTGAGTCTCCTAGACACTCATTCTGTTAATTGCTTTCTCTTTACCTTCAATAAACTCTGCGCTCACCTGCGGGCTCACGTTTGATTTCCATCCTGTGTGAAGTCAAGGACCCTCTTGGCTGGTCCCAGCCCGCTGGCACTAATATGAGCCAGCAATTTCAATTCTAGGTATATACCTAAGAGAAATGAAAACATACATCTGGGGACGGCTGGGTGGTTCAGTTGGTTGAGCAGCTGCTTTCGGCTCAGGTCATGATCCCAGGGTCCTGGGATCAAGTCCCACATCGGCTCTCTGCTCAGCAGGGAGCCTGCTTCTCTCTCTCTTGCCTGCCTCTCTGCCTACTTGTGATCTCTCTCTCTCTGTCAAATAAATAAATAAAATCTTAAAAAAAAAAAGAAAACATATATCTGTCTATACAAATAACTTGTATAGGAATCTTCATTGCAGCATTATTCCTAATAGCCAAAAAAAATGTAAACAACTCAATGTCTATCAAAGGATGAATGAATTAATAGAATAATGTTACATATCCATGAAATGGTATATTTGACAATAAAAAGAAATGAGTAGTGATACATGCTATAACATGGATGAATTTTGAAAAGTCTATGCTAACTGAAAGAACTGTCATAAAGATCACATACTGTATGATATATTCATGTATATGAAATGTCTGGACTAAGCAAATCTATCAACAGAAAGTAGGTTAGTGATTACATAGCGCCTGGGGCTTGAGTGAAATGGGCAGACTACCGGCAGGTACAGGAATTCTTTTTGGACTGATGAAAATGTTCTAAAATTGATTGTGGTGGTAATTGCAGAACTCTGTGAATGTACTAAAACCCGTTGGACACTTTAAATGGATGAAATGCTTGTATGTGAATTATATCTCAATAAAGCTGTTGGAATAAAAGGCAAACTAGGGCATTGTAATTCTGAAGGATCATAATAAGATAGTATATAAAGTGTTGGACAGATAAAGTCCTTAATAAATGGTAATCTTAACTTATTGAAGGAATTTAGTTTGTTCACATTTTCCTCACCATAATCAACATTTTAAAAAGATAATTTTGTATACAGCAAAACAATACTGAACACTGTTGCAGATTGTTTTCCTTCTGAACCTTTGGAGATGTAGATGTGTTGATGAGACCTAATGTACATTATTTGTAAGACCCCCTGTCCTCAGAAGGGCTGGACCCATGGACAATTCTCTGTGTATACAGTGCCAGCAAAGCATTTTTTAAAAAGATTTATTTATTCATTTTTACAGAGAGAGAGAGAGAGAGAGAGAGAGATCACAAGTAGGAAGAGAGGCAGGCAGAGACAGAGCGAGGTTCCCTGCTGAGCAGAGAGCCCAAGGTGGGGCTTGATCCCTTGATCCGAGGACCCTGAGATCATAACCTGAGCCGAAGGCAGAGGCTTTACCCCACTGAGTCACCCAGGCACCCCGAAAAAGCATTTTTTAAGAGTTTTTCTGTCAAAATGGTGATAAAACACACACGAGAAAGAGTCTTAGCATTTTTTCCAAAGGCCTTGCTTTGGGGAAAGGTTTTGGTATTGTTTAAATAGATATTCAAACTATCTCCGACATAAGGCTTGGTAGAAAGCCTTTTAAGATAACTCCCCTTTGATCCTTTTTGTCGAAGTCCGCAGGCGTTGCCAAAGGGGAAAACGTGGTGTCCCGCTCAGTACCAAGTTTCCCTGACTACTTCTAACAATGGATATTAACGTAAACTCTCAGCAAATCGTAAACACGTCTGACTTAAAACTAGCTTCAATACTTAGCCTGAATTTTTTAACCAGTTGAAATGTTAACAGGTGGGGGGAGGGCTCCAGCGAACTGTGTGAGGAGGCGTGGGACTGTGAATTTGAGTGTAGAGAAGGCCACAGATTTAAATAAAAAAGAGCAAGGTGAAAGAATTTGCGGGACACAGTGTGTACATTTTTAGGCTCCCTCCCCCGCCCAAAGGTTGTGCCAGTGCGCAACTGGAGCCCCCAAACTTGCTCTAGTTAGTTGCTAGTCCAGGGCCATCAGCACTGGCAAAAAGTTTAGGGGCAGAATGTCTGAGCGCCGCGGAGAGCAGATGCGCGGGGCAGGCTGCCTCCGAGCAGTTCACGACAGCGCGGCTGGAGGTACTCACCGGCCGGAGCCGGGAAGCTGTGGGCACTGGAGGGCGGGGACGTAGGGGCGGGTAAGCAAAGGTCTGGCGATTGTGTCGGGAGGCGAACCGGGCGTTGGCAGCGACGGGCGGAGCCCAGGACCAGTGATGTAAGGAGCGGAGGGATCCCACTGGGAGAGTTGGGGTTGCGCTGTGAGACCCCAGGGGTGTGGGGCGGGGGATCCCAGTCCCCGCCCTGTTTTCCCCGCCCCTCCCCCCGCCTCCTTTACGTCCCTCCCCCCTCCTCCCTTCTGGTTGGAAAGTTTCTAGAATCTCTTCCCAGCGGCCTTTGCGGTTCCAACATGGCGGAGCTGACGGTGGAGGTTCGCGGCTCCAACGGGGCTTTCTACAAGGTATTGACCCTCTTGCCGCTTTGTCGGGTGTTCTGGGGGCTAAGGCAGGTTTGGGGGAGGGCTGGTGGTCCCGGAGAGTGAGGTTTGGAGTCGAAAAGGGAGACCAGGCCGAAGCCCGGGGTGCCGGGTTCCTCGCTTCTCCCCCCTCCACCCGCGGTTTAACGGTCTCGGGGGCCAGGGCTCCGTTATGTTTTGAAACAACACGTCGGACACCTCTTGCGTTTTCCTACTTATGAACCTTCTTCTTGGATGCTGGTGCGGCTCTTGGCGGGCCGGTGAGGAGAAGCCGAGTCGCTGCTGGGCGGCGGGGAGCTCCCTTGGAGCAGGCCTGAGCGCCGGGAGGTTGGGGAGTCGTGAAAGGAGGTGGTGGGATTGTGTGGTCACAGCCGCTCCCCCGCCCCTCGGACTGGGCCGAGCTGGAGCGCCTCGGCCCTCTGCTCCGACCCCTCCCCACCCCTTTGGTGGGGGGGGGTGCGTCGCGGAATCTCAAGAATTCACCTTTGTATTAGGGTCTGGGGCTAATAAACTTTAGTGCCTGACTAGGAAGCGGGTGCTGAATTGAGGGTTAGGATCGAAGAGAAAACTAGAAAACCTTCTAATGTGGCGGGCTGAAATATTTTTGCGGCCTGGGAAATTGGGCGGCGCCTTAGCCCCTTTATTACGGAAGAAAAGGCTAGAATTACATACAGGCTTTAAAGTAAGATTGAAAAAATGAAATCCATCAGGGAGACTGGTGGGGAGGTGACTAATTTCTTTATATTAATTATCTAGTGTTTTTGGAAAGAACTGTTGATTTTTGTTTCTTCCCCACGAGGTTTTTTGTTTGTTTGCCCCTGGAGATGCATTATTATGGGATGGGGACTGAAAAACAAGAAGAATTAGAGAGTAGAGGAATTCAGTGGGGGCTTCCAGTGTAGGGGGGTCACTTTACTGAAAATGAAATCCTTACAGTTTAGCTTTGCCATTGTAACGGTCCCTTGTCCTGATTCTATCTCCAAAAGTATACCACGATGTTACAAGATCAATAGAAAATCTCCCCAGCTGTGTCTGTCAGTCAATCTTACTAAGTAAGCCAGGATCTCAAATGTTTGAGAGTCCTGGCTATTTTTATGAAGGGCCTCTCTTAATACAGGAGTAATGTGTGTACGCAGAATATATTCTCTGGGTTTAATTTCAGCGTACCTTTTGTCCGACAGGATTTATTTTATTTGTGGTCGTAATTTCCTCTTGTTAGCGTTGTTTTCCCTTTCGTAGATTGCTGATAAGCTATGTGGATTTGGTTTAACTGTCACGTGGTAATAGCATGTTGGGTAGTCACAGTTGGCGTCTAAAGGATCTCCCTAAGCTTTTTACAAGTCGCCTTAGGTGGTCAACATAAAGTAAAAACAGTGACTGCCTGCCGGGTGGAAAGGAGTCTTTTTGCTTGACTCGATATATTAGCAGTCTAGATTTAATATTTGGCGTCAAAAGATCTAAGTGAAATTTGAGTAGATACTTCATTGGCTTCTTATTGAAACCTAGTAGTTGCCTTCTCTGAGCCCAGAGTTGTGACACAATGCACAAAGAATGGGCTTGCCATACTTTTGCTGCCGAGGGTAGGTAAGGTTCATCATTTTTGCACACCGCCCCCCGTGGGAAAGTTTCATATTCCTACTGTATGGTGATACAGTTGTTGTGTAATGGATGTATTTTTCCCCCCTCTGGCAAATAGAAAAATAAAAATTTTTTTTTTTGCCTTTAGATAATTTGTAGCATGTGAATGGTAGAACATTCCTTTTTTAGTCAAATATTGGTGTTGATCACTCTAGAAAATATTCACTTCTTATTTTTATTTTATAAGATTGTTTAAGGTTATCAGCTTGAAAGTTTTAAGATTGTTTACAGCGTTTTGTTTTGTTTTTAAGATTTTATTTATTTTGAGAGCGAGAGAGCACCAGCTGGGGCAGAGGGAGAGGGAGAATCAGAGTCCCCGCGGAGCAGGGAGGCTGTCGGGGGGCTCCATCTCAGGACCCAGGGATTTTGACCTCTGAGCCTAAGGCAGAAGCTTAACCGACTGAGCCACTCATGCGTCTCTGTAGTGTTTGGTTTTTTCGTTTTTTAAAAATTAAATTCACAGTTAATGTCCCCATTTTGGAACTCTGAAGTATTGTTGATCCTTATCCTTACTCTACAAATCTGCTTCATTCTACTTAGATTTCGAGCCATTACTCACTTTCATTTCACAAAGAAGGGTATACTTTGGCAAAGGTTGGGAGGGATTCTAGCCACATTGTACTAAAATAATTGCACTTGAAGGTTTGGAATTTTATGTCCTACCATAATGCGCTTGTATCTTGTGGAAAGTGGAGTCTTCAGAACTCCGGAAGAGTGGGAATGGTGAGGTGGGAGGAGCCCTGGATTTGAAGTTAGGTGATGGTAAACTGAATTCCCATGTGTTTATCTTTGCACTCCTGAGCATACATTTTCTGTAAAATGAAGGGTTTAAAGTAGTTCACATCCCCAATTTTTTAATCCCATGGAACTGCTTGCTCACTTGGAAAAAAATTGACTTACTGCACAAGCAGTTTATTATTTTTAACTACACGGATTTTTTAGATTAATTTGCATGTGCTAAAATTTACCTTTTCTGGCTCATAGTTAAGTATGAGCTTTGGTAAATGTTGTAACAACCCCCAATATGATGAAGATCTGATAGTTCTACTGTCCCCCAAGTTTCTGTCAGGTGCCTTTGTAGTCACCTTCTGTTCTCACCCCCAGATCCTAGAGGGTTTTCCTGTCCCCATAGTTTCACCTTTGCCAGAATGTCCTGTATGTAGATTCATATAGTATGCTGAGTGTTTTGAGTCTGGCTTCTTTGATTTAGCATAGGAGCAATTTAATTTTAAGTAAAATCTTCTAATTTAAATAATAATAGTGGACAGTGAGGGCATTTTGGAAACAAGTTGTCTTCCAATAACAGCTGTTAACATTTTGATATATTCTTTCTCTGGTGTTTTCAGTGTGCAGGTGATCTTGATTTTCCTCCTCTTCTTCCCTTCCCCATATACAGACACAGCTGTAAATGCTAATCGCAGTAGAATTTCGAAGTCATGGGTTTAGTAGCCTGTATCATCATGCCTTGAGGCAGTGCTCTATAGACATTTATTAAAGCTTTTCTGGTGGAACTGAAACTTCATCATACAAAATAATTGGAACCAGTGAAAAGCTAAAAGAAGATCTGACCTAAAATTAGGATCAATTAAAAAAAAAAAGACTATGTTTTACTTTTTTCTTTCTTTTTTTTTAAACAGTCGATCTGTAATTAAGGAGTTAATAACTTGATGTGTGTTTCTTTGCTCTTCAGTTCTGTAAGTCTTTGGCAACTGAGAAGAGTGGGAGATATGTTAAGTACCTGGTAGGGGATATAATTTTATATAATAATTTGTAGCCTTTTCTATCTAGAGTGAGGCAACTTGGAGTTAATACTACTGGCCATTGAAGGTGCTTTTATTTAAGATAGAATTTACATTTTATGGTTTTTAGTGTATTTATAGAGTTGTGTAACCATTACCACAACCTTAATTTAGAACATTTCAGTTACCCCCCCAAAAGCCCTGTGCCCATTTGGAGTCATTAAAATACTTAACTGATGTATATGATACTGAGCTTTGTAATAGCATTCCAACTTGCATAACCATGGGCAGAATATAATTTAAATAGAGGTTGAAAGTAATTTCCTCAGTTTCTGGGTGATACAGAGGAAAGTTTCCATGGTGTTCCAAGGAAATGTGTAATCTCTGAGATGGCTGAGTGAAATTCAGGCCTTCTGCAGAAGACAATTACTTTCAGAGCTCTGCAATTTCTGCTTTGACTGACTGCAAATTTCAAAGCACTATAATATTTCCAAAATTTCCTATTACTTGACCTTAATTTAATACTAAAATGAAATTTGAGAGTAATTCAATTATGCAGTAGGTTTATTAGCATTAATTAATAATGATGACCCATAGAAGTTTAGTAGAGGAATAACTGAGTTTTCAAAGTTAGTATTGAATATTGATTTGTGCAGATCAGTAATTGAGGAAAAGATAGATGGTGGCTGTTTTAATATTAGGGACACTGTTAAGTTAAAAACACATTTCCAGGTATTTTAAAGATAATTCTCAGTTGTGCATCTTTTTTTAAGATATTTAATTTTTTTTATTTTAAAGATTTTATTTATTTGACAGAGAAAGATCACAAGTAGGCAGAGAGGCAGGTGGGGCGGGGTGTGGGGTGGGAAGCGGACTCCCTGCTGAGTAGAGAGCCCGCTGCGGGGCTCGATCCCAGGACCCTGAGATCATGACCTGAGCTGAAGACAGAGGCTTTAACCCACTGAGCCACCCAGGCACCCCTCAGTTGTACATTTTTTAATTGAAAGTTTCTTTGGCAAAAGATTTAACTTAATACTGTACATATGGGGAGTCTGCACACATGGAAATTCCAAAGATCGCCCTAATCATAAATGTTTTAAAATGTGTTTTTATAAAAGCATAAAAGAACTAAGATTTAACTGAAAGGCCACTTACATTTTAGAAAACTCACTTTTTGTAATTTTTTTATATTATAAAACCAATATGTCAGTATGAAAAATCTGAAAACAGAAAAGCAGGGGCACATGGGTAGCTCAGTGAGTTAAAGCCTCCGCCTTGGCTCCATTCGTGATCTCGGGGTTTTGGGATTGAGCCCCGCATTGGGCTCTCTGGTCAGCGGGGAGCCTGCTTGTGATCTCTCTCTCTCTGTCAAACAAATCAGTAAAATCTTTAAAAAAAAAAGCAAAAAAAGAAAAATTTTATCTACCTAGAGATATATTGTCAAGGCCTTGGCTTTATGTACTTAAAGAAAACATACTTTCTTCCATATTTTCGTACGCTTGTATTACACTTGTATGTTTCTTGTGACATCACATATCTGTGTGCATTTTGTAAGATAATAGTTTACTGTGTTACTTGTTAGTCTATGAAGCTTATACTAGTATTTTCTTTTTTTTTAAAATATTTTATTTATTTATTTATCTGAGAGAGGGAGAGAGAAAGTGAGAGAGAACAGGTCAGAGGGAGAAGCAGACTCTCCATGGAGCTGGGAGCCCGATGCGGGACTCGATCCCGGAACTCCAGGATCATGACCTGAGCCGAAGGCAGTTGTGCAACCAACTGAGCCACCCAGGCGCCCCTATACTAGTATTTTCTGAACTTGTTCTTTCAAAAACTCCCTGAAATAAGTGTTTCTATTCTCATTTTGTATGTTAGGAAACTGACAGTAACAAGTAACTTGTCCATAAATACACTGGAGCTGAAATGAGATTTAACTCTAGGGCTTCTCATTTCCAGTGCCTAATTTAGTATAGCATTAGAGGTTCTTCAAAGGAAATCTCATAGTAGTGGGCTTATACATAAGTATTTTCGTTAGAAAGACTAGACAGGGTGCATGGATGGCTCAGGTCATGATCTCAGGGTCCTGGCATCCATCCCCATGTTGGGTTCCCTTCTCAGCAGGGAGCCTGCTTCTCCCTCTCTGTTCCTCCCTGCTGCTTGTGCTCTATCTCAAATAAATAAAATCTTTAAAAAAACCCACAAAAACCAGACAAGGCAAATGCTTGATAATTCAAGAAGCAAATTCTCTACCACAATGTTAAGGATGTAGCAAACTAGTTCTTTTTTTTTTTTTTTAAGTTTAATTCATTTATTTTTAGTAATTTCTGCACCCATGATGGGCTCTAATTCATGACCCTGAGATCAAGAGTTGCATGTTCTTCTGACTGAGCCAGCTGGGTACCCCAAATTAGCTTGCCTTTTGTTTTATTTTAAGATGTTACTCATTTTTTTTAAAGAGAGATCATGTGAGTGAACACGAGCGGAGGTGGGGAGAGGGAGAAGCAGGATCCCCATCCCTGGGATCATGACTTGAGCGGAAGCCATACACTTAACCAACTGAGCCACCCATTTTTTTTTAAATAGTGGGAAGAGTGGTACATGTTCCATGAGTGATCCTAATTCTTGAACTAGGTTGATTGTAAGACCCTTGTTTTCTTTTCATCTGCAGTATTAGGCAGGTAGATTGCTTTTAACAATTTATCTAGTGGTAGTCTCTGCTTGGTTCTGTTCCTTAAGGTCCTATCTAATTCTAAGAAAGCTATTATTTATTCAGCATTCAGGCTATCAGACTGCACGTACTTTATATGAATTTATCTCATTTAGTCTTCTGAATCACAGTGAAGGGAAGATAATGTTAAAAGCGACTGAGGAAACAGGCCAAGTGAATCTAGGTCCATACAATTAGTAGGCTGATTCAAAGTTCAGATGGGTTTTTCAGACTTCAGTGAAGTATGATTTTTTAAAATACATATGTTTTTTAAAATTTTTTTTACAGACTTTTATTTATTTATTTGACAGAGACAGAGAGATTACAAGCAGGCAGAGAGGCAGGCAGAGAGAGGGGGAAGGAAGCAGGCTCCCTGCTGAGCAGAGAGCCCAATGCGGGGGG
>CM052799.1:119200249-119222632 GCA_028533885.1 Nasua narica
CAACAACCTGAATTTTTAAAAAAGTATTTTCTCTAAAAAGAATCCTATCAGCTATACAAATCTCTGAACAGTTTTATACCGAAGCTAATACTGAGCTGCGCTTGAATTCACATTCTTAGAACAATTTTCTAAATATACATGCCCATTCCTCACATTATTACAGGATAGCTGTTCATCTTCCTTATCATTATCATCATCTTCCTCATTCTTCTTTGAGCCTTTTGGCCTGCCAGGGCCCTTTATTCCTCCTTCAAAGTGATTTTTTAAAGTTCGGATATATGGCTTATGAAGTTATTTACATACTATTCCTAACAAGCTTTTAGGAATAAAGCGAAGTAATTGGGAGAATTGCTGGAGAAATGATTTGATCTGTTTTCACTTGATAAAAATCTGTTCTTTCCAATATGGTAGCCACTAGTATGGGTAAAATGTGCTAGTGTGAATTGAGATGTGCTTTAATTGTAAAATCTATACTGGATTTCAAAGAGTTAGTATAAAAAAAAACACAGGACATCATAATTTTAAAATAAGATTACATGTTAAAATATTTTGAATGTGTTGAATTAAAGAAAATTATTGAAGTTATCTGATTTTTTTTTTTACTTATTTAAATATGGCTACTAGAAATCTTAAAACTAGGTATATGCTTCAAGTTATAATTTATGCTCGACAGTTAAATACACTATTCTCAGTTGCTAGCTTCATGTTGATCATTGTAGAAAGTATTTTGGGAAATATTTGAAATGCTTCATGTATGCATGTGTATTTGACCCTTTAATACGTTTGAACTATGAATCCGATTACATATATGATGTATTTTTGTCATGATTTTACCGTTTTTTTCTAGCTTTACTATAAGAATAGTGTATTAATGTGTTGATAGGTTGTTTATGTAATTGGAAATGTTTCTGGTCAACAGTAGGCTATTTAGTATTAAGTTTTGGGGGAGTCAGATGTTATATGTGGATTTTTAGTTGTATTGGGTTGGGTACCTCTATCTCCTGTGTTCAAGGGTCAGCATACATGAAACTTTTTCAAATTTTCTTATGATGAGGCACCACTGGGTAATCTTGCCACGTAGTATTGAGTATTAAAAGGCCTTAGAATATTATCTGGCAGATGTTTATTAGTCAGTAGTAAGAGACTTTGGTAGTTCTGTTAAATTTCCTAATACCAAGTCTTCATAAATACCTTGAACAAAACAAATTGAATACAAAGGATTGCTCTGTTGATTCAAACGTGTATACTATTTATATATACTTATATATATACACAAGTATTTATATATACAACTTTATACAACTTTTATATTTGTCCTTATATTAAAAGATGCTGAAAGCAGTGGCAAAATTGAGACAGCATTAAATCTCAGTTAAATATCAGTTGTTTTAACTTATTTACTTTAGCCTCAGCATTTTTTGCTTAGCTTTTTTGGGAGAATGAGTGGAGGTCTCTTCCAGTATTAACTATGAAGTTTGTAGTTATTTTTGGCAGATGAACATGGCATGCATTCCCTGTTGATTTCTTCAGGATCAAGACTCTCCCAAAAAAGCTAAGGCTAATCATAGTAAAACTTCTACTTTCTAACTTTTTGCTTTTATATAAAATTTTTCAGATTATAGGATGTTTTCAAGTCTTAAATTTTCCGATGATGTGTTACATGTATTTAGTATATAGTAGGGCTTCTGTACATGTTTGTTGAATGAACAGATGCATCTCTCATTCTTGGCTTCGGGACACTGATTTGCTTTTAATTTTAGGAAATTAACTTCATTTCCTTTTTTTTTTTTAAGATTTTATTTATTCATTTGAGAGACAGAAAGTGTGAGAGAGCATGAGAGGAGAGAAGGTTAGAGGAAGAAGCAGACTCCGGTGGAGATGGGAACCAGATGTGGGACTCGATCCCGGAACTCAAGGATCATGACCTGAGCGGAAGGCAGTTCCTCAACCAACTGAGCCACCCAGGCGCCCAATTAACTTCATTTCTGATTCTAATTCACTCAGTTGAAAAATTTTTTCCTGTTGAGTTTTGATGTCACAGAACTTTATGGATACATAGAACTGGGGAACTTCAACCCTTTGCAACTGGAAAGTCATAGTAGTTTCAGGTGGACATGTGGAACCACTAAGTAATTCAATTTTTTTAAAAAAACTATTTATTTGGCAGAGAGAGAGAGATCACAAGTAGGCAGAGAGGCAGGCAGAGAGAGGGGGAAACAGGCTCCTTGCTGAGCAGAGAGCCCGATGCGAGGCTCAGTCCCATGACCCTGAGATCGTGACCTGAGCCGAAGGCAGAGGCTTTAACCCACTGAGCCGCCCAGGTGCCCCAGGTAATTCCATTTTAAGGAGAACTGTTCGATGTGTGAAATGAACAGGCCAAGAACATTGATATACAAGCATTAGTAAGTATTTTTGGATTCTTAGGAAATCTTCATATCTTCATTGTCATTTTTTTAAAGCTCAGGATAGTTAAATGTTTAATGCTAATGAATGCTGGTTTATTTCGAATAATTTTTTTTCTGTCTTAGAACTTACGCCATAAAGCAGTAACTTCTCTAATGTAATTAGTAAATTTGTGGACTTTATTTGTGGAACATTTGTCCATTGATTTGAAATGACTTCCACTTGTAGATTTTGTTATATAGGTCTTCAAAAAAAGTACTGCTTGAAGTTAAGAAATTTGATTGCAGTATTAGTCTTAAATATTTGTGCTTGTTACTGGAATCAAATTATAATTCAAATCTTTTAGGTGTCGAAGGCACAAACCATTTTGTTAATTAGAATGTGGATTTAGAGATTTAGAGATCTCTAGAGATGGAAAAATTAAAAAGATAACAGTGATGTATATATGTGATGCTGGTTGACAGAATACTTTAGGATATATCTCAATTCTTTAAAGAATATGTATACGTAGGCACATGTATAATTTAACATGTAGGCATTAAGTATTCACGAACTTGCTTTGTTGTAAATTTTTTCCCCTTTTTTCCTTGTTCCCCTTTGCCACATAATCTCCTCTCATTCCCACTCCATTTCAGGTAGGGTTGATAGCCAGGTATACATCCTACTAGATTTTTCTCTACATTCAATAGAATGGTACATGGGTACATATTCATACACATAAAAGTTTTTTTTCAGTATTGCTTTATAAAAATAGGATTGTATTTTGGCTGTTTTCCCTTGGATTGTAATTTATTTGTATTTATATTTTTTAAAATTAAGCTTTTTAAGATTTTTATTATTTGAGAGAGTGCACATTCAGGAGTGGGTGGTGGTGGTGGTGGTGGGAAGGCGCAGTGGGAGAGGGAGATGGAGAAGCATACTCCCCACTTAGCAGCGAGTCCAATGTAGGGCTCTATCCCAGGACCCTGGGATCATGACTGGAGCCGAAGGCAGATGCTTAACCTACTGAGCTACCCAGGTGCCCTGTAATTTATTTTTAAATGGTTACATAATATTTCATGGCAAGAATTATGATATCTAGCCATTTCCCAGTTAATAGACACTTTGTTTTCAGTTTTTTGCCACTTCACATACCTGTTTCTATTGGAGAGGTTTCAAAAAATGGGAAGCTTGGTGGAAGGGAACTTTTTTTTTTAGCTTTAATAAATGTTAATATTACTTTCCAAAAGGCTTAACCCTTCCTGTTTTCTCTATCAGTAAATAATAAAAGCTTTTCTGTACATCCTTGCCGAAAATGGGTTCTATAATCTTTAATTTTGGCCAGTCAGTTGGATATAAATGGTTATCTCAATGGAAGTTTCATTTGCAGATTCTAGATTCCCTCCTGTGAATTTTAATGTTTTTGGGCATTTGGATTTGCTTTTCCGTAAATTGTTTGCCTGTTTTCCTTTTGAAATGTCTTTCCTTTTGAACCTCTTAGGACTCATGTCTTGTAAGAGTGCCCCTTTTCATTTAATACCTGTCTACTTTTTGGTATCTCTGGTTATAGAGAAGTTTTATTTTTTCGTAGTCAACTGTTTTTTCCTTATCAGGGCTCCAGGGTTTCCAGTTCTGGTTAAATGCAGCCTGTGTCATGTTTATACGTAGAATTTCTTAAATTTTCTCGTGTCTTTATTTATTTTACCTTCACTACACCAGGACTTACTTTTGAATATTCATAGGCAAATGTACTACTACTTTGTACAGTAGTATTAAAATACTACTACTAATAATACTAAAAATAAAATACTAATAATACTACTGTATTAAAAAATAATAACCTGTTTTTGGGTTTTTTCTTTTGTTTTTGCATGTGGAGGAATTAGGAGGAGGATGCCCAGCATCCAGGAAAGCTCATTCTCATTCATGGTTGATAGGACCTCCTGAGAATTGCTCCAGAAAGTCTCTGGAGTGCTTTGGAAAGAATGTAGACTCGTCAAAGGAGGACTTTGTGACTTGCTTTGTGGCAAGAATGCAGCCAGTTAGGAGTCTTACAACCCTTACCTTACTGCCCTCAGCCCTCTTGTTTTACCTATCACATAGTAAGTAGTGGATCTCAGACCAGGTCTTAACAGTGAAACCATTGTACTGTAGCGAGATTTTTTTTTTCTTCCCTAATGAGTTCTTTCTATATCTGTTACCTGAATACACAGCCCAGGAACATAAAATGTTTAATTGTAAATTATTTACGTTGCTTGATATAAGAGCACCAGGAGGAAGATTTCTTATGGTATTTTTGGGGAGGGGAGTAGCTTTAAGTACTTTGGGTACTTGAGTGTCTCGGAATACCTTAGTGTAAGAAGCTTCAATTCCTATGATGATCATTTGTGCTAGAAGCCTCTAAGTTTCTCAACATAATGGAATGTCTCATTCAAATTATAACACAGAAGCACTATTTCCTCAGTTCTTGTAAGGATAGCGCATAGCTAGTACCATTCTAGATGCACAGGAGAGAAGTTAGTTCATTACCCATAGTGAATGCCTTAGTGATTGGGCTGTGTTCTCTTAGAACCCTGGTTAAAAAATGCTGTGCTGTGTTCAATTTTATTTTATTTTTACTCTTGTAAAAAGGATCATAATATGTAGAGTGCAAAGCGAGACAAGAGATGGTTTTGATTGTTGACATGTGGATTTGAGGTATGGAAGTGAGCCAATGGCAGAGGTGTCTGTACAGTTTAAATCACGGTTTAGAGTCTAAGGAATAGGTTACTTTTCTGTACAGATTTGGGAAGTTAGTGGAAGATCTGTACAATTTTATCTAAAGAGGCATTAGTTCTGAGAGACACTAAGAAGTGTCAGTTAATCAAGTGGTATTTCATACTTATCGAAAGATACCATCATTTTTAAGATCTTTTAAGTAGTCTTGACAGTCAACGTGGGCTCAGAAGTACAACACTGAGATTAAGAGTTGCATGCTCCACCAGTTGAGCCATCCAGGCGCCCCTGAAAGATGTCTTTTAAATGCTGCATGAATAAAATGGAAGATGTAAGCAAAATAAATTAGTTAAAACATCTTCACATTCAGGCGATTGTGTTTCTTCTTACAGTGTCTTCCTCAGTGCCATGGAGAGCATTGATGTAAGCATACTTTAAAAGAGCTCTCTATTATCTTCAGGATTTTCTTGCAGGAATTTTCATCCACTCTGCAAGTTTTGGTGCTGGTGCTTTCTTGATTTTATCAGAAGGTGTCAACAGAACAACCTTCTGGTAAGAAATCTTACTCCTTCCTAAAATTGGCCTTAATTGGTTTGCTGAATGAGATATCAAGAGGTTGCAGTCACGTGCTACAGAAAATTGCAAGCAAACCAAGTTTGAACATAATTGAACAGTGACATTTATACCCTGATTGCTGTGTGGTTATCTGCTGTTCTCTAGGATTTGTCATCAGTTTGTAAGATGTGTCTTCATCTCAGGGATACTAAATTATTAGATTTAGTATCTAACAAATTGGGCTGAGAAGATAGATTGGGGCCAAAGGATGAAATCAGTAAATAAACAGATAATTGATCAAAGGATAACAAGTGATAATCAGTTCTGCAGTGGCAGTTCTTGGAGGGGAGGGGTGCATGGAAGGGCCTGAGGTGAATTTTGCATAAATCATGCTATTAACTTTTCCTTTCTTTTGGGTTATGTGTTCGTTCTTTCATTTTTTTTTTTTTTTTTTTAAAGATTTTATTTATTTGAGAGAGAGTAAGTAAGAGTATGAGAAGCAGACTCCTCACTGAGGTGGGATCCTGATGCGGGGCTTGATCCCAGGACTTCAGGATTATGACCTGAGCCAAAGGCAGTTGCTTAACCAACTGAGCCACTCAGGCGCCCTTTGGGTTATGTTTTCATAATCATCTTTTTTCACAGCAGTAACTGATACAGCTGGGGAAAATGGAGAGAGAGCTCATTTAGAGGAAGCACAGACTCTAACAAACTGAGCCCAGTACCTTTATAGAGAATTTATTCTAATCCACATATTTTTAGAAATACAGTATTTTTGTCACAAGTTTGCTTCAGTAAGTCATCAAATGAAATTTTAAAATTTCATGAAAGTGATCCTGAGAAAGACTTTAGAAAGAAAAACTTTGATAGAAATATTAAAGGTAGAGTGAATCTTAAATTACATAAAAATATTTCGAAAGAGGCAGTGCTGTGTGAGAACTTTTTACCTTCTGCTTAAAGTGTGAACCAGAGATTTTTGATGGATGCCTTGCTTTTACTACTTGAGACTGGAGTCTCAAAAAACCTAACCCTCCATTTAGGAAGATTGTATGGTTTCTTGCTGGCAGTTTTTGGCTCAGTCTGTTGGCAATCAGTAAACTCTTCTGACAAGAATTTTGAGGTTGGGGTGCTTGGGTGGCTCAGTCAGTTCAGCATCTGCCTTTGGCTCAGGTCATGATCCCACGATCCTGAGACTGAATCCTATCTCAGGCTCCCTGCCAGTTGGGGAGTCTGCTTCTCCTTGTCCCCTTCCCTCCTGCTGTGATCTGTCTTCCTCCCTCTCCTCCTCTCTTCAAAGAAATAAAATCCTTAAAAAAAAAAAAAATTTCAGGGTATAAATTTTAGGTTTTGGATCTGGGTTTCTACTCTGAAACCGTAGTTTAAATTGAGGATTCAAGTTGTCTGTTTTCTGGATAGTTTGGTGAGTATTAAGGTGTTTGAGTTTGTTTTCCTTTTGATAAGGAATGTAAATGTAATGAGTTGCAATTATAAGAGGTTACTAGTGGATTTTTTTTTTTTACTAGTGGATTTTTGAGACATTTAAAGAAATGGCTGAATTTGAAAGGACAGTTATCTTGCAGTCAAAGGAATTTTTCTGGATTAGGGTGTGTTCTTAGTGATGTAGTGGGAAAGTTCTCCTAAGGGACTCATGCATCTGTTTAGATTTGTAAATCACAGTTCAAGCAAGGATTTTGATAAATTGATTTTAGACACTAAAATTTTGTTTTATTTGGAGCTGCTTTTGGGTAAGATAACTTGCCTTTCCAGTTGTGAAGTGTATATTGGGGTCTCCCCCCTACCCCTGAACTTTGCCTGAAATAAGCTTTTTAGGAAAGGTGCTTTTATTTCTTCAAATTAGTATTGCTGCCAAACTTAATCTTTTGGAATTTAAAAGTACAAATCAGGAAAAACATTTTTTCATCTGATTGAAAAGGAGTTACTGAAAAGAGCTCCAGAGAGATGAGTGTTTAAATTCAGCATTTATATCCTGCTAGGTAGTGAATTTTGGGGCTATGTAGATATGTCGTTTTAGCTTTCCTTTCACAAAAGTGAGGGATCTGGAAGGTCTGTTAATGAATTTTTTTTTTTAAAGTAAGCTTTATGCCCAATGTGGGGCTTGAACTCGCAGTGCTGAGGTCCAAGAATCCCATGCTGTCCTGATTGAACTAACCATGAAACCAACCATAGAAATTTTATCTTCAGAATCAGGGAATCAGGTAACTTTCTGATAGGTTCCCTGACAGGGTCATAGACAGGGTCCCTGATTTTTTGCTATATTGATAATCTTGGTCTTTCATTTCCTGAAATAATCCATACCATGTTTCTTTCTGCTTAACCAATAGGATTTTTTTCCTCCATGACTGCCCTCATCAAGCGGAAAACCTGTTTCTCAGCTGTAGTGTTCTCTGTCATCAAAAATTATCTTTGAGTTAGGTAGATAATTCACTGCAGTTTGTTCTTTCCACAAGCTTAAGCTCCCATCTCAAAATTGCTAACCTTAAATGTGAATGTTAAAAAAATTGAGGTTGCTTTTTATATTCTGATACGGAAGGATCTGCAGAACAAAAAGTGGGAGGAGAAAAGCAAAGTTCACAATAAATCGCAGTAAACATAAGATTTTAAAGATGATTTATATAATTAAAACTACAACTTATTTTTTTCTGTGACTGCCTGTTCACATAGTTCATACTGATTACTTTTGATTATTAGTTGTTCACCTGTTAGCTTACCTGAGACTGTTATAAATTGGAAATTTAACTCACCTGTTTCACTCTCTTTTTCTTTATGTTATTCATTTTTAGCTTTTAGGTAGTATAAACTTATCAAGCATTCTGTGGCTCTTGTTTTTTTTTTTTTTTTTTTTTTATAAGATTTTATTTATTTGACAGAGAGAGGGAACACAAGGGGGAGGTGGTGGGAGAGAGATAAGCAGGCTTCCCGCTGAGCAGGGAACCCTATGTAGGGCTCCATCCCAGGACCCTGGGATCATGATTTGAGACTAGAGCAGATGCTTACGGACTGAGATACCCAGGCGCACCTCCCCCTTTTTAAAAAAAAATATTTATTTTAGAGCGAGACCGTGCATAGGGGTGTGGGGTAGTGGGACAGAGGGTTGGAGAGAGGGAGAGAGGCCCTCCAGGGGTCTCCCTGCTGAGTGCATGGAGCCCGATGCGGGGTTCAGTCTCACAACCTTAAGATCACGACCTGAGTGGAAATCAAGAGTCCGATGCATAACTGACTGAGCCACCCAGGAGCCCTGTGGCTTTTAGATTTTGTGTTTTTGGTTAGAAAGGTCTTCCTTAGTTTGATGTTATAAGTAATTTATTGTTTCTTTTGGAATCTTTATTGATTTAAAAAACTTTGAATTTTTCATCCATTGGTTATATTTTTGGTAAAATTGTCTGTTTTCTTTTTTTTCCCAGTAATTATTCAGATGTCCTGGTACTATTTAAAAACAAACCATTCTTCCCCCTATTTGTGATTTCCTAAAAGACCTTTAGACCTATTTTTGGAATCTGTTTTATTCTCTTAAAATCTGTTGTATGTATGTGTGTGTTTAATATTTGGTAGGGATAGTGTGTTTTCTTTATTCTGTACTCCTAGTTAAAAATTTTGTTTTTGAGTGTTTTAACTTATTTTAAAAATAGACTTCGGTGTAATTTTAAGATTAACTCCTTTTCCTCTAACAGAATCATGCACTTTTAGTTATTTTAGTGGAGTCCCACTTAGGGGCATGTTAAATTTTTACAATATCAAGATCTCCTAAGGATGTGATATATTTTACATTTTTCTGAATATTCTATATATATTCATTAGTCAAATTTTTAAAGATTTCTGCATATAGGTCCTGTACATATTTGTTGTTGTAGTTGTCGAGGGTATTCCTAAGATTGTAATTTTTCATTGCTGCTGCCATTAGATTATTTTTTGTCTGTTTTATCTAGAGAGCAAACTGATTATTAACTTGCCACCTTATTGAATTATTGAATTAAAAAATTTTTTTAAAGGCTGTATCACTTTTAAAAAAAATCGGTTCTTCAGATAGTACTTATACAGCTCAGGGATTTTTGCTGTTCTCTTCATCCCCTCAACTCCATTTCACACATGGAAATTTTACTATGTAATGTTCTATTTGTTGCTTTGTTGGGGACAGCATTCTAAAGTTACTTTGATCACATTTTTGATGTGTTATACTGCCTTGTTATTAATGAGATAGCTAAGAATTTCACACATAAACATAAAAAGGGACCATTTTATAATGTTTTTGAATTTTCATGTTTGCATATATGTGGGAAGAGGAAAAAAATGTAAAAGATTTTGTTCTGAGAAATACAGGTCCTGAGTCAGATGGTGAATAGGAAGAGAGACAGAATCCCCAAAGGTTGGATTAGAACACAAGGAGGTATAGAAGTTGCAGAGACATAAAGTCATAAGGCCCTGCTGTTGTCTTGTACGGACAAATATGACCATTGTTATTTGGTGTCCCCTGACCCAAAGACTTTGGAAATGCCTTACCCTGCCATTTTGTGTCTTGAGTGTATAGGGACCTAGATCATTCTTGTGACTTTGAGCATACAGAAAAATCATGAGAAGTGATGTCTGAGTCCTGCACAAATGGGTACAATTTCATAGAGATCTGGCCATTAGAAGCACCTTACCCCTAGAATCTAGGGTTTGGGGATTAGAACATCTTTGGTAACGGTTGATTCTTCATCTATTTAATCTTATGCTTAAAGGATATTAATAATTTGAGTAGGTGTCTAGCATTGTATTTTTTCTTCAAAATTTGTGGAAAATGTGCACCCAAACAAAGCTGATGGTGGTGGTGAAAGTAAAGTGGGGGATGGGTTGGAAAGAGTTAATAAATGCTGACTTTTAGGTAGAAAAATAGGTTTCTATTATAATGAACGGTAGAATTTCCCAGTGGCTTAGAGCTCTGACTTGAAGGAACTCATTTTGTAAATTATACAAAAATGGCAAAGATTTCTTAGTGAAACATTCTAGACTCTGAAAGTTGTTTGTGAAGGACTAGAAAACTTTAGTGAAAGTTGAAAAGGACTAACCTCTGATGGTAAGGTATGTTTTGCTTCATATTCATGAACGTGGAAATTCTTAGTTTCTGAAATATTCCTTACAAATGTTTAAGACTGTTAATAGAGATAGATTTGCTGGTAACATAACTATTAAAGTGCTGACCAAAATGATTGTAGAGAGTGATTGTGGCTGAACCTACCTAGGAGTAGAGAAATTGGCCAGAGTGTCATTATTTTAACATGGTCAAATAGTCAAAATTGGAATGGCGCGGCTCTTAATTTTTATCTTTGGGGACGGAAGAGGAATAAAAAAATGTCTCTGGAATTGCATGGCAGGAGCTGCTATTGCACTCGTGAAAGGAATGTTTAGCCTCATTTCTGCATTTAACCTCAATAAGGATATTTGTTTTGAAATGTCCCTTAACATACAACTAAAGTAGGTGATAGACATTTGAAGCTGGAATGAGATCAGGGCCAAATACAAAATCACGCGATTGAGTAGCAAATGTGAGAAGAGTGCAATGACTTTAGATTTATTATTTACCTTCGTTTTGTGATTGGTGAGTCTATATTATTAAGGAAAATGATTTTATATTTAGCCACATCTATTATCCTCTCCTTTTCAAGAGTTTCTGTCTTCAAATTTTCTGGAAGTGCTTTGCTTACTTTTCAGTTCTTTTCACTGCCAGTTTGTTTCAGTTTTTGGTTTGTCGTTTGCTTTGAATAATGTCTGACATAGTAAGCATTTCAATATTAATAATTGTTGCTTTGTTTTTAAATTACTGATATTTCTGTTGTCTAAATTTCCAGAATTTTGTTTCAATATTTTCTTTTCTTTTTATTGTCTCTATTCTTGTTAATTTATGCCTCAAAGTTCCTTTAGTATTACTAAATGGACTTTTGGGCAGTAAGGTAAGGTCATCCCTGCCTTGTTTTAACTAGGTACTGCAAGTGTGTTGTTTATTTAGCTAGGTTTTAGTGGATATTAGGGAGTCTAGTGTGATGAAGATGTTTTGGAAAATTATTTACTGAATACCTTGTGGCTCGAAGTGTGTAAGCATTTGACTAAGGTTGAGAACTTTGCAGTTCCTGACAGGAATATAAAGGGTCACTTAATGTCAACTGTTATACAGGTGCCAAGTGGACTGCACTCCCAAGGTTATGCAGTGGCGGAACAAGTACTTGAACAGTTATTCTACACCCAAGTCCTTTGCTCTTTCTTGAATGTCAGATCTTACAGTTTCAGCTGCATCACTCAGATGAAGATAGGTTAAAAATACTAGTTTCAAAATTAATTTTAAGAACAGAAAATGATCACTGATTTTTATTGCGAATCTTTACATGTATTCCAAAATGGTTTTGAGACAATGTACTTACTGTAGATCAGTTTTTATTGTTTTTAAGTGAAGGTGGAAGGGAACTTGGTAGGAAAAATAAAATTAATGGTAGTTTGGTATTCAAAATGTAATAATGCTTTTTACTAATTGCGGAGTATAATATTTATATTTGTAATTTCACCAAGTAGTATGGTGAAGATTAAATCTTTCAATTTTCATAATTCCATAAGGCATAATGCTGTAATGAACCATTAGGTTAAAATTATGCCCCAAAATGTGTATGTGCTAGAGCTTGTGATATGAACCTTGGCAGCCTGATTCTAAGAGCCTGAAGTCCTAGTCGTAGTACTAAAGACAGCCTTGATCACTTTGAGTTTTGACTAATACTATGATATTTTAGGGATGTACGTTCATTTTTTTCCTAATTCCAGGGTAGGCGATACTATGTAGAAGCAGATTCAGGAAGGCTAAGTAACTTCTGAGGTTGTATAGCTCATGAATGATGTAGGTGGAAATCAAACCCACCTCTGCCTAAATCCAAGTTTTGTGTTCTTTTCAGTGTTCCATATTTGTATGTGTAATGTAGGCTTTTGCAGTTAATGTAATTTTTTTAAGTGCTCTCTCCACCCAAAGTGAAGCTTGAACTCACAACCCTGGGATCAAAAGTTGCATGCTGTGCCAACCAAGCCAGCGAGGTGCCTCTAATGTAATGTTTAATTGCATATTAACATGCTTTTGATAATGTTTTTGTTTTTTGCAGGGATTTATCAAAGATGTTCATGAAGACTCCCTCACAGTTGTTTTTGAGAACAAGTAGGTCATTTTTTAATTGATAAAGATTTTAAAGTTTATGCTAAATTTGTGTTTGCTTCTGGGTGTTCTGATTGCCAGTGGAAAATGATTTTGCTTTTGGGTTGGGGTCTTTGGTTGTTTGATCATCTTATAAGTTCAAGTAGTTCTAGTTTTGATACCTTTTCTCTGCCCACAATATACCTTACTTTTTTCATGACTTTTTTTTTGTCCAAACATATGTGAACGTGAATTAGTATTTTTTGCAAAAATCAGATGGCACAAATGGGATTATATGCGTAACTCTTAAAATCCCATAATGTTGAAACGTTGTGTAGAAGGCCTTCAAAATGGCTAGTGGTGTGTATTGGACGGACCACCTTTAATTTAAATGTGATATTAATTAGGAATAATATCAGCTTTATAGTTGTCATAGGGCCTAAGTCTTATTTAAAAAATATGAAGGACAGGGGCACTCGGGTGGCTCATGGCTCATTTGGTTTAAGCGGCTGCCTTTGGCTCCGGTCATGACCCTGGAGTCCTGGGTTTGAGCCTGCATTGGGATCCCCACTCAGTGGGGATCCTGCTTCTCCCTCTGCCCATTCCCCTGCTCCTTATTTTTTTTCTCTCTCTCTCAAGTAAATAAGTAAAGTCTTTAAGAAAAATGTGAAAGTATTTTTGGCTTGGTTCGGAAGAGTTTAAAGGAGCACCATATAATTGAAGGTCAAGAGAGGTCTTCAACTTTCACTCTTAAGCTGCTTCTGGAATGGCCTGACGAGAGATCTGCCCAGCAGCTGTTTCATGTAGAAACATGTTGGGATGATTCCTGTCTTTGAGCAGCTTCCATTTAGACAGTAATGGTGAAAAGTAAGCACTCAAAAGTCTTACTTGTCTCCTGAGGTTTTGCACAGCATCTGCAGTTGGAAGCCATTGGAATTTATTTGCTATTTTATGTGCTAGCGTACCTCCCAGGCATATGAATGACCTATTAGAACTTAGAATAGGGAAGAATTTTTAATTTTGTCAACTCAGTTTATACAATAGGACACAAAAAATGTTAAGCAACAGCTAAGTTGGTTTTAATTTGGTCATATTTGCTATAAAGATAGAAGTCAGCTTTTCCCAAGTTTTATATTAATGTGTATATTCATTGCAGAAAATGTAAAGTCTGTGTAAGAAAATTAAATCTTGAAATTCAGCTATGCAAAATAACTGAGTAATTTTCTGCATTTCTGTGAACAGTTAATATTCTATAAGTTCTGAAATTCTGTTCCTTTGATAAGTCATATAGTTGTAAAATTTTTTGAAGTAAAGTTGGTTGAACTGCTGTTTATTGACAGTGTAGATGTGACATTATTTCAAGTCTAAATTATTACTGCGAACTTAGCCCATTTCATTTTTAGAAAAATGTATGTACTGTTCCCTTAGGATGAGTAATTTGGATGGGAATACATAATTAGTATTAATGATGTTAATTTATAAACTTCATCAAGAGTCATGCAAAATCTGTTTTACCTTAATAGACTAATTACTTAGAAAAATATAATATGAATGAAGCTTGCTTTTCATTAGGGAAAGCTAAACTCAGAAAAATATACACCACTAAGCATAGACTATATGGCTTCCATATTAGGGGCTTTTAGAATAATCTGTTTCAAAATTATTAATTCCTTCTCTGATCTTTCAGCTGGCAGCCAGAACGCCAGGTTCCATTTAATGAAGTTAGATTACCACCACCACCTGACATAAAAAAAGAAATTAGTGAAGGAGATGAAGTAGAGGTATGTATTTTAAGTTTATTTTTTTGTGTGACTTCTTTTTAAATAAATATACTTTTAGGAAAATCAGTTTAGCTGATAGTTTCTCTAGTCTTTCTATTGTTAATTGGCTGTGTAATATGTAGAGCAGGGCTTGACTTTTGGAATCAACTGGGATTGATGTCTTAGCTTTACCATTTTCAGCTTTGTGGGTGTGGTCAAGTTTCTTTACCATGAAAATGGAAATAATTTGGGAGTTAAGAATGATAGTGTATTTGAATTGGTTTGTATAGAATATGGCACAGAGAGCTATGTGGTGTTGGTTGCTGTTTTCCTTTTTGCTAATTACTTTAAAACTTTTTTTGTACTTTTTTCTTGGTATGTTTGTAATAATAGTTACCCTTTATTATGGTGATCATTAATATAGTTGATACATAAAAATGTGAACTACCGTAATTAGCATATATTCTTATTGTGTAGTTTAGAAATGTCCAGAAGATTTTAAAAGTACAAAAAACCCAAAAGGACTAAATAGGAATTACATGAGAAGAAAAAAACCACTATTCACCATACTTGTCATTCACAGGCTCTCCCTCCCCTATTTTTAAAAATGAGGATCGTATAGTGCTGCTTCTTTTGTACATTGCTTTTTTCACACTAGTAGAGTTTGGATGTCTATTTTCAATATGTTAATGTTAAATATGCTTGATGTTATGTGAAATGAAACATGGAAATGTCAACTAGAGGGGTTGTGAGTCCGTTGGAGATAGAAAATTTGTGATTTTCAAGAAATTGATGTTTCCGTCAAGGTGCTCTAATGTGCCAAATATATTTTTCTTATCTTTCTTATAAATATATATTTTTTTTATGTAGGGTCTGGTTGGGGGATCTGGAGGTATAGGAGAACTTACAGATGAAATATCTGTCTAAATGTTTTTATAAGCACTTACCAGTATGTACTCTGCGCCAGACAGTGTTCTGAGCACTTGGCACATGAACTCATTTAGTTATGTTTTTTACTTTTTGTAATTTCTTTTTTTTTAAAATATTTTATTTATTTATTTAACAGAGAGAGAGAGAGAGAGAGAGAGAGAGAGATCACAACTAGGCAGAGAGAGGGGGAAGCAGGCTCCCCGCTGAGCAGAGAGCCCGATGCGGGGCTCGATCCCAGGACCCTGAGATCCTGACCTGAGCGAAGGTAGAGGCTTTAGCCCACTGAGCCACTCAGGCGCCCCGCTTTTTGTAATTTCTAGTGGTAAATTTTGAGTTCCTATTAATTGGAGATGTTATGTGCTTGGAAACCAAAGGGTGGTACTTTTAATTCCTGGCAGCCTAAATTCCTTTCCATTTTGAAATTTGGCCTAGATTTTAATTACTTGCTCTAAGTTCACTGGGCACCCGTTTGCTTTTGCTAAATCAAAGCATGTTATAACTTGTGTTTTTTCTTTTATACTTCACTTCCACCAAAAGTGGAAACTAAGAACTTTTTTCTAAGGAGCTCTGTAACTGTAGTCTAGGTGTGGTGTGTATTTGTGTCTTTTAGGTAAAGATCATAGATGGTATGGGAAGACACAGGGAAACAAAGCAGCGAAGTGTTTGCTGTAAATTAAGGAGTGTGAAATAGGGTTTTTGTGGGTACTATGGAACTGTAGTTGTGATGTTGCTGATTACTACTGTACTTGGACTTTAGACTCCAATGAAAATGTTTTTCTCAACAATGAATCCTTTTCTAATCAACATCTTTTTATAGGGATGGGTAAAATTTATATCTATTTTAGAAGTTTTTTCTTCTGGAATTCTGGTGATGAGTCAGGTCAAACAAGGAATGACTTCATTTTGTAAATGTTCTAGAATTAGAAATGTGTGGTGGTCAATTGTGAGATTAGTGCTTTTCATACTTTTTAAATTGTTCAGATAATGATAGTGTAAAGGTTCAGATTAAAGGAAAAAGTTGGTGGTGTGCTCATGGTATTGTTACATTGTGCATTCCCCTATCTCAGACTAAGAAGTTCCTGGACCATCTTTTTTGCCTGCCTTCCCAGCTGTGTACAAAATATTGGTGTAAGATAAGGAATGATTTGAAAATTGATGATTAGAGAGTGTTCTCTTTCACATTGTGTTTTATGGTTCAGTCTTGGTGAAGTTTTCTCCTTAAATTGTGAGAGTCATTATCTGAAATTAAGATGTGATTTTTTTCCACTTTTGAAAAATTTGAAAATTCACATAAAAGTTTAAAATCAATCTTGCCACCCACAGATTGATTGGCTTTTTCTTTGTCCTTTTTTCTCTTTTTTTGTGGACACCATTAGGAATCTGTCTGTATAACCTGCAATGTTTAGGAATTATGGTGGTTAAATTTTGAACCAAATAAATTTTTGAAAACTCCTTACCCTTTTTTTAAATTTTAAAATATCTTAATTCTAGTGTAGTTAACATGCAGTGTTCAATGAGTTTCAGGTATATAGTATAGTAATTGAATAGGTTTATATGTATTACTCAGTGCTTATCAAAGTAAGTGTACTCAAATTCCCCTTACCTAGTAATTTCACCCTTTCCCTTACCCACTTCCCCGCTGGTAACCATCTGTTCTCTATACTTACCAGTTTGTGCTTCGGTTTGTCTTATTTTTTCCTTCGGTTTATTTCTTAAATCCCACATATGAGTGTAGTCATATGTCATTTGCCTTTCTTTAGCTTATTTTGCTTAACATTAGTTTCTCTAGCTCCATCCATGTCATTGCAAATGGCAAGATTTCACTCTTTTTAATGGCTCAATAATATTCTATTGTGTGTGTGTATGTGTCTACACACACACCCCACATCTTTGTCCATTCATCAATTGATGCACACTTGGGCTGCTTCCGTAGTTTGGCTGTCGTAAATAATACTGTAGTAAACATAGAGGTGTATATATCCCCTTTGAGTTAGTGTTTCTGTATTCTTTGGGTAAATACCCAGTGGTGTGATTACTGGGTCTTAGGGTAGTTCTCTTTTTAATCTCCTTCCATTTTAAATTCAAATAAAGTTTAATGTAAAAAATGAAGTGATACAGATTATATAAAATAAAAAGCGAACTGCCCTCTTAGTGTATATATGCTTGTCTGTACACTCTAGTTTAAATCTCATTTACGAGAATTGTGTTTTTTTTTCTTGAAAAAATTCTTAAAAATTCTTAAAAAAAATTTTTTTTTTAAGTTACAGAAGTTGGGAATATGTTATATATTTGTGATTTCTGTATTCAATCAGTTGGGGTATAATAGATATTTTCATGCTGCACATAACATTTACCTGATTCTTTCTGACCACCCCATAATATTTTTTAGTACAGATGTATCATAATTAGAAATTAAAATTATTGGCAGATTTTTTGCTATTGCCAAAATGTAAAACCCAGAGTTAATGTCCTTAAGTAAACCGTTTTTCTGATAATATAGAGTCTAAATGGTTCACTTACTAAATTGGAGGCATGTATATTTAAAATTTTGATAGTAACCAAAATGTACAATTTTGTCCCCCAAAAGTGCATTTTGATTTACTACTTCATACTTTTGCTAACACATGAAAGTGTTTGTTTCCTCATAGGTTGACTGGCTGGGTTATTAAGCTGTAAAGTTTTATAAACCTGGTAACAGGAAGCCTGGTGTGTTCTGAGTGTTTATTTCCTTGATCACTAGTGTTATGGAGCATCTTTTAAATTAGTTTATTGGCTGTTAACCCTTTGTTCTATGAATTTTGTGAGTGTTTTTGTTTTTGTTTTTGTAGATTTTGATGTAGGAAATCTTTGTATTCTATGGATAATTTTTTATCTGTGTTGCTTTCTGGGCAATTAAAAAGTGTATTTAATGGCTTTTGCCACGAAGTTTATTTTATTCCAGTCTGCTAAGTTTTTGGTGTGGCCTTCAGGATACTTTTTTTCAGTATTTCTACAGGTGTGGCCTTTTTTGTTTGATTTAGGTAGTATTTAGTGTTTTTTTTTTTTTTTTTTTAGCTTTATTTTAGAGAGAGTGAGTGGTGTGCATTTTGGGGAGAGGCAAAGGGAGAGTGGAACAGAGAGAATCCCAAGCCAACTCCCTGCTGAGCCTGTAGCCTGCCTTGTGGAGCTCAGTCCCACCACACTGAGATCATGACCTGAGCTGAAATCCAAGAGCCAGACACTTAACCATCCGAGCCACCCAGGCATCCCAGCAGTATTTAGGTTTTTAATCTAACTTGATATTTTTCTGTAGAGTAATTCATTGCACAGTATATTTTAGTATATTAACTTAAGTCATCAGCCACTGTTTCTCTCAGTCACATACCACATAGCAGTAATAACAGTTGATGCTTGTATAGCACTAACGTTTATAATCTATAACTGGCTTTTTATTTTATTTTTTTAAAGATTTTATTTATTTATTTGACAGAGATCACAAGTGGGCAGAGAGGCAGGCAGAGAGAGGGGGGAAGCAGGTTCCCTGCTGAGCAGAGCCCGATTCGGGGCTCAATCCCAGGATCCTGAGATCATGACCTGAGCTGAAGGCAGAGGCTTTATTTAACCCACTGAGCCACCCAGGTGCCCATAACTGGCTTTTTTTAAATTTTAAGATTTTATTTATTTGAGAGAGAGAGTGTGCACACTTACTTGGGCAGGAGCCAGGGGGTGGGGTGGAGTGGGGTGGGGTGGGGTGGGTAGAAACAGAGGGGAAGAGAAAGAAGACTCACTGTCTAGCAGGGATCCCTACTCAGGCCTCTGTCATAGGACTCCTGGATCATGTCCTGAGCTGAAGGCAGATGCTTAACTGACCGAGCCACCCAGGCACCCCCTAACTGGCTTTTTAGACAAATTATCTGAGTTTGACATAACAGTCTCTTGAGAGCCTCTTCTACACTCTATGAATACTTTATTAAGCTTTCCAAGGTCATATAGGCTGAAGGTTGGGAAACAGGACCAGTTCCAGTATTTGTCTTGAATGTTATTCCCTGATATATTGTGCTGTATTCATAGTGTGTTACTTTTGTGCCAGACTCACAACGCTTGTTCTTTTGTACCCTTCCTCTTTTAAGAAGGGAAAGGTCACTTTGATTTGGTCATCACTAATGGACGTAGAACAAAAAAGATACAGGAGAGCAGCTTTTTATTGATCCTCTTCAGTCATTTATTTAAAGTTCAGTACGACAGTTCCATTCTTGTAGGTCAGGAATGGTTGAATATTGATAATTTCATATGATTTATCCTAAAATTTTACTATTATAAAAATGGCTACTTCAGGTTCATCTTCCCAGTCGGTTTACGAGGCTTACATGGAATTACAGAACATAAATTAGTGTCATGGTCTAATGTCCTCAAGAAAATACTATCTGATGTATAAGAGAAAGAAGGTTTTGAAAGGTTTAAAACCCAAAACTTTATTTTTAAACGTTTTAGTGGCTTTTTCTTTGACTTTTTAAAAAAGTGGCATATGTTTTAAGATCTTTAACATTTGATAGAATAAAATTTTTTCAGTAAGTGCTTGCTTGGTTGATTTTGACAAGATTGCTAAGAAAGGGGCACCTGGGTGGCTCAGTCGTTACGCGTCTGCCTTGGGCTCAGGTCATGATCCCAGAATCCTGGGATCGAGCCCCACATCAGGCTCCATGCTCGGTGGGAAGCCTACTTCTCCCTCTCCTCCTGCTTGTGTTCTCTCTGTCAAATAAATAAAATCTTAAAAAAAAAAGATTGCTAAGAAAATGCTCACCTTGTGAAATTAGAAATAATGGGAAAATGATTTCTTTAGATTTTCTTAAGCTGGGTATATAATATAGTATTCTGGGATATTGGAAGTTCAGTAGAAAATTTTTTTTCCCTCAGTGATTTTGCAGGTGGAGTGCTTTGTGTTTTATGAAAGATACCTGCTTTGTTCAGGAAGTTAGCACATGAGCTCACAAAAACACATTCCATAGGAAGGCTGACATTCAAGCCAGTATATAATTTTACAAAGTTTTCTAGGTTTTCCTTTTGGTTTAACATATTTAATTAAAAAACTTTTTTTTTTTTAATTGTGATGCTTTCTGGTTGAGATAAGAACTGACAAGTTTCTGTTCTTGTGGCATACTAAACCTTTTTTTTTATGGTGGATTGTCAGACATGTTCATATGTCTTTATATTTTAATTATAATGTTGGGATAGATGCCTTGAGAGAAATAAGAGTAAAAAGAATAATTTGGGATAGGAGATTCCCATATCTGAAAATTTAAGAAAAACTTTTATTTATTGAGAGAGAGAGAGTGAGGCGGGGAGAGGGCCTTGCAAGCCCATGTGAGTTGGGAGAGGGGCATAGGCAGATGGAGAGAGAGAATCGCGGACTCCATGCTGAGTGGTACCAGTGCTGGGCTCATTCTCAGGATCTTGAGCTCATGACCTGAGCTGAAATCGAGTTGGAGGCTTAGGGTTGCATGGGTAGCTCATTCAGTCAAGCGTCTGCCTTCTGCTCAGGTCACAATCCCAAGGTCCTGGAATCGAGCCCCACATCAGGCTTCCTCCTTAGTGGAGAACCTATTTCTCCCTCTCCCTGCTCTTTCCCTTGCTTGTGCTGGCGTGCACACACGCACACTCTGTCTCTGTCTCTCTCTTTCAAATAAACAAAAAATAAATATCTTTAAAAAAAAAAAAAAGCATTGGATGCTTAACCAGGTAAGCCACCCAGGTGCCCACCCTTACCTTAAAATTTTTAAAATTCAGTATATTTTTATACGAAAGATGCAAGATACGTGTAGTTTGCATTCTTCCTTTATTATTTTCTAAAGATTTTATTTATTTGACAGCACAAGGAGGTAGAATGGCAGGGAGAGGAAGAAGCAGGCTCCCCTCTGAGCAGAGAGCATGATGTGGGGATTGATCCCAGGACCTGAGATCATGACCTGAGCTGAAGGCAGATGCTTAACCAGCTGGGCCACCCAGGCACCCCTCTGTCCTACCTTTAAAAAATGTCTCAATTTGATTCTTGAAACCACTCTGAAAATTTTACCGAACTGTAATTAGTCTTTCTTATAATGCCAGTTTATTGTTAGTCTTAGTGCTTGGGAAATTTGCATATGTTAAAAAGGTAACCGTTCTTATTTGTTTAATGGGAAATGGCTATTTTCCAAGACTTAAGAAACCCATTTGTATCAGCAACATAGTTGAATGAGAAAATACTATGTATAGGTAGATAAATCATATCAGTATATTCTAAATGTTAAACTTGCTTTCCTAATGTACATTTTCCATTTCTTCATAATAGCTTATAATTGTAATGAGATGAAATAGTGAACATAGAGGAACAATACTAATAAAACTGGCTGTTAGGTTTATTCAGTTTAATGGTTAACATTATTTAGAAATTCTCTTTTCAGTTAATTTGGTGAAAACTGGTAATTCTTTTTCGGGTGTTCATATTTGGTTGTGACTTTGAAAAGCATAAACAATATTAAGTTGATTGAAAGGTTGATAACATGACTAATTCATTTAAGTAATAATAGTTTGGAAAAAAAAAAGTAATAGTTTGGTTGTGTGTTAGAATTTAGAGGCCATTTGGTAATAGGGTTTGACTTGGAGCTATTTGGTGGAAAGAACCCTGAAATAGAATTCTGGAATTTAATTTTTCATGTTTCGGGCGCGTGGGTGGCTCAGTTGGTTGAGCAACTGCCTTCGGCTTAGGTCATGATCCTTGAGTTCCGGGATCGAGTCCCACATCAGGCTCCAGGCTCCACAGGGAGTCTGCTTCTTCCTCTAACCTTCTCTCCTCTCATGCTCTCTCTCACTTTCTCTGTCTCTCAAATAAATAAAACAAAATAAATAAACTGCTAAATTAAAAAAAAA
>CM052799.1:119223132-119274854 GCA_028533885.1 Nasua narica
GGTGGCTCAGTTGGTTGAGCAACTGCCTTCGGCTTAGGTCATGATCCTTGAGTTCCGGGATCGAGTCCCACATCAGGCTCCAGGCTCCACAGGGAGTCTGCTTCTTCCTCTAACCTTCTCTCCTCTCATGCTCTCTCTCACTTTCTCTGTCTCTCAAATAAATAAAACAAAATAAATAAACTGCTAAATTAAAAAAAAAGAAATATTTAATTTTTCATGTTTCATTCTCCATCCATGAAATTGGACTTCTTCAGCATGAGTACTGTTGTGCTTTTAGGTCTCTTACGGGTCCTCTTTGGTCTTTTTTTAAAGCTCTTCCTTGGATCTGTAGAAACTTAGAATGTTGAAACAATGAGGACTATTGCTTTAGAGTGTAATTTGCTCCTTGGGAACATTTTGGAAGTTAAAAGTATATTGCCTTTTAAGAATAAAGGTAATTTCTTTGAGGTGCTCCTCCTCCAATGATGTAGTCATAAATACAGTGATCAACATCTGGGACCCAGTATACTATAAGGGATAGTTTTAATGCTGCATCATTAAAGTGATTTTTTATTGTGTGAGATAAACTGTTCATTTTGGAAAGAATTTGATTTGGCCTACTGCACTCAAGTGGAGCCAAACTCACAGTGTTTGATTCAAGCTCATGAACTTAAGATTTAGTTGGCTTTATGAGAATGACTGTCTTTCAGCGGTAAAGGTTTTAATGAAGCTTAACAGAGGTAGGTGTAAGTATAAAATGGAATCCAGAATTTTAATGTTCAAAGAAAGATAAACCTCAAGCAGTCCAGAATGATTTATTCTTTTTTTTTGGTGGTAAGTTCACATCGGAAGTCACATTCCTAAAAAATTGTGTTTTGGTGAAAGTAGAATTAGAGCAAAGGGATTTAGGTAGGTTAAAGATCTATTCTTTCCCACCCCCCACTCCTCCCTGGAAACTTTTAAGGCACCCATTCACTAGAGTACCAACAGATACTCCAGTCTGTTCAGCTGAATTGCCTTTCTGAGATAGTACTTGGAATGGGCACTTTCGACTTTCCTTCTTGTTCTTAGGGGTTTCTTTTAATCTGCATCATACTCAGGGAAAATGGTCATTAGCATTTATCATTTGGGCTATTTTTTAAAAAAATTTAAGTCTTTTTACATATAAATTTCACAGAAGTTAAGAATAAAAGGGTGCGGAAGGTCAACATTAAGTATCTTACTATTTATTTTACTTATTTATTGATTCATTTACTTATTTTATAATTTTCTTTATTCGAGAGAGAGAGAGAGAGAGAGAGAGAGCGAGCAAGCACAAGCCGGGGGAGAGGCAGAGGGAGAAAGAGAAGCAGGCTGCCTGCTGAGCAGGGAGCCTGATGCAGGTCTTGATCCCAGGACCCTGAGATCATGACCTGAGCCGAAGGCAGAGGCTTCACCAACTGAGCTACTCAGGCGCCCCTTAATGAGTATGTAAACATAGCAAATACAGGGGTGCCTTGGTGGGATAGTTGGTTAAGTGACTCTTGGTTTTGGTTTATGGTGGTGGGATAGAGCCCTATGTTGGACTCCATGTTCAGAGCAGAGTGCTTGAGTTTGAGTTTCTCCTCCCTCTACTCCCACCCCCCCCAACACGTGTTTTCTCTCTTCCCCCCACCTCTTTCCCGAATAAATAAATCTTTTTTTTTAAAAAAAGCATAGCAAATACAACTTTTTATGCCATATTTTCCTGGTTTTGATAATATATATACATAAAATGAGTACAGGTCTCTAAATATTACTGCTCATTAGCCATCATGCTAAACACAGAATAAATTCATCTTAAAAATGATAAATTTAAAACACATTTAGTAAGTTCTAGTTTTTTCATTCTGGTTCATCTTACACCTGGATTATCAGAAATGCAGTACTTTAAGAATATTTTGGAACTCTTAGTGGCTTCTAATTTTATTGAACAGAGCATAGTCATCTTTGTGCTATAATTATATCTTTTTCATATTTAACCAATTGCATTGACTAACCCATTGCATTGCATGTCTTCATCGTTTGTTTCTAGTCATCTTTGCATACACAGCTGTCTTTGGCATTTGTTCGCTTATGAGCTGTATGGGAGTACATTTTGGTGTATAGTCGTAAAAGATGAAAGAATATGGTCACATGTCCTTTTAGAAAAACAGAATGGTCCCGAGTCTTGTTGCAGGATTTTGTATGAAGTCCCAGTTTGAATGATTAACTGGGTGAGGATACTGAATTTCTTTTTTCTCCTTAGAAGTATATTGTTTGGGAATATTCATCATCTAAAGGCTTCATGGTAGAAGATTCTACTTGTAATTTCAAATTCATCATTAGAATCCAGAGTGCTATTACTATCTGTCTCTGCATCAATCCTGATTCCTCTAATAATTGTGAAAGCCCTTCCTCTGTAAATTTTGTCTTTGGAGTTATGGGTGGAAAATTAAAAATTCTGAATTCTTAACTGTTCAGTGAAAACCAAAAGCAGACTGCAAGAATGGTGTCTCCAGTCTTTTTATACTTTCTTGAAAGACTATGCAGTAAAGAAACTACAGGATGATGCAATAGTAACGCTATATTTCACTGTTGTGTTCTTCCAGGTGTGATACCATCATTCTTTTCTCCCTCTCTCTCTCCCTCTTTTTTTTTTAGCCTTTTTTAAAGCACAGTTGGGAATAATTGATGAATGATGATGAAATAGTGAAGTGTTTCAAGATACAGGGAGAAAAAAAAGATCACTAGATTTCCCCCTAGGTTTATAGAGGTTCCATGGATACATAAAATAATTGCAAAATAGAATGAATTTTGTTTTATTCTAAAAAAAATATATTGGTTTTTGGAGACTAAAAAGATAAAAGTTAGGAAATAAATTTGCTCATAAAGAAATGAAGAGTTAAAATTGAGTTCATTGGAGCCTGATTGGTATGTAGGTCTTCTTTTTTTCTGATCATGGTACACAGTGAAGTTGATCATGAGGTTTTGGCTTGTTCAGTTACATTTCCAGTATTCCCCTACTTCCAAGGTTACAGTGAGGCTTCGGGCTTTCCAAAACTATTTGCTTATTATCAAGTTGTTTGCATTTAACACAAGGATAAGTGTTAACATATATTGATAGATTTCTCTATCCTCTGCAGACATATCCTTAGTTCATATAATAAAGATTTTAACGTGGTTCATCTTGGTTGTCTCTTCCTACACCCCTTCCCCCCAGTTTTCCACATATTGAAAATATATGAAGATGGTAAACCATAAGAAATAACTCTACTCCCTAAAGGAAACTTCTCTAATGTGTTTTGTTACAAAATACCTGATAATTACAAATACAGAGCATGTAAGAATTTTTTTTTTTTGCAGAAGAGGTTTGTAAGATTCTTATGTACCATGCTACATGTACTAAATGTGTGTAATTTAAATTTTTATTGTTCAGCTGAACAGTTTTAGTGTGTTTGATTTAAGCTTTTCGGAAAGGAATCTGAATATCATATCCTTGAAGGTTTTAATATTGGGTTTCTTTTTGAAAACCGTTCTTGATTTCAGCATCTTAGAAATACTGTTGTGAGATTTAAAATGTCTTTAGTAATTTCTAGTTTATTTTTGTGTCTACTGGAATCATCAGTGCAGTGCTTAAAAAGTGAACAGTATTGACAGAAACTGTGAAAGGACTCTGTTTTACACTATGTTAAACTGCCTTGTGAAAAGCATTCTTTAAAATAATATTTATGTTTGGAGAACCTCATGAATTTGGAATTAGATTTCCAAAGAGCCAAATTGCCCCAAAAGAGTTCAGTTTTGTTTTTAAGTAGTAAAGTTTAACAAACATGAGTTTTATTAATTTATGATTAGCCCATTAATTTTAGTGCAGTGACATTTTTGATTCTAGAATTTAATGGGATTTGGCATTTATAGTAAATCAATATAATGTTGAAATCTTTCAGGATGAATGGATAAGGGTCTTTTTTTTTTTTTCCCCTCTTCTCAGGTATATTCAAGAGCAAATGACCAAGAACCATGTGGTTGGTGGTTGGCTAAAGTTCGAATGATGAAAGGAGAAGTAAGTGCTGTTGACGCTTGCTTTGTGACTAGTTTCCAAGGAAATACCTCAACTCTTGGTTTCTGTAAATGTTACTTCAGTTCTTAGTTTTGTTTCTAACTCCTAATTTGGAAATAGTTGATCATACATTTAAAAAATTCATTAGACCATTTATTTTTATTTTCTGAATTTGAAAGCTGCAAATCTTCTTTTCAGAGATACACTTCAAGCATGTGAGGACCACCAAGGTTCATGTTTGTAAGAGCCTATAATCTAGTTTAGGCAAATCAGATTGACATAACTAAGCTGTGCTTAATATTGGTGCCATAAGGGGGAGGGTCTGCTTGTAAGCTGAGCAAGGCAATTAGAACTTTATTTAAAGCTCATTATTTTTGTTCAGATGGGATTTTTAAAGTATTTTGATGTCTTTTAGTTTTATGTCATTGAATATGCTGCTTGTGATGCCACTTACAATGAAATAGTCACATTTGAACGACTTCGGCCTGTCAATCAAAATAAAACTGTCAAAAAAAATACCTTCTTTAAGTGCACGGTGGATGTTCCTGAGGATTTGAGAGAGGCGTGAGTAATTTTGTTTACTATTGCTTTGTGAATTAAGATTTTTTAGTGCTACAAAAGTCTTTTTTTTCCCAAACACCCGGTAATCAAAAACTGATAGAAAGTCTTTTTAATAAACAAAAGTTTTAACGCGGAGTGTTAAAATTAAATACTTACTTTGCATTATAATTGCCTTCTGGATTTAATCTATTATTTAGGCCTTAAATATGAATCAATTTTTCCCTAGGTGTGCTAATGAAAATGCACATAAAGATTTTAAGAAAGCAGTAGGAGCATGCAGAATTTTTTACCATCCAGAAACCACACAGCTAATGATACTGGTAAGATAACTACATATAAAGAAAAAAGCTAACTTGGTGTGCAGTAAATTTGTTAATACATATGGAAGAAAAATTTTTTAGAGCTATAAAATGTTAATTTCTGTCTTTTGTGGAGGGAAAAATCTTAATATGGCATTCTTAACAACACGAAACTATGAATGTGTGGGATCCTGGATCCTCCCCTGCCCCCTAACCCCAATCGTAATTTGAATAGCAGAACTAAATAAGGGAATTCAGAAAGGGGAGTCGGGAGTAGGATTACCTTTGGGAAGGGGAAATGGTGGGGAGAGTAATATAGTAGATGAGGATCAAGGAAGGCTTTATGTGGAAGGTTCTTATTTGTATTATCTTGAAAAATAAGATTTTTTTGAGTGATTAACCTGTTTGTTTATAGTCTGCCAGTGAAGCAACTGTGAAGAGAGTAAATATTTTAAGTGACATGCATTTGCGAAGTATTCGTACAAAGTTGATGCTTATGTCCAGAAATGAAGAGGCCACTAAGCATTTAGAAGTAAGTGGGTTTGTCAGAAGATTTTTGTGTGTGTCCCATTTAGTTTCATAAGTGTTCCATGGCTTAAACTACTTGACTATTAGGTAAGGTAACTTGGGACCTGTTTTGTGGCTAATGCCAGGAGTCATTGTGCCCTTAGAGCAATTATTTTTTTTCTGTTACTTTCCCCAAACAGCTTTTGTTTGCTAAATGCCTATTGAGTTTTTTGTTAGGACTTAGATAACAGGTGCCAAAGAACTTAGAAACTCATTAGGGATATCCAGTAGAACTATTTTGCTAGTTTTTCTTTGCTCTGTCCTTAACCTTTTTTTTTTTTTTTACTATCCTATCAGCTGTCATTCATAACACATAACACGTAACTAGAGCACTCACTATAATAACTATTAGGTAAGAGGAGAGGAAGACACATAGCATGTAGGTTTTAAAAAAGAGCTGTTGTTGCTTTTCTATCCCATCCTAAGGTACTCCTCTGTTTTCTCCTATTCTTCATTGCCACACTATTAGGTCCAAAGCACCACATTCAGATCTTAGAGAATTGAGGTGTTTATCCTTAGGACAAATTTGCAATTACCGTTACTAATTTAAAAAGTTCCAAACAAGGAATGTATTGTAAGTAAATTTTGAAAAATGAATCTCTGAATTGGAGAACTCCTTCTATCAGTAATTACAGAAAATTGTTTTAGAATTAACATTTTCTGTGATCATGATTAAATAGGCTTATCAAACTGTTTTTTCCCCTTCTATTATATGATCCTAAAGGAATATCCTTTAATTTTTTTCTTAAGTTATTTTTTTTTTAATTATGGTAAAATACAACTTAAAATTTACCACCTAACCATTTTAAAGTGTAGAGTTCAGTAGTTTTAAGTCTACTCATGTTGTTAATCAACCAATTTCCAGAACTTTTCATTTTGTAAAACTCAAATGATATCCATTAGATAGCAACTTCCTATATCCTCCCCCACCCCTCAGGCAACCACCATTCTACTTTTAGTTTCTATAAATTTGACTACTCTAGAAACATCATGTAGGTGGAATCATACAGTAATCATTTTTTTTGTTACCAGCTTATTTCACTAAGTACAATGTCCTCAATCCACATTGTAGCATGTGTCAAAATTTCCTTTTGAAGGCTGAATAATTTTGTATGCACGTATCTCATTTTTTTTATCTCTTTAGTCAGCGCACATTTGGTTTGCTTCTACTTCTTGACTATTATGAATACTGCAAACATGGGTATATGAAAAACCGTTTTTGTTTTTTGATCTTTTGTAATATAAATTCTAATATACCTTTTTTACTAGTGCACCAAACAACTTGCAGCAGCTTTTCATGAGGAATTTGTTGTGAGAGAAGATTTGATGGGCCTGGCAATAGGAACACATGGTAGTAACATACAGCAGGCTAGGAAGGTTCCTGGAGTTACAGCTATTGAGCTAGATGAAGATACTGGAACATTTAGAATCTATGGAGAGGTAAGCTAGTGCGTGTCCCTCATCTCGGTAACTTTATTTAAATAATTTTTTTTTCAGTAACTTTATTATAACTATTGCTTGATCGTATATTATTTGGAATTTCAATTTCTCAGTGAAATAGTTTTAAAATCAGTCAGCCCCAGTAACCATTACATGTGTGCAGGTGGATTGAAGAAATATTATATGGGGCAATAAAAGGTTTACAGAATATTTGATATGTACTATTCTTGGAAGTTAACCAGTTGCTTCTGATTTTAAGTTTTATGTGCATTACAAATAATATGCTTTTTTTTTTAAAGATTTTATTTGACAGAGAGAGAGAGAGATCACAAATAGGCAGAGAGGCAGGCAGAGAGAGGAGGAAGCAGGCTCCTCACTGAGCAGAGAGCCCGATGTGGGGCTCGATCCCATGACCCTGAGATCACGACCTGAGCCGAAGGCAGAGGTTTAACACCCTGAGCCACCCAGGCACCCCATAATTTGCTTTTTTTGAATGCTCACTGTGCCAGGCACTGGCAGTTATAAATAGCATATAATAGAGGAACTTTCGAAGAACTTAAATTTAAATAATATTTTGTCACTGGTTAATTGTGACATTTGTGTGAACTGGAGAATAACAAGTCTGCGAAATATCAGACTTTTCATCAAAACCATGCCTCACATTAGAATAAATGGATGAGGTTTTGGGGGTGATGATTTCAAGTCTTAATTTTTTTTTATAAGATATTTATTAGAGGGATGCCTGGGTGGCTCAGTCATTGGGGTGTCTGCCTTGGGGTCCTGGGACCAAGTCATGCATTGGGCTCTCTGCTGCTCTCTCTCTGTCTGCTCTCCCTCTGTCTCTATTAAATAAATAAATAAAAAATCTTTAAAAAAAAGATATGAGAGTGTGTGCATTCTAAGTTAAAGAGCACAAGTGAAGGGGGAGGGGCAGACAGACATAGACAAGCAGACTCCTTACTGAGCAGGGAGCCCAATCCATCCTAGAAACTTGGGATCATGACCTGAGCCTAAGGTAGATACTTAACCAATTGAGTCTCTGAGACGCCCCTCACATTTTGACTTCATATGTAGTTCTTCTCATGAAAAGCTAGGTCATATAGTGAATCTGACTAGAGGCCTGATTTTTTATTTTTATTTCTGAAACCTTTAGAAGTGGGCAATCTACAGTAATTAAGAAAAAGGCTTTGGAGCCCCAGCACCTCGATTGGAATTGTCTCTACCACTTGGAGCTTGGAGAATGTTATTTAACTTCCCTGCATAATTTTCCTCATTTTAAAATGAAAATAGTAGCGCTTATGTTACAGTTTTTGAGGATTAAAAATGCTTAAAAATTTTTTATGTTATATGGTATGATGGGTGCACAATATACTTCCATCTATGGGTTATTAAAGAGCAAACAGTAAAAGTGGAAGGTAACTTCCTGAGAACTGTAGTTTCCCTGTAGAGAGGCTACCTTCTCCAGTCTTCCAGTCTTCTAAAATTATACCCATTAGGAGTAAGAAATATTAATGTTATCAGTAGGTACTTTAAGAAAATGTATCTTCATAAAACAGCTTTTTAAATGAGAATGAAAAACAAGCGTGACAGTGTGGGCAATATGATTAATTTGTATTTAACATTCATCTGGAGAAATTTAACATGGGAGTATGGACCAAATATATTTAGGGTTGTGTTAAAATTTGGCCATCGTAATTAAGGTTAATTCTGTTTTCTCAACTTAGGGTTTTTTTCCCCCCTTCCTTAGAGATGTTCTAATAGTATGTTTTTTTCCCTAGCCTCTTAATAATTCTTTTTTTTTTTCTTTTTAAAGTACTTCATGAATTACTTGACCTGAAATATCACTTAAATGGGCTGAGCAGAATCTTGAATTAGAACATAATAATTCAGAATTTCTCATTTCTTGTGTGTCTTTTTTTTTTTTTCCTTTGGATTGGGGTTTTCTTCAGGGTTATATTTTGTTTTTTATGTTTATTTTCCCCTGCAGAGTGCTGATGCTGTAAAAAAGGCTAGAGGTTTCTTGGAATTTGTGGAGGATTTTATTCAGGTTCCTAGGAATCTTGTTGGTAGGTATTTCTACTAAATATTCAATAAGTTAAATGTTATTACTTATATAACAATTTAATTGAAATTTAATCTTGTCTGATACTGTATTTTATTTATAGTTACATGGAGCATTTGATAGCCTTGTTTTCATTTTTTAGTAATGTAGTATGTGACTTGTATCTCATCATAAAGTAAAGATATTTCCTTCTGTACAGGGTGACTCGCTAATAAGACCCATGATTTTTATAACAGTTTGTCATTACGTTTTTTAAAAGCTATTTCACCCCTTGGGCTTGCTCTTCTTATTCGCTTAATGTGTTTTTATCACTCATATGTCCATCAAAATTGTCAGTGTTTTTTGAGAAGGTGTTTGTGATATTTTTTTTCTTTTGTTTAGTGCAGAAGAAAAAGTAAGAGTGGAGTAACAATAGGGTAATAAACTTCTACACAGTAGGCCCTGAATAAATAATAATTGGTTGTTGCAAAGGCATAGAATAAGGTAAGAAGTCATGGGTAGGAGAGAAGGATGGTGATGATGATAGGAGGGGAGGTTTCACTTTAAGTTTCTGACACAAATTAATGGAAATTATTTACCCATGGGTTATAAGTGACAGAATTTTGAGTGTGAAGCTGTAAAGGAGCATTATAGCTTGGGATGACTTGTTTAATAGCTTTGTTATTAATATTCTCTACATTGGTGTTATCTGTCCTTTTAAATGCTGTTTGAGTCAAATGGAAAAATTTTGGTCATGTGTTAAGTAAATACTTAGTGATTATCATAAACCTTTAATATAAAAGTAAGCATTAACATAAAAGCAGTGACATTTACTAGGAGGGACTGGAGTTTTTGTTCACTGTTGTGTCTCATGAGTTTCTTGACCTCTGTGAAACAGGGTCTTTTGGGTTCCATTTATATATAATTAAGCCTGTTTTGCCTTTTAGAAATGATTTTTTGCTATACGTGTTCTATTTTTTTTAATGCTGTTTAAAAAAAAGTTGTAGAAGCCCCCCCCAAAACTTCCACTTTAAAAAGATGTGTGTTTTGCCCAGTTAACAAGTTAGTATACTCTGGGACAATAATGTACAGCCCAAAAATTTGGACAGTTTCTTGGTATTCAACTGTTGGTTTGCCTCTTATTTTCCCAAGTATTTGGATAGGTATGACATACTGCCAGATAAGTAAGCTCCATATTATTGGTTCTTGTTCATTGTAGATTGAACTGCTGGGGAGAGGAGATGTTAAAATTGAGTAAAGCTTGAAGAATTTTTGTATAATTCTAACACGATTAAAGATACAAAATATTATCAAATGTTTATCATTGTCAAATGCAATCACCCTTGACAAGCTGCTTTTCAAAACAAATCCCATGTTTTCTTTAAATCACAATTGCTGACACCTATTGGTACTAACACTGTGATTTCTGCTTTATAGAGCATAATTTAACTTAGGTTTCTTCATCTGTAAAACTGATTAGGAGATGAGGGTGTGAAAGGAAATCAGGGTTCTCTCTAATGCAACAATTCTGTAGGAGATAGCCTTGGTCTTACAGAGTTTGTGGTCGTGCTAATTTTGAGTAAAAATTTCTGCTATTTCAGAAATAAGGAAATTGGATATTTTCGTAGTTCTCTGGTTCTTCTTTTTTATTCATTTATCTGTGCAGTGATGTGAGTACTTGTTGTATCTCTTTTTTTCCTCTGTCTTGGTTTGCTTTGGTGATTTGGGTTATTTGGGACTCTTGAGAAAATAGATACTAGCAGCAGCTATTACATGTTGGTGAAAAACTCAGAGGTAGTGTAATGAATTTTTGGTTGTTGTATATAATAATACTACATTTCCCTCCAAAATGTTTTATGGGTGAAGCAGTCTTTTGAAAAATAGTACATTCTTAGTCCAAGTGAAAAAGAAAAAGTGGACTGAGGAGTAAAAGGGAATGAGGACTACTTGGTGGGTAAGTTCAAGAGAATTCTCTTACACATTCAGGTTCTACAAGTTCTAGACACTGACCATTCCCACCCCTCCTAAGTCAGATGAAAAATATTATGTGAACATTGATTTAAAAATGAATTGAAACTTTTCACCTCCTGGAAGCCTTCCTTAATCACTTCTTTACTCTGTCCCTTCAGCATTTATGCTCAGTGCTCAATTTATACTACAGGTCTGCTTCAGTTTGTCAATATGCTTTGGAATTTAATGGAAATGATCAGTTAAAATATTGACGGTCTCTGGTGGGACTAAATAAAACTTGCAGGTAGGTCCCTGCCACAGACCCCAGAAGGGTGATGGATGTGCACTCACCACTGGTATAGTTCATAGAAGGAAGGGGCAAGATTTGGGGGGAGGGATTATGATATATCAATCTGATTTTTGTTTTTTCGAAAAGACATTTGCTTATTTTTAGCAGGGTCAAGGATGGAGTTGCTGCTTGAGCTTCACTGTGTTAACAATGAAGGTTGCTTTTATATACTGCTGCTAGGGCTGCTCAGAGAAGACCTACATCATGTGAATTCCCTGTCCTATTCTTTCTTTTTACCTGTTCAATTGCTGCTTTTTTAAACTTAGGGTTATTAATGGGGAAGGAGGTTTGAGAATAGGGATAGAAAATCCTGTAATGGTGTCTTTGCTGTATTGACCCATTTGCTCTTGCTGTTGTTGTTCCCTTATTCTTTAATGGAAACTGTTTTCTCAAGCATGTGATAGGAGTAGGAGTAACTTCCATTTTAACCCCTTTCAACCGAAATTAATTTATTCTGGAAATAGATTACTGATTTAGTTAAAGAAGAATGAGGGATTTGAACTTAATAAATTTTATAAGGGATGCATCTATTTTATACAGGAAAGGTTACCTGAATATTATGTTACTAGGTAACACTATCTAGTACTGCTGTGTTGTTTTACAAGTTTGCTATCTTTGTGAGAGTAAATTCCTAAGGGGAAGAGAATTTTCTACCCCCTTTTAGTTATTGTATACTCAATAACTGTTGTTTGACACACTTAAAGGTTAAGTGTGGAGAAGGTAAATAATTTGGGTTTTATGTCAGTATATCATATTTCATATCTAGGAAGACAGCATACCATATACATACTATATGTATTTGTATAGCTGTGAAGTACTTAAAAACTTTGTGAAAAATGTTAAATGCAAACATTTTGTTTAGGAGTATTCATTTTAAAAGTATCTAAGTTAAAGGTGTGTTGATGAATAGCTACTTGAATATGAAAGCAAGATTGAATTTGTTAACTTAAAAATATGTAAACAAATTGGTATGATTAACGCCAAAATAAGTGTTCTTTTATTTATATGTCCAAAGTTTTGGAATGAGTTGCATTGATATTTTAAAAATACAGAAATGATGTAGAGCACATTAAAAAAAATGTTGGACTCGAAAAATGTTTTAGACTTATGTGAGCAGCATTGTCAATCCTAGTTAATAATAGCCTTAGGCATTCTGAAGAGAAGTTTCAGACCGAGGATAAAATTCCTCCTTGGTCTTCAGGGTGAATATATTGAATGTAAAAAGATGGAACTTTGTTAAGTTTTTTAATTTGATAGCAAGTCAAATTATTTGGGCTGGTGTTAGAAGGATAGCAGTATTGGTTTTAACTTATTGTTATATTTTTTTCTCTTATTAAAGGGAAAGTAATTGGAAAAAATGGCAAAGTTATTCAGGAAATAGTGGACAAATCTGGTGTGGTTCGGGTGAGAATTGAAGGAGATAATGAAAATAAACTACCTAGAGAAGATGTAAGTATTATATGTAATTTAATTTGCCTCTTGTTTTCTTTCTTTCTCTCTCTCTCTCTTTTTTTTTTTGTAAACTATATTCTGTTCCTGGCTGACTTAATAATGTTATTTTATATTTTGGAGATCATTTTGGTGAATTGTATCTAGTTGAACTACTTACAGTCTGATGCAGTGGGTTTTTTTTCTTTTTTAAAAAATTTTGTTTCTTTCAGTATTGCTTTCTGTGGCTTAAGAAAACAAGTCATCTTTCAATTGTGGGCCGTGGGATCTTGGTTTGTTTCTCAGTACTTGAGTAAAAAGTCAATTTTTGATAAAATGGTTTCAATTTGAGAATTTTAACAGTTCTTTTTTGTTCTTAACAAAATAGTTTATTGTAAAGGAATTCTTAGTAAATAACCGTGTACTTAAACCTTTTTTAGAATCTGAAAACACTGATGATTTCTTTTCTTTTTTTTTTTTTTAAGATTTTATTTATTTATTTGAGGGAGAGCGAGAGCGAGAGAGAGCATGAGAGGGGAGAAGGTCAGAGGGAGAAGCAGACTCCCCGTGGAGCTGGGAACCCAATGTGGGACTCGATCCCGGAACTCCGGGATCATGACCTGAGCTGAAGGCAGTCGCTTAACCAACTGAGCCACCCAGGCGCCCAACACTGTCATTTCTTAATTGAAATCTATAACCTTTTATATTGCTATTAATTGTGACACCAACTTTCTGAGATTTCTTTCCGTCTCTTCTCATGTGTTCATGTTTTGTCTACAGTGCTGTTCTTTACTCGTCATAAATAACTTTACGGATCTCTAAACTTTGGTGGCTCCAGTGGCTTAAACTTTGTATGCCTGCAAATGAATATAAGGCAAGGATTTTCTCCCAAATTATCTCTTAGGAAGCAGCTTCAGTTTTTGCACAGTCGATTATTGCTTGGAGAGCTCATTAGCCTGTAAAGAATGTATTTTCTTTAGAAGAAAGAAAGAAAACTAGTTAGATTAGCCCAGATAACCTCACATCAAATATTGGGATGTTATAAAGATGCCTATTAAGGAGCCCACTTCCTTTATTCCTTTTAATTAGAATGTAGAGGCCAAAAGAAAAAATGAGGAAAAACACATGACTTAGTATTACAGAAATGTGTACTTGTAGCTGAGATTGGTTTCATCCTACGCTGCTTCCAAAATTGCCATAAATCTCAAATAGCCTTTTAAAGCATCCCTACCTCCGCTTGCCTTTGAGAGGAGTATTAAAATCGAGGTGTCATTAAAATTCACTTTTCCCTTTTAATACCCCGTAATTTTAATGTATAAAAGAATGGTGATCCATTTGACATACAACCACTCCATAAAATTGGCTTGAGTATCAAGATGTTTATTGGTCAGGGCCATTATATGAGTCAACTATAAATTTCTTAGCTTGATATGAGTAACTGCTCTTCTCTTGGCATGATTTATCCCTAGTTACTTTCCAGTATTTAACACTTGTTGCAAAGGTAATTCTTTTAAATCTTTCTTCATAAATAATAACTTTCCTGTACTTTACTGTTAGTAGTTTTGGTTATTGTTACCCCCATTTCTGTGCCAGGGTTAAGAAACTTAAATGCTTATAGAAACCAAGCAGATTATTAAATGATGAAGCAGATTGGGATATACAAGAAAGGGATAAAAGGGTACATGGTCTCTTTCTGTTAAAGAAGCAGGTCCTGCTTAGCTTTAATCTGGTTGTTATATCTTTTGATATTAAGAGAAGCTGGAAACCTATAATAATATACAAAATTTAAAATTTTTCAGAACATAGCATGTTAAAACAAACTTGAAGTTTGGCATTCTCTTATTTGGGGCCACCATTTCATATTTAAGCTGTCTAAATCCCCACATAGACTCTGTTGATAACTTGTTTACACTGAAGTTTTTGGTGACCCACCTTTAGCCTGAGATGACCTTTCCCACCTATGTATCATAGCAGTTAACTATATAATTATGTATTTAATGATTATCTCTCACCCTTAAATTTTTTATTATCTTACCAAGCCACGTTACGAACTCCGAGATCAAGAAGTAAAGTCTGAATTCCCATATTGTTTTTCTCTAGCCCAGTGAAGTGTATGTACAGTTAGATGCTTGCTCAATATTCTCAATCCGTTTTTAAGATTGGATTTGAGTTTTTCACTGTAAAAGAAATATACTTATGTAAAAGTTAGACTAGCACAGAAGGTATAGAGTGTGAAAAGTAAATGTGTATCTATGTCCTGTGTGTATCTCTCCTGTCTCCATTGTGTCTGATAGAATTTAGACTGTTATCAGTTGCCTTTTCATGTCTTTGTTTTTCTACTAAAAATAGTGCTGCGGCAAATATTCCTTAACCACTGGAGAGTAAATTCCTGGAAGTGGGTTTTTTTTTTAGATCAAAGGGTAAAAGGCATTTAAATTTTTAGGTCTTCGTTTTCCCACACATTCTTTACACCAGTATTGGAAATGGGTCTATTTTCCACATACTTGACAATACAGAGTTTTATCAGACTTTTAATTAGTGCCATTCCAGAAGGTATATATGTTACCTCTCTATATGCTTAAGACATTGTAATTTTTCTGTTAAGCAGCTTGTTTTTTTGCATATTTTTTGTCTTTATTACTAAGTTGTTAGAAGTTTTGCATTTTAAGGAAGCTAGTCTTTTGTCTTTTTTTATTTGTAGCAAATGCTTTTTCTTTGATTATTTCCTCCAATATTAGTTTTTTATGTTTTTTTTTTTTTTTTTTTAGACTTTTGCTGTATGACTTAAAATTTTGCGTTTTGTGCCCTGCTTGGCAAGATCTTTCCCACATATAGATCATTTAGAGACCCATTTATATTCATTCTCCAGGTTTTTTAAAAGTGTAAATTTTTAACTCCCAGTGGGAATTTTTTTGAGGGGGCAGGGTAAGATATTAGGAACCAGGGATCCTGCTGTATTTTTCTGAAGTGCTAGTTGGTAGTGTCAGTGCAATCTATTAAATATAAGTAATCAGTTATTAGCATTTTTTAAAAATCTAGAAGTTTCACAGAAATAATTTAGAAACAAATTTGTATATTCAGTGTTAATCATTTACTCTTAAAAATTTTTTATTATGACTCGATAGTATCCATTAAAATATTTTAATAAACTATGTGTCTTTAAGGTTGTGTTCTTACCTGTCCTTTTCTTTGGAGGTAACTATTGGTGATAGCATCTCAAATTCAGGGTTAAGGCGCATTGTATTTCTCTTATTCCTTGCAGATCATCTGTCTGGAATGATTTTCCCTTCTTTACCTCCTTGGTAAAATTTGTTTTTAACATTTACTTTAATAATATTCTTAGGAGTTCCCCTACGTTTCCACCTCTGGGGTGGCATAATCCACATTCTACTTCATATTCCTGTGTTTTTCATTGATACCATTAATGCTATGCATAATTTCAGGAATGTCTAGTATCTTTTCTGAGATTATGATTTGCCTTTAGAATAGGGGCTTTTTTTATTTATCCTTTTTCATTAGTGTAGATTCATGCAAGTAACAAGTGGTTGTTACTTGGAATAATGTAATTGGATATGAAATTGGCTGGTTCATTTGCTCATTGTCTGACTTTGGGCAAATTGCTTTCACAACTGTAAAATTGGGAGTATTTTTTTAAATGGAGTATTAAAGTTACTTTTTGATGAATATTAAATTAGATACAGGTATAGAATAATATACTCCTAGAAAGGTGGTATGTGCTTAAAATATTTATATATATATATATATAGTTTATCCTTCCTTCATCTTCTGTTCACTTTGCATTCATTCTTATCTGCCCATGACTTACTGAGGACACGGTCAAGGCTTCTTACTTCCTGAGCTTAACTTACAGTCCTTTTTTTCATGCCCTCTTAAGCCAGTCTGTTTAAATAGCTGTTAAGAACTCATCTGTAGGGGCGCCTGGGTGGCCCTAGCCATCTGCCTTTGGCTCAGGTCATGATCCCAGGGTCCTGGGATTGAGTCCCGCGTCGGGCTCCCTGCTCTGCGGGGAGTCTGCTTCTCCCTCTTCCTCTCCTCCTTGCTTGTTATCTCTCTTTTTCTCTCTCACTCTTCTCTCTCAGATAAAAAATAAATAAAATATTAAAAAAAACCCTCATCTGTAGAATCAAGAAAATGAGAGACACTGAAACTAAGGAGGGGAGTTTATTTAGGCTTTACTCATTTTTTTTCGCCATTAGGAAGCTAGAAGTGTATTTCTTGGAAAATTCAGCAAAGTTAATCTTTTGATTTGCTTTAATATTGGTGACTAAATATTTGCCCATATCAGTAATTCCTTTATTTTACATTGTGTAAATGTTTGTACTCTGTATATGACACTTCTGTTAATGGTCAGGAAGCACTACTTCCAATACATAATATTGACAGTTCTGTTATGTGAGCATGTATTAAGGATAACCTACCTAGTGTGCTTTACCTTTTTAAAGCCATCACTACCAAGATGATCTGTCTGGTCTATAAATTTATACCAGTTTGAAGGAAAATTTCTTTAAAAGGTGGTTTATATATGGAGAAAGACTGAATTAGAAATTAGAAAATCTGGTATAAATTTAGTATTTTAAAGGTAATTTAAATTTCTATCATACTTAAATTATAGGGCAAATGCAATGAGCTATTGAAAACCTCAGTATTTGAAATTATATTGATTTTTTTTCTTAGCAGTTTATTTTTAAATCTTGAATTTTAGTAGATAATTATAAATCACCGTGTTTTAGAAAAGTTTTCCAAATTATATATTGGTATGTGAAATTTAGGCTAGAACTTTGTTAAAATGTGAAATACTGAGGATGTTGTGTTTTCTTACAGGGTATGGTTCCATTTGTATTTGTTGGCACTAAAGAAAGCATCGGAAATGTGCAAGTTCTTTTAGAGTATCATATTGCTTATCTGAAGGTTTGTATACTTGTTCACATTCATATCATTGTTGCTTTATATGTTAAACTTCAATTTTACATAAATTTTATATTTGTATTAAATTTCAAATCATTAAATATTTTTGTTAATTCAGCTTCAGATTTACCCTGTTATATGAGAATTTAGGAGTAAAAAGTTGTCGTAATAAAATTATTGACCTTATGCACATTGTTTCTCTTTTCCTCTGAACTTTAACATTCTTTCCTTACTGTTTAAGAAATGGTCACACTTGTGTACCTGTAATTTGACCGTCATCACCGTTTGATGTCATTCTTTTAAAACTCGTGTTTATAAATCTCAGGTCAGTTTGGCATTTTAAAGATCTTGGCTTTATCTTCCAGTACTCTGCTACTTAGTCAGGAGCTTTGGTCTCATGACCTTACCTTTACATTCTGTGTGACCTCGGTTTCTGAATGACCAAGTCTCCTAGTTCGTCTAGGCTACAACTCAGGTGTCACCGTTTTGATGGAAAAGTAGGTTAATAGTCCCTCTCATACATGGCACCTGTATTCACTTATCAGAGTTTAAATTTCTTGAGGGCTGAGTCTGGTAATTTTTTGAATTATTTGCTGTTAACAAACGATTCATTTGTTCATTCATTCATTCTTAGTGCCAGAACTAAAACTCAAACTGAATATTGCTCTAGCATAAGAAACATTAATTCTGCCCTATAAGCACCAACAGATAGTTTATTTTAATGTTTGTCTGTTAAACATACCCTTGAAAATGGAGAGTCCTTGTTTTTTTTCTATATTGTACGCTTGTAGCACTTAGCATATTTGGTGCTTGCTAAGGTATTGAGTAAATATTTAGTGAATTGATTTAGCAAATGACCTCTTGTGAATTGTATTTACTAGGTACACAGTTGTATTTTACCAAATAATTGGCCAAGATCACAGCTTCTTTTATTGGTAGGGAGTATAGTTTTAACTGTAGGTTTTAAGAAGGTAAAAATGGTATAACATATAATATGTACCCTTTTTTGTTTTGCTTATAGGAAGTAGAACAGCTAAGAATGGAACGCCTACAGATTGATGAACAGCTACGACAGATTGGTATGGGTTTCAGACCTTCTTCCACCAGAGGGCCTGAAAAAGAAAAAGGATATGCCACTGATGAAAGTACCGTCTCTTCTGTACAAGGTTCTAGGTCTTATAGTGGAAGAGGCAGAGGTCGTCGGGGCCCTAATTACACCTCCGGTTATGGTAAAAAAAACAATTATTTTTTGTTAGTCGTTTTAGTTTAGGCACTTCAAAACTTTTTGCTCAGTATTACTTAGTTTGTTGCTCTGTCTTGGCTTTGTGGGCAGGAGATAGTTTTGACATATATTCGTGGTAGTGAAGGCATAGTTTATATTAATGACAGTAAAAGGTATGTGATGTTCAAGCAGCTATGTAATGAGATCAAACATTGACATTTTGTTAAGTTGGCATTTCACGATCATGTTTATTCTAAGTATTTTGGGTAAATATAGGTCGCATTTCTATATACATATTTGTATACAAAAATGTATGCATATCAAAACCTAGTAATGATGATGATGATACTGCTAGGAATCATCTTTTGCCTACTCTCTAGGAAAAATAAAAGTGAAAAATAATGCTAATCAGTGTGCCAAAGTTGTTTATAGTACATCTGTACTAGCTTTATAAAATACACTTTATTGGCTCACTTGGCAGTTTTGGATATAAATATCTCACATCTGGAATTATTTTTTAAAATAACATTTCATTAAAATGAGGGCTTTTTTTAAAAAGCCAGAACCAAATTAACATTTTATAAATGAATATTTTTAATATTTTTCTAAAATGTATTTCAGCGTGAGGATGGGGCGCTCGCCCATGTAGGAAGGGGCCAGTGGATGGTGGTGGTCAACAATTTTCTAATACTAAATTTTCACTTATTCTTCTTCAGCTTTGGAGTTGTTCCATTTTTCTGCATTTGGAGTTGGATCTTAGCAGTGACCTGATTTTTATCTTCCCTCGTTCTCTTCCCTTTCTCTTTCCTTCTCTTTTTTCCATTCCTCTGTGCTCATCCTGCTTTAGAAAAATAATTCATAAATGTTTTCCAAAATAGAAGGCATTTAGGGAAAAATGGATAAACAAAAGCTTACAGTGTACAGATTCCACACCCAGATTTCATGTTTGAAGGATCATCTGGTGATGCTAGAATTACATTAAATTTGTCCTTTCATTGTTATATAGCTGAAAGGTTAGTTATACCTTCCCTTTTACATAGTTCCATGTTCTCATTTCTTTTCTTTTTTTTTTTTTAAAGTTTTTTATTTATTTATCTGGGAGAGAGAAAGAGTGAGAACATGAGAGGGGAGAAGGTCAGAGTGAGAAGCAGACTCCCCATGGAGCTGGGAATCTGATGTGGGACTCGATCCTGGGACTCCGGGATCATGACCTGAGCTGAAGGCAGTTGTTCAACCAACTGAGCCACCCAGGCGCCCCCATGTTCTCATTTCTTGATAGTTTTTATTATTTAAAGTTAGATGTTGAAACTTGAAAGCGAAATTCCAGTAAAGTGCTCATTAGCATTTGAAGGGCTGAAAATTGTGAAGTAGTACTGTGTTTCCTGAAAATACATTTAATACAAAAGACAATTAACCAGTAATTTTTTTTTTGTTTAGTATTTTATTTATTTATTTGACAGACAGGGAAAGAGGGAACACAAGCAGGGGGAATGGGGAAGGGAGCAGCAGGCTTCCCGCCAAGCAGGGACTCTGATGCAGGGCTGATGTTGGGCTTGATCCTCATGACCTGAGCCAAAGGCAGATGCTTAACGACTGAACTACCCTGGCACCCTAACAATTAATCAGTAATTAAAGAGAAATTATATTGAATGATTCTGGAGGCACAAGTTACTAGTACAGATAATCAGATTTAGCTTTTTAGATGATAGGATGATGAATTCATCGAAGACTTTTGTAAGCCTCTATGGGAAGTCAGCTTACTATTGAGGCCAGTCTTGCAGAATGCCTTTGCATTTTGACAGATAAAATTTTTAGGCAGTTAAGTTATGAGTGGTAGAGGAATATCCTCTGGATTGAAGAAAGTTATGCAAGTTGTTCAGTAGATGGCACTCTTAACCTCCTCTGTAATTTTGCAGACTGGTTGTAGTGTTACATTTCTTGAAATAGGTATTGAATTTAAGTGAGCTTGAGAGCAAAACCATTTGAATTTGCTTTTCTTACTTAATATCAGGAGATTTAGGTGATAATATGTAAGTTGTATAAGAAGCATTTGCTCATAGTGTCTGAAGTTGGTGTGTTCCTTAGAGTGGATGATGTTTTAAAGCTTATGGGCAACATTTTCTTTAATGGTACACAAAATAGGTCTTACAATGAATGGATGGCGTGTTGGAGTTGATAAAATATTGTACTTTAGCTATTAAGTTTTTGAACTTACATGAACATACATGAACATTGAAAAAGGATGTAAAGTATCTTCATACGTGAACATTGAAAAAGGATGTAAAGTATCTTCAGGAATAATTTTAGAAGTTTTAGGGGAAATCTGATTTATAATTCTGTTAAAAACAGGTTTTATTTGTTGGACTCATTAAAAATTGGATTAGTTTCATGAATCATTTTACAGCTATTTAAAAAATTTTTTGGATTCATGAGCTTAATATTTTACAAAATTGAGTGGTTGTAATGATTTCAGCAGTGTTACTTTTGATGCTTTAACAAATCTCAAAGGCTTTTAACAGACTTTTTTTTTTTTAAAGATTTTATTTATTTATTTGACACAGAGAGAGAGAGATCACAAGTAGGCAGAGAGGCAGGTAGAGGGAGAGGAGGAAGCAGGCTCCCCGCCGAGCAGAGAGCCCGATGCGGGGCTCGATCCCAGGGCCCTGAGATCATGACCCGAGCCAAAGGCAGAGGCTCAAACCACTGAGCCACCTAGGCACCCCTAGACTTTTTTTTTATCTTAGAGTTTTCTAGGTCAGAAGTCAAACCTGAGTCTCAGTGGGCTAAAATTTTTGTTTTTTAAAGATTTTATTTGAAAGAGAGAGTGAAAGAGCGAGCACAAGATGGGAGAGGGTCAGAGGGAGAAGCAGACTCCCTGCTGAGCAGGGAACCCAATGCAGGATTTGATCCTGTGACTCAGGGAACCCGATGGGGGATTTGATTCTGTGCTTCTGGGATTGTCATTTGAGCCGAAGGTAGTTGCTTAACCAGCTGAGTCACCAGGGCACCCTCAGTGGGCTAAAATTATCAGCAGGACTGTATGTTTTTTCTTGAGGCTCTAGAATAGAATCTGATTCTGTAACAGCTTCTAGAGACGCCCTTCATTCCTTTTGCATGTGACTCCCTTTCTCTCTGTCTTATAAAGCCAGTGACTGCAGATTTCTATCTCTTTGGTTCTCTTGCCGCTGAGATTCATATGATTAGTTTGATCTCACCTGGATAATCCATGATAATCTCCCCATTTCAGTATCCTTAACCTTATCACATCTGCAAAGTCCTTTTGCCATCCCAGAAACATTTAAGCTTTATTTAATAAGGGTAAAGCAAGAGCACTAGCCAGCTCATTAGCCCTTTTTGTTTTTGACTTTAGTATCTGTCTTATCTACTGAAACTATTTATGTTTTAGACCACCCCCTTTAAGTATTTAGAATAATAGATTAAGGTTAAAGTTTAGGAAAAATTTCCTTGCTTGTGATACTGAATTAAATATTATGCTCTCTTTCTGGAGAAAATTCAGTGGGCACATTTGTAAAGATCTTAAATGAGATATTCACTCATCTTCACATTTTGGTAATGTTTTGAGGCATTGTATAGACTTGTCAGTAAATTCAGAAGTTCTTACACATTCCAAAAGATGTTTTCATGACTCATGAAATGATAATTTGCCATTATTCTAACAAACCATGATACCTTTAGTAAATTTTTTGTCATTTGGAGAAATAAATGTTTGAGAGATTCATTCTCTCTCATGAGATTCTCAATCCCAGTAGGCACTTGGGAATACTAGATACTTGCTATGTTTTTTTTCTAAAATATAATTCCAATGTATTAATCCATTTTTATATAATTGAGTGGTTACATCCATATTTTTTAAAAAAGAATGCCGGTAAAGGAGAAAGGAAGTTGTTAGGCGCCTTCATTTGTTAAACTTAAATTTTATTTTGGGTACCTTAATACATCTACTTTTGTGCATCAGAAGAGTTCTTATGTTTTATTTTCATCATCAAATGATTGGAATTTAAACTTGTAGTTTATCATGGAATCACTTTTACTTGGGAGATAAGCAAAGGAACTTCAAAATCGTACACCAGATTAATTTATCAAGAGAATTGTTAGGCATATTGTTAGGTGTCTGGGGGTACTTAGAGGTCCACCATTTAAATAATAGACCAAGTGGGACGTAAATCCAAAGGGGAAAAAATGGAAAACAACACATGACACATTGCATGATAGACACACATTGCTTTTAAGGAAATAAAAGGAGAGAAGAGGTCTGTTTTCAGTTAAATTGGTCTGAAACTAGAAATTGAACTGGGATCATAAGGAGATAGATTTGGACATATACGATAAATAGAAGGGGTGGAAGCCGCATTCTAGAATTAAAGAATAGAAGTGAGAGTATTGTAATGATTGAGTCACGTAAATCTGGCACTTTAATTGTAATATAATAGTAATGATATTGCAAGTTTTTATGGAATATTTGCATTGTTTAAATTTTTAAAAGGTCAGTATTAAAATAGGTCATTGAAACATTAGAAATGGTCTGTCAACCTTTAGAGTTATGGTGAATTTTTCTCTTGTCAGGTTAAAGTTGTCTTCTCAGCATTCTTAAAATTTGTTATTTCACATAGTGTATTCTAATTTTAGCCACTGTTGCTTTTAAAACATAATTATTTTATGTACAGCCACTAAAAATACACTCTGAGTTTATAAGAGACCATCAATTATAAGAAACATTGTGTTTCAGAGATGTTAAAAGTGTGAAAAAATGTCTTCCTAGAATCAATGAAATAATGGTAGAGCACACTGTACAATTAAAACTACTCCTTTTTCTGAATATGATTAAATTTGCTTTTAAATATTGGGTAGCAGTTTTATTATACTAATTTGTTTTTAAAACAAAAATTGGCCAATTTTTTTTTTTTACTGTTTCCCCATATTATATATGTAATGTTTTGTGTGTGTTTTTTTTTATAATATTCCATTGGCTCTGTTTGCACATCCAAACCAATTTTTAATTTCCCACAAGTAGACCCTGTATTACTAGTCCATTATTAACATGTAATTATTTCTTAGTATATTTCAAACTCATTTTAATTTTTATTTAGCTTTCTTTGAATCGGCCAATTAGGGTTATTAAAATAATGATTTGTAGGAAATAATTTTGGAAAATTTCACTCCTCTTTCCCTTTAAAAAAAAATAGGAATCTAATTGGCCTATGTTCTCTTTCCCAAGGTACAAACTCTGAGCTGTCTAACCCCTCTGAAACAGAATCTGAGCGTAAAGACGAGCTGAGTGATTGGTCATTGGCAGGAGAAGATGATCGGGAAAGCCGACATCAGCGTGACAGCAGGAGACGCCCAGGAGGAAGAGGGAGAAGTGTTTCAGGGGGTCGAGGTCGTGGTGGACCACGTGGTGGCAAATCCTCCATCAGTTCTGGTAGTCTTTTATATACTATGTCAGCATCCTTATTTGTAAACAGTATAACTTTATACAAGTTAATTCATTTCCCAAGGCCACCCATTTTAAGAAATGTCTTCTCATTGAGGAAAGTAGTGGAGCATATGGCAAGATAAGGAGAAACTAGGGTATTTCTCAGTGAAGGTTTAGCTAGAATATTGAGATCAGAGAAATTTCAGTTGACTGATTCTGTTTTGATAGTCCAAAATTTCTTTCTATAATTTTTGGGGGCTTATGTAATTAGAATTCCCCTAGAATATTTTGGTTATATATATTTGTTTGCCAGACAGACCCAGAAAATTCTAATGCACAGAAAGATCTAAGTAGCTTTACATACTTAATATTGAAAATTAGAAGAATTTTTGCTGCACTATGTACTATTTTGGGAACAGAGAAAAATTGTGAAATTAAAAATTTTTTTTTACTGTTTGAGGAATTGAGCTGTAAAGAAGGCTGTTTAGAAGACTGAGAACTGAGGTGCATAAGCAACTTTTTACTTGTGTCTTTTTGTAGGAGTTGAGAGAATGTTTTTCTTAGCATAATGGGCTGGGGGCAGAATTGTCAGCAATATGTGGACTAGACTATATCAGATATAAACTTTACATATTTTTATTGTATACCGGTTTAAGAAAACTACTCTTAATGTTATATGTTTATATAGATTTTAAATGTTATAGAACATACATCTATATAATTAAATGTATACCAGACTTGCTTACAAACTACAAAAACCTTGGAACAAATCACAAAGTTTTAGGGGCTTTTAAAAAGGTACTTTAGTTCCAGTGATATTCTTTGAGCCCTAAGTTTAGTTGATAGGTGTTTAGGGAAAATACTTTTTATATTTTACTACATTACATTGCTATTTCCAGGGTTTATAAAATTGTAGTATGCTGAATTTCACAATAAATGTACTTTACCTAGTGCTTATGATTAATGGATAAACTCAGTGTCTTTTGCAAAGATGCTAGCTTGCTAGCTGTTACCAAAGGAAACTTAGAAAGGAAAAATCGTGATTAGGTGAATTTCTTCTATAATTTGATTGGTGGAGGCAATAAATCCACATAGGTAAGATGGGTATTTTTTTTTTCTTATGAATTATATCTTAAAACTTTCCCTTTTCCACCCTCACCCTACTTACCCTGCCTTCACTCTTTTGTTTCTGGAGATGGGAGTACTAGTCAACATTTATTTCTCTATTTTCTTATAAACCAGTTAGAATTTGAACCTTTTTTTCTTTTTTTAAGTTTGCTTTTTTGTTTAGACTTGTTTTGATTGCTTCAGGTCATTAACATTAGCACAGAGAAGCAGCTGACACATTGAACTCCATACAGGGGACAGAATTGAATATTGCTTTTCATTTTCATTTCTCTAGACTCTGGGCAGGATTAGCTGAGAATGTGAATGTCAAAAATAGCATGTAATAATACACTATTTTCTCAAACATTTTCAAAACAAGTCCAAGAAATGGGAGGAAGCTGAGGGTATTTGCTCATCTCCTGCTTTAATTTTTCATTGCCATTTAAAGTTCTTCATACATGTAATTTTCCAGGGAAAATAGTGATACAGAAAACATTTATTTGAATATAGAATATAGGGGGAGAATTGAAGTTTCTTTATTATTAATAGATACTGTTCAATATAGATCAAAACATTATTAATAACTGCAGCTCTCTTAAACAAATATTTCTTGCCTCTGACATGCATATAGTGCTCAAAGATCCAGACAGCAATCCATACAGCTTACTTGATAATACAGAATCTGATCAGACTGCAGACACTGATGCCAGCGAATCTCATCACAGTACTAACCGTCGTAGGCGGTCTCGTAGACGAAGGACTGATGAAGATGCTGTTCTGATGGATGGGATGACTGAATCTGATACAGCTTCAGTTAATGAAAATGGGCTAGGTATGTAAGCATTTAGGGAAAAGATATATTATTGTATATTAATGTATGACGCTTTTTTTCAAAAAAAACCCACCCAAACGTAATGCAATTCGCATATTGAATTTTTCTTAGTATTTTCTTTAAACAAGATAGATAGCTTTGTGTCTGTCTGAAGCGTCTCGTTCTCAGATTTGTATAGCTAAATTTGAAATCAGAAGGGTTTATTAAAGTGCCCTTTGATGCCATTAAATCAGTACAGATATTCACACTGCAAGGCACTTAATACTCTTATTATTCCTAAACCAAAATTGGGCTTTCAGCTTGCCTCTTTAAAATTTATTATAAATGATACCAGTGAAGGTATGTGTATTGAGTAGGCATTATCTTCCAAAGGGCTAAAATGTTAACTTTGCTAAAAAAAAAAAAAAAAAAAAAAGAAAAAGAAACTAAAACTAAATTGTATTGGAAAGGAAGACTTTATTCCTGAATGATGGTAATTGTTGAGTTTGTTCAATTAAGTTTAAAATTCTCTTAATTTCCAGATGATAATTACATTTTTAATCTATTTGAAATGCTTAAAACTACAAAATTATTTTCCTGTCAGTAATGCATGTTTTATCTTCCCTGTTTAAAAAGTTCTCTTTCCCCGTTCTTAAATCTTTGAAGGAAAGAAGTTTTTTTGTTTTGCTTTTGTTTTTCTCAGAATAGTTCATGGTAAACTTTGCAATTACAGATGATAGTGAAAAAAAACCCCAGCGACGCAATCGTAGCCGCAGGCGTCGTTTCAGGGGTCAGGCAGAAGATAGACAGCCAGGTAACTTGAGTGGACCTGTTGACACCACCAGGTCACAAGCATGAAAAAAATGTCATGTGTCTGCTTTCTAAATAAATTATACTTACATGTACACGCGTGCATATACATTTAAGATGTGCATTGCATAAATTGTTTACTCAACTAATAAGACTACTACTCTTAAGAAAATGCATTCTTCCTTCACTCCGTAAATGTTTTAGTAACCTGTCTAATTGAACTAATGTTGTGTCTTAATTTTTTTTTACATGGAAATACTGTTGAGAAGACCATTATTTTGTCCATTTGGCAGATTCTTCATACTTGAGAGTTTGGGCCTGCCATCCCAGGGACTTTGTTGTAGATTGTGATTGAGGTTGATTGGCAAAACTGGGCAACTTTTGCATGGTGCCACTTACTATATCTGAATTCAGCACCTCATTTTTGTGGGAATTGTAATACCCGCAGTTAAAAAAAAAAAGCATAAGTGAGAAAAATACTTGAAAGTGTCTATTTTCTAATAAGAGGAATGCATGTTATGTTTTGTTTATTGTAGTGTGATGCCTTTTCCCTTACACCTACTAACTATTCAGATTAATAGTACTTATTTATTAGTTTTAGAATGTTAATTTAAGTAGTCATAATTTTTCGTAACTTCAAAGAAACTTGTTTGCTGTGTCTATATTATTTCGAACATAATTCCATTTCCTGTATGCAGAGAATCACGTGTATATTCACAATGAAGAAATTGTGTGCACCAAAAATAAACCCCTTTTAAACTAATCAATTTCTGCATTCTTTCCAAAGCAAATTCATGAATGTGTTGTCCCCAAATAAAGAATGTAAATTCAAGTATCTTTAATATTTTAAGTTTAGTGGTTGTAGAGATATTTGAGAAAATTGATTTAAAGGTGTTAGTTATCATTCTTGAAGAAAAGTTCATGTTTTAAAGATAGTTGTAAATTTAAAAGGAATTAAATATTGTCAAAAATAGAAAGTTTCCAGAAATGTTTCTTACTGTTTTCCTTTCTCTTCCCTCTCTCTGTAGTGTTAGAAATATTCTTTAGATCAAGAGGTCATATTTACATTGTTTAAAGTTGGCATGGCAGTGAATACAATTACTGCTGTATTTTATAAATAAGAAAATTCAGACTATCATTTTGGGCTTAACATAGGGTCAACATAATTTGTTAACTAGGTGTGGATGGTGGTTTATTACCAAGTCAATGGACATAAAAAACAGTGGCATTAAGGAAGAGACAGATTTCTGTATGATATTAAGTGAAACGAGTAATTTGGAGTATGCAATAATTTGATGATTTGTTCCATACTTACATTTATTCCTGTTTTACTCTGTTCTTGGAATTGCTTAGAAATCCTTGTCTTCCCTAGCCTGCCTGCCTTGTCTTTCGTCTAAAAACTTTTAAAAGCCCCCGAGATAGCATCGATGGAACAGGCACATCATTTTCTCCTTGCTCCTGCCAGTACTTCTAGAAAAGTAGCCTCATCTAAAAATATCAACATCCCTTTATATACACAGTCATTTCATTTGTTCTCATTTGCTCAAAATTTTTTGTTGTCTTTAGTGTAAATTAAGCAGTGAATATTCCTTATTATACTTAGAAAGCGACTGTATACACTTGTCCAGTTGATTTACTTGGGCCCCTTAGGAAATTCTGTAGTCCAAATTATGCTGCACAAATGACTGTATTTTTTCCCTTAGATATTTTATTAATATTTAGTGTCCTTTTAGGTGGCTAGTATTATAAGGACTGGCTGTAAGTAGGCTTTGAGTCACCTAAGTTTGTTTTTGGTTCTATACTCCCTTTACGGCGGAGTGGTGCTGATAAGTTTTTACCTTGCCAGTTAAGTGCCTCTTAATTTAGTTGATACCCATATCAAATTATATTATTCTCTGTGTGTACATAGTGGATGAAGGGTTCTAAGAATTGTCACATATTCAGATTTAGCAAAATGTTTGTGCAGCATGGTTTCCAAGTAGCTGAGTTCTTCAGGTGTCACTGAGGGCTGAACGATAGAAACAATTAATTCTTTAAGGTGCTCTCCAAACTAGAATCATTTCTATAATGGTTTTTGCTACCACGTATGTAGACATAATAATGAAATGGATTTGATAGTATTCCTCTTCTCAGTTTTGGAAACTATTAGTATATAAAACAACTGGATTTAAATGATTTTTTTTTTAAAGCTCCAAATTACAATTTGGAAGAAAAGAGGCAGTTTTAAACAGGAAACATCTTTATTTAGTGCTGTTTCTTAGAAATGATTTATATTCTGTATTAAGTGGTTTCTTTGAGATTTAAGATTCATTTAGTAGTCTCCGGAAATTCCTGGATCTTATAAAAGTATTATATTAATTCATGGTCACAAAAAATGAATTGTAAATACCATCCAGCTTCTTTATCAAAATGATTTATTTTCATATAATTTGAACCTGATGGAGCATTTCTCCCCTAGTGACTTTTAATAAATAATTTAAAATTTACTTGAGTTTTCATTCTTTACATTAACTTGCTCTCATCCTGTAAAACACTATATTTTATATAATGAGTGATTTTCCTCCCCAGTTTCTGGTAGAAAATAATTCTTTGAAAGAGAGCAATTATTTTGATACTTCTCCAAATCAGTAAATTCTAAGTTGTAAGTCCTAAAGAGAAGGGATTGAGGTGTAAAGTGAGGCCATAGTACCTGTAGAACAGAGATGTTGCACTTGGGTTGGCAGAAAAGTGTTAGCTTGCTTTAGTCTTAATCTTATGTCACTATTGCCATCCATGTCCTTGCAAACACACATACACTTCCCCCTAAGTCAAAGCGGGGAAGAGGTGGTTACTGAATTAATGGTGGCCCTTTTCCCACCAGGATCATTGTCCACGTTTTAGGGTGGTGGTTTGCCATCTTTAGTTGGCTTGTAGTTTTTTATTTTAGATCATGCAGAATGGTTTCTAGTATGGAATATGAAAAAGGAACCATGAAATACCATACTTGGATATCTTGCGCTTAAAAAAAAATAACAAAAACAACCAATATTTGAGTAAATCATATCTGATGAAATTTTCAAATCGAAGTATATATAGCACACCATGATTTGTACCAGATAAGCCCCATTTTTTTCCCCACTGAGAATGCAAACACTGGGCTTAGAATGCTGCATTTCCTATTGTTGGTTGTGGATTTCTGTATCAAACTTTATCCCACAACTGTAGAGTCAGTCAGAAGCAATGGCTGGATTCCTGTGAAAGTAGACTTAAAACCAGACTTCCTTGGATCTCCAGCTTGGAATTTTCTATTGTCAGCACTAAATCACAGGCACATTTTTCAAGTTTTGTTTTTGGTTGGAGGTGGTACCCAGCTTAAAATTTTGAAATTGGGTTACCCACCATTAGTTTTATTTTAAAAGTAAAATTACTCTTTATCCATAAATAAACTTTAGAAATATTTTTTTCAACACCTGTAATTTTTTTCTCATCTTCAACAGTCACAGTTGCAGATTATATTTCTAGAGCTGAGTCTCAGAGCAGACAAAGAAACCTCCCAAGGGAAACTTTGGCTAAAAACAAGAAAGAAATGGTAAGGAGAATTTAACCTGTAGGTTTTGTTGTTTTTTGGGTTTTTTTTTTTTGTTGTTGTTTGTTTGTTTTTTTGTTTTGGTATGGTTTAGCTTTATTTTTTACTTCTTAACTTGCTGTATGATCAATCACTTGTTTCCCCAACTAGACAAATAATATTTTAAAGACTACTCTTGATTTTGTTCTTGGCCCCAGGTAACTGAAGATATGCATGCTTGAGCCTGGAATACTTTTCATTTAAAATTCTAAATAGCATTTGTAAAATTCAGTCTACCCCAAGATATTGGGCATAGAGACTGTTGGCTTATTTTGGGGCGCAGTAGGCTATATACCTCTTCTCAATCATGGATGTAGACCTTTTAAGTTTCATTCTTTAAATGCTTTAAGGGATTTGAAATGTAAATGAGTTTCAAAAAAAGGTGAGTAAAATAGGTGTTTATTTGCTTAGGGTGTTAACTTTATGTCTTTTACACGGTGAGCTTTCCAGTGGCTAAGATTAGGTTCAAGTTTTCTGTCAACAAGTACAGATTCTTCTGTGATTTAGCACTGCTAGGTACTACAGATAGAGTTGAAAGACCAATAGAGGTGGAGTACATTGGTGTATGCTCTGAAAACTTAACATTTTAATTCTTTGATCCATTGTGGTTATGAAACTGAAATGATTTGTTAGCTAATTAATGTTTATATAGCTGTTTTCCTCCTCAGCTGTAGATTTCATTTATAAAGAAGTTGAAAAAGTTGTCTCCCTTTGGCAGGCAAAAGATGTGATTGAAGAGCATGGTCCTTCAGAAAAGGCAATAAATGGCCCAACTAGTGCTTCTGGCGATGAAATTTCTAAGCTACAGCGTACTCCAGGAGAAGAAAAGATTAATACCTTAAAAGAAGAAAACACTCAAGAAGCAGCAGTCCTGAATGGTGTTTCATAAACTGAAGAAGTTCCTAGTTTACAGTTCTTTTACATTACATTTTACAATAGTGCTTGTACAAGCTTGCCAAAGATAGAATATGGATCGCCAGTCTTTACATCGCACTTTCAGTTCCTCCATTTGGAATTCAGAAAGGGGAGGGATCCTGAAGAAATCATATGTTAAACATTGACACCTACTGTGTTATAAAATATATCATCAGATGTGCCTTGAGAATAGTATATGTAACATTAAAAAAAGTTGCTGGCTATAGGAAATGTTATTTTGTTTTCAAAATATGGCAGAGATGGGGGGAGGTGGGTGGGGTGGGATCCCTAACGTAATATTCTTTATGAAAGCATTAGCTGCTTTTGTTACATTTTTAATAATATGCAACCACTTCTTCACCTGAGGAAAACTAGAATGAAATGCAGTCTAAAATATTTTGCACTGAATTGTAATTTCTCCATTAGTTTAGTCTGGAAACTGGTCTGTTTTAATGTGTTTTTTAAATGCTGTATGTGGAGGAAAATCTGCAGACCACTGGAATACATTTGTTAAATTCTCATCTGCAGGGACACTGGGTGATATTGGCAGTGACTGTTCTACATTGAGGCTTTGTTTGGTTTATTTATTAAAGTGTACAGTATTTAAAAATCAAACATAGCTTTAGTTAAAACACTAAGCCGAATTAGTCATGTCCATTTCAGACATAACCTGAACTACTGAAACGATCAATTTCCAGGAGGTTTATTCTGTATAAAAGTACATGTTAGTCTTCAGTAGAGTATCTTCATTTTTTTTCCTTTTCTTTTATTTTTCTTTTCTTTTTTTTCGGTTTTTTTTTTTTTTTTTTTTTTTTTTTTGATTTTGGTTGTTTGATGTGCAATATGTTTTTGTATGCAGGTAGTAAATAAACTTTGATCTTCCATTTGCTGATTTTTAACTTTCTACTTTTTATACCAATTGTAGCAAAGTAGTTGGAGCTAGTAATAGGTTTAGAATAGTTAACCGGATTGCTTTTTAAAAAGCATATATACTTGCTCATAAATAGTATTAAAATATTGGTTAATCATTTTGTAATGAATCCTTTGAAATCTTAGCACTTAAGATTTAGTCTGTTAGAATAGAATTATTAGGGAATTGATCATACATTTGATAACTAGTAAAGTATAATCTTATCAAAGGCAACTTTTGGAAGACAATGGGGTAAAATCCAGAATTTTGCTTTGGCCTTTGATAATTTATTAAAAATTATTTTTATAAAGAAGTATGGTGAGCAATTTTTAAATAATAGACTATTAACTTGGTTTTTGATTCTCAAATAATTTTGAAGGTTGTCATACTAATGATTGTATTTTTTGTATGTATTTTAGCCACATGGCTTAATTTTAGGAAGATAAAGACTTCGCATAAAGTGTGTTCAGAGTAATAATAATGCAGATATATGTGAGGTCATATCAAATGTGGATTTACTGGAGGGTTCCCCCCCATAGAAACACATAGACCACTGAGCAAGAAAGACAGCCTTTTCTGTCACTTGGTGTTTGAAAAGTGTTTTTTATGTGCATAATCTGTCTTAATTTATGTACATAAAACTTTTAAGTGATTTTAGTTAATTTATAATGACTGAAAGACAATTCAAAGTACTGCTAAATATGTATTTGCCAGGGCAGTGTCCATATAACCTCAGACCTCAAATTTATTACCACTGAAGTTAAGAAGTGATGGCATTAAAATGCTTTTTCCTAAAACTATACTAACAGAATTTATAAGTAAGATGTGGTATGAATAGGACAGTCCTTGAAGTTTGAGTAATAGTATCAAATAATTTCATACCCTGATTTTTAAAAACTTAACCCACATCTTTTTTTAATCATCAGAAGTTAGAAGTACAGTTGTTAGCCTTCTTTTCTTTATTCTCTTCAGTAACAGGGTTATCGATTAATTGCAAGGTATGAGAAGTTTCATTAATTCCCAAATTGGTAAATATAGTATAAATAAAAAATGATTTTTCATTTTCTTTCATGTAGAATAGATTCATTAAGATCCTTCTTCCATATTGTTTCATTGAGAAAGTAATGTAAAACCATCTTAGAAAATGGGCATAGTGCAAGCAGTTCTTTAAGTAGAATAACCATATTCTAGGAAAGAAGCATCAAGATTTCATTATTTACAAGTGACTAAACCTAATGGCTTGTGTACTGTAGAACCATAATAGGCTTGCCTTTTTTTCTTAAGAGAGAGAAATAGGGGTGGGGGGGTAAGGGGGAGGGAGCAGCAGAGAGAGAATGAGAGAGAATCTTAAGCAGGTTTCACAGGGCCAGCACAGAGCCTCTTGGTTTGATCTCATAACCTTGAGCTGGTCATGTGGAATGCTTAAGTGAGCACCAGACATTCCCTATAATAGGCTTTTCTTGGGGTAAACATACTCTGATTTAGAAGTGAAAAGGCCCACTCCCTGAAGGTAGTAACCACTGTTGATTCAGGTAGCCTTCCAATTATATTGAGGGGTGCATCTTTTTGGGCTACTACTACACCAGTTAGGTAAGATGTTGCTATGGGAAAACTTACTGGCAAGTTAGGACATGCTAAAAGACACTCAAGCAAAAAAATAATAAAAAAATAAAGGTCTTGTGCAGCCCTCACGTTTTGGTGTACTTATGTGAAGTCACACACAGAAGCTTATTAAGATTACACAGGGGTGAAAATAATTTTTCCTGAAGCCTTGGGAAGCTTATTATTGTTTGGCATCGCCTTTTTATTTTTATAGATTTTATTTTTAATGTCTGTACTTAATGTGTGACTCGCTCTCAACCCTGAGATTGAGTCATATGCCCTCCTGACTGATCCAGCCAGGTGCCCCGGCATCACCTTTTTAAAGCCTTCAATGGGCCTAAGACTTGCAAAAATGGTGTAAATGGGTTTTGTTGATAGCTCCGTCACTGTTTTAAAATTATAGTGTGGGGGGGGGTGCCTGGGTAGCTCTTGTAGGTTGGGCTTCTGCCTTCAGGTCGTGATCCCGGGGGTCCTGGGATTGGGCCCTGCATCAGGCTTCCTGCTTGGCCGGGGGCCAGCTTCTCCCTCTCCCACCCTCCCCCTGCTTGTGTTCCCTCTCTCGCTGTGTCTTTCTGTTAAATAAATGGATAAAAATCTTAAAAAAAAAATAGTAGGGGTACACCAGTTTTTAAGTAGTTGTGTATTTTAATGTGGAGCTGAGAAGCAATACATCAAACTGATGAGTTCCTGAAAACCTAACAGGCATTCCTTAGTACCAGGCTGAAGGAGGTCACTTAAATGATTTTGCAAAACAAAAACAAACGGTACAGGTATATGTAAAGTAACCTGAGACCAGATGACACTAAGCTAGTGAGGTAGAGGCAAAGTAGCTGGTATTTTACTGTGTTTCAGGTCTCTTTGTCAGCCATTCTGGGATTGTTGCTGGGATCCATCATCTTCATGCTAAGTCACAAAAATGCTTTAGTAGCTATTGTTTTCTATGTGTGTTGAATGTGTAACTTGAGAAAAGTCTCTGCAGAGTTGGCCTATAAACAATGTTGCAGTTAGACTGGGAAATCATCCCATTTGTCTTCCCACAGAGCTGCACTTTTTTGAGGTTGAAACCAACCTCGTTTTCTCATGGGCTATGCCTACAGTAAACTTAGTCTATAAGGACAGATGAATGGAAAACTAGCTATAATGAAGTAAGTCTTATATTGGATGGTTTTATTGGAATGAGGATAAAGGAAACTTTACCCTTTACTTGGATTTTCTAGAAGGCCTCAAGGAACTTGAATTTGAACTGGATCTGTGTGTTTGACAAAATTCCAAAAGGGAAAAAGGATGTCTGGTGTGAAGCCTCACTCAGTTTCCTATCTCTGCTGTTATGGTTTGCATCTCCAGTACCTTTTAAAAGGATATCTGGTATAGTAAACTTGGTGATTCCTTTTTAAAATTTTTAGTTATTAGGAAGTGTTCTTGAATGGATAGTAGTTACAACATTTCATAATATGTTGGGTTTTATTTCAGGATCTGCAATAAAGCAACCATCAGTCTGTAAGAGTTAAACTTCGGCAAGTGGTTCAACTGTTGGTTGAAAATAAGTCAATTATGTTGAGCCATAGGAAATTGCCAGTGGACCATTTTTGATCCACGAAAGTGGCAATTTCCTATGGCTCAACCTAAATACATTTTTAAGTATGATCATTTACTCTAGAAATCCAAGCAAGAGCCTTATCATCCAGAAAATCCCTTATTTCTTGATGAGGGATGTACATTCTATAAGGAAACAGATTTTGTAAGAAGGGTTTGTTATTTACCAGTGGATTGCTTTAGATTCAGAATCATCTGTCTATATTACCACTTCAAATACTCAAATAAGGTATAGGCTATAATGCAGGCTATAATCTTTTGTAAGAGGATTTTTACCAGTCCATTTGGCTTGCTTCTTCCTGATAATTTGACAATTGTAGGTATAGGTGTACAGAATTGGGCGTTTCTATGTACCTAACGTTTCCAACTATGCTGTATGCAATCTAAACAGAAAAAAGCAAGGGCAAGAGTATTTTTCACTGACATTCTCAGTCTTAAAGTTCCACTATTAAGTATACTAGTGGATAGCTTCTTAAATTTGTGTTTCAGTGACTGGTATGTTGTTCTTGGGGTGAAATTACAGGGATATTTTCCAAATATTTTGTTCCTCTTTTACTTGGACTGTCAAAAGCAAGTAATTTTTTTTGAGACTATTACCAAGAATTTCCCATAGTTTTTTGTAGATAAACAAATTTTTGACCTGTTTTCAGATTGTAAAGAATGTGAACATTATATTCGAAATTCCATTAACTGTAACTGTACTGAAGTAATAGCAAGTGTTAACATATTCCAGATTATACCTTAACACTGTACTATGGACCTTGTCACTGGGTCAGAAGTAATTGATAACACTGGAAAGAAGCTCTTTTTTTTTTCCTTTTTTCTTTTTTTAAGATTTAATTTATTTCTTTGATAGAGAAAGTGAGAGAGAGCATGAGAGGAGAGAAGGTTAGAGGAAGAAGCAGACTCCCCGTGGAGCCGGGAGCCCGATGTGGGACTCAATCCCGGAACTCAAGGATCATGACCTGAGCCGAAGGCAGTTGCTCAACCAACTGAGCCACCTAGGCACCCTTTTTTTTTTTTTTTTTTTTAAGATTTATCTGATAAGTGAAAGAGTTGGGGGAGAGACCAAAGGAGAGAATCTTAAAGCAGTCCACAACCCTTGAGATCACAACCTGAGCTGAAACCAAGGGTAGGAGGTCTTGAGCCACCCAGGCACCCCTAGATAGAAGCTCTTCCTATATCCTGTTGCTAAGGCAACAGTTAGCTATAAGCAGACACATTATACCCTGAACAACAGTGCCAAAATCAAAAAGCAGAGCTTATGTCATTTAAGTTTCCTGGTACTCACGGTTTATTCTCAGTTCAGGATTCTTTCTATAATCAAAACCCACTCTAGCATTTTAAATAGTGTTTTTGTGTTTTACTTCAAATTTAAATTTCCTATCTTACTGTTCTCCCATTGAAACAGAATTCTGTATTCTAGCCAGAAGTGTGGAAACTTAAAACCTGACTTTTCAACTCTAAATGAAGCATTCTGCCTGAGTGAATTTTTAAAGAATTATTTCTGATGCAAGGTTTTAAGGTGGGCATACATTTTCAATATGCTGAATATAGCTTTTTAGTGTGGCACAGTTCAACATGCCTATTACGGTTTTGTGTTAGTTAATAAGATGTTAGTTAACCTAATATTTTCCAATTAGTGGTTTTCGAGCTGCCTTTTTTCTAGCTACCCTTTTTACTTCTAATAAATTAAGGTTAGCAGATAAAACCTTATAATCAAGCTTATAGAATTAGAATATATGAGTATTCTACTTGTTTTCATACAAGTTCTCCATTGTTTCTTGAATTTGTTGAATTGTTTGTTTGGGTGTTCTGGGATACTGATTTGTATAACTAGACTTTTTTTTTAATGCTTCAGTAGGTAGTCCCATCATTTGGAAAATCCTTGAAGGCAAGAGAATTTTCCTAAAATTCTAAGAGTGGGAAAAGATTTAACTTTCAGGACCACTCACTATACCAGCAAAGTAGTTTTAACAGAGCAGCAAAGGACTCCTAAGTAATGTCAACCCAGAGGCAGGGAAGGGAAAATGAAAGGGATAAAGAAGGAGAACTAAATCTCTGGAATGTGAGATCTAACATTTAAAGCTGTGGATAGGAATTCCCTATAACCTACCTATTCAAGACTAATATATGGAGAACCATGTCACAAATGAACATAGTAAATTGGAGAAGACCCACAGGGGTTGCTTACAGTTTCATTAGCTGTGTAACCTTTGAAATAATTTGTTCTTTTTGATTCAACCCTACCCATAAGAATGTGGTGAAACCCTCACTTTTTTTTTTTTTAGTTTTTTTTTTTTTTAGTTGGCCATTAACAGATGGGAAGGCAGAGGCCTAAGCATGTAGGTAGTGTACTCAAAGCCTGGCTGTTACTAAGTTTGACTTGAAACCTGCACTTCCTGTCTCTCAGTGTTGTGTGCATACCTACCTCCCCCTTGAAGAAGAAAAAAATGTCTTGAGTATCTACTGATAAAAAGGCCCCAAGCCAAAGGTGTAATGACAACTTTCAGACTCAAATTTCATTGCCACTAAGGAAAACATCCCTGACTATTAAATTTGTGACAGTTATCATAGTGCAGGTTGACAACATGGACTTTAGGTTGAGAAAGATCAGCCTTTTCACCCAGAATACTGTTTTGGGCATTATTTAACTTCACTATTGTTTCCTTACTTGTAAAACATACTTAAATGCTTACTTATAGCACAGAGCTAGTACCTAGAAGTAAATAATAACATTACACACTGAAAGATGAAGGCTCTCTTACACAGATCATACTTGCACCAGGTACTCACTATGATCTGGAGCCCTCACACAGGTGACTTTTTCCCAAGAAAAATGGTAGGTTTGGCTCATAATCTACAATGAACTGTGGATCTTCTACTTAAAGGTAAGCCTAGAGAAAATAAAACTGATCACTATGAAAGAAAAACGTGCTCTGTTGTGCTTCTGAGTGTTATTTTAAAGTTTTTTTCATTGTCTTAATAGTTGCTTTAAAACAGGTGTGCTATTTGCATTAACACCTGGAAATAAACCCACTACAATGACGTTTTCCCTTTTAGGGTTAATGCTTAATTGCCACTGGGTATATTCACTCATAGTTCCTATTTGTCTTTTAAAAATTTGCTTTTAAGTTTTAATTGATACCTCTTTTTAAACTTTTGGTTAGTCCAAAAGACTGAAACAATAGTAAGCTAAAATAGTTGAGCCTCATTATTAGCAGATTCCTTATTTGCAAATTCATCTCTACTTGCTAAAATTTGTAACCCCCAAATCAATACTGAAGGTACTTTCCTGCTCATTCGTGGACATGCAGAGTGGTGAACATTTTAAATCACCCAATGCCCAAAGTGATGCTTGCCTTATTTTACCATATTATAGATAAACATCCCTTTTGTGGTCCTGTTAATGCGGAGTTTTTCACATTTTTGTGTTTATTGGTGATCTTCCTGTTTAAGATGGCCCTCAAGCCTAGGGAAGTGCTGCCTAAAGTTCCTAAACACAAGAAGGCTGTGATGTAACGACAGGAGTTAGTGTTGGCTGCAAGTTAAACGTTAATGAATCAACATAAGGTGTCTTTAAATAGAAACATATAAAACAAGGTCATATATTGATTGGTTCATAACATGACCATTTCCCCTATGAACATATGGTTCAGTATTTGCTAATTTCAGTGTTCTCGGTAACTTCATAGAACATTACTATTTTGAATAACAAAGTGTACCTTCATATCCCTTATCCCTAGAAATAACTAAAAAGATTTATTCTACATAAAAGCCATGGGTGCCTTAAGCTGGTGTTTTCTTGTACTCTAATCATAAGTAGACTTAATCAGATTTTAAGGAAGTGGTAGAAAAATAAGGAACTGATATAATCCAAATCTGAAGTGCCAGTAAACACATTCCAACACCAAACAGGATTATGCCACTATTTTGATCTTAACTGACCTTGAAAGTCCTGTGTATAAAGAACTTTTTAAGATTGCAAAGTTTAGATGATTGGTATTATGACCTATCATCTTAGAGCTAATGATAATATTCCTGTAAGTGGCCACTGACTTTTACTTCGGATGTCTTTACACGTCCTTTGGTTCATTCTGTATTTTGTGTTAGACCAATAGTTTCAGCCATTTATCCGTAAATGTTATTTAAATATGACTAAATTCTCCAATAGTCCATGCTGAATATTTTCCATAAATGAGAGCGTATCAGTTCTGAGTCTTGCTGATTGTCTTTAAGCTTGATAACAAATGCAAAAACTTACATTAAAAAAACCCCTATAATTAATAAACTTTCAGTTTAAATGGCTAGTTCAAATACAATGTAAATACTTCTTGATTAAAAACAAGACCTGTTGTCAAGTCTTATACTGTTAACAGTTTTTAATGTATGAGATCTAAATTCTGCCAATTATATATATATATATATATATGGATATAGTTATATTTCTTATGTCAAAATTGTGGCTACACTCATTTTTAAATTTAAGGTTCCAAGCAGTGGGGTTGGTTTTCTGAACTTTGAGCAGCCTTTTTTCCCCAGTAAGATGAATCCTTCCTATAACACCCTATGCACATTCCATGATAGGATCACATTACATTGTATTTTAATTTCCATTTTTTTAGTATCTCATAAGATTGAGGGCTCCTTCAAAGCCAGAGATGGTCTATTTCCATTCAAATGGTATCTATAATTACTGAATGTTAAAACTCCAAATATTCCATAATGTGATTTAAAATCTTCACATTCAAAGAAGAAACTTCTACCAAAGCTTTGGCTTAGTTTGTGCTAAATCATTTTTAAAATTTGGAGCTTTGAGGGATTTTATTATAAAAAGCTAGCACTTGTATACATAAACTAACAAGAACTTAAAATTCATCACACATTTACTTCATTTTTTAGCTTGACCTTCTAGTAAATCTTTAGCTTCATTGATTTTGGCTGCTATATAAGGAGATCCTCCTATAGGAAGAAAGAAAAAAAGGAATAGTTATAATAATGGCTTTTCAATTTCTGCTTGGTGAAAACCTGTTTCAAGGATTCCCTACTGTTTATCTGAGAGGTGGAATTAGCAGAAATGGTATTTTGACTGCTTAAAATAACCATGACACAGCAACCAGGTGACCAAATGTATGGTAATATATTTGACCAACGGGAAATGAAGTAATTCACATGAAGATTTCCACAAAAATGGGACCTTTAAAAACAAACGGATAGAAATAGGATGAAAAAAACCCCATGTGTGTGACCTTGAAATAGTATAGTTACTACTTAGGAGGACTATAACTCATAAATGAACATGAATTTATTGTACTATGTTACTTTGAAAACATGGATCTCAGAGGTTTCTGAGCTTTGATGGAAGGACCCCACGATGTACTCTTTTTTTGTCCTTCACGTTTTTCTCTTATCATTAATTGTGCCTTCATGATAACCACCTATGGGTGCTTCCCTACTATTCTGCTGGAGCACTGTTTCTCAAAATGTAGTTCTCAGAGCAGCAAGTGTCAACATCCCATTAAGAAAATATACTTTTACAGGCTCCACACTAAATGTGAATCAGAAGCCCTCCAATAGAAGCCAAATTTTGCAAAGGAGGCTACTGCAGTCCGATACCAAACAATCACAGCCATGTTTCAACTCTCAAGACACTCTTAATGAGGGCCTATTCCTTTTTTGAGCAGTGGAACATGAATTTTGGGTCTATATTTTTGTATTCCTAGTAATTATTTGCTTTCAACATAGCCAAGTCTGCTTAGAAGTGTATCAGAAACAAATCTTACAGGTTTCTAACTAGGTAACCTCTAGTTCAAAAGTCTAAATGGATACAAAAAACTAAGTTTTTAGTTTCCTTAACTGAAACTTAACATTTCCCTGAATAATATAGACCCCTCCCCACCAAAAACAGCAGTATCGATAGTATTTAAATTAGTAGAGGTCATATTTTATCACCTGCAGATCTGAAAGTGGTAGTTTATCACTACTTTCAAATTGCAGTAGTTACTAGATAAGCTTATTATTCTATAAATTTCTCACTCAGGATTTATTCTTTTAAGACACCGGAAAATGGATGGATCCAGCCTGGGCAACAGTGCTCACACACAGATTTAGGCATTTCCTTTGAAATAGCCAAGAATTAAGTTACTCCACTAGTAACAGTTACTTAAAAACATATACAAAAAGAATTTAATGACTACTTACCCTTGTCTGGGTGATTTAAAAGCATAATTCGTCGATGAGCATCTCTTATTTTTCCTTTATTGGCAGTAGGGCTAATTTAAAAAGAAAAACATATAGTTCTGGATCACATCAAAAAATTATATATAAAGGCCAATTAAAGATACTGTGAAACTGAAGTCAGCGTCAACAGAACACTATGAAAAGTGGTTTAGGAATCTCTTCTCTAACCTACAAGGACGGTGAATCTTCTGAATCAGGGCACTAAATAGATTCTTAGGAAAATGAGGCATTTTCTTTTTTTTTTTTTTAAAGATTTTATTTATTTCAGAGTGAGAGCATAAGAGGGGTGAGGGGGAGGAGCAGAGGAAGAGGGAGAAGTAGACTCCTTAGGGGGCAGGGAGCCTGACATGGGGCTTGATCCCAGCACCTGGGGCTAGATCATGACCTGAGCCCGAGGCAGTCACTTAATTCACTAAGCCATCCAGGTGTCTCAAATAAGGCATTCTTAAAAAATTAGTTGAGGGGCACCTGGGTGGCTCAGTCGGTTAAGTGACTCTTGATTTTGGTTCAGATCATGATCTTGGGGTTCTGGGATAGAGCACCGCCTTGTGCTCTGAGTTCAGCACAGAGTCTGCTTCTCCTTCTCCCTCTGCTCCTCCCCCACTCATACTCATGCTCTCTCTCGCTCTCAAAATACTAAAAAATTAGTTCAACTTTATAAAAGTCCTTTTATTAAAAGGGAAAACATGTTAAAGTATCTGGAAATGGAGAATTTCACTACAAAAAATGTTAAAACAACATTAAGCACTGCAACTATTGGTTTAAAAGCCTATCAGTGAATTAAAAAGTGCTTATGTGCCAGAGTGCCTTCTCACTGGATTTTGTAGGAATGTTTAGATTTTACAATGTATGTGACACTATTATAACTCTTAATATAAAAAAGGTCTTTTTACATTTGCTCATAGTTCAAGAGTTGTAGACAATGTTACAAATATTAGAAGATATTTACCTTACGCCTAGTATTAATGCTGCTTCTCGTTTTGTCATTTTGGGTTCAAACCCACCTCTATAATAGCCACCACTGAAGGCCTGAAAGAGGAAATGCATTCATAAAAATAGATTATTAGAATAAACTGAAAATTGCTAAAAATTTTGAAAATGTTCTTAGCAGAAAAATTAAGACATTTCAGAGAACCTTAACTGCAACTCTTATGGCATTTTAGCTTTATAAGTAGCTAAGTAGTAGCAACAAGTATTTTAATGATCATTAAACATCCACTCCCCCGCCCCCAAAAAAACTATCTTAAAAATGTAAGACAAAAGAACAGTGCTTCAAAGCCAGTTCTTCTGGGAATAAAGGAAAGATTATTCCAAATTAGCTGTGTTATTAGATAAAAATTTGATCTACAAGGGGCACCTGGGTTGCTCAGTCGGTTAAGCATCTGCCTTTGGCTTAGGTCATGATCCCAGAATCCCAGGATGGAGCCCCACATCAGGCTCCCTGCTGAGTGGGGAGTCTGCTGCTCCCTCTGAGCCTTTCCCCTTTTGTGCTCTCTCTCAAATGAAGTCTTTAAAACAGAACTTTAAAAATCTGATCTAAGAATATATGTTAGAAAAACAAGTGCTTTAAGAAAAGGATTTGGAGATCTTTTCAGATATGTGGTTCAAGGGTATTTTGAGGGTAAAGGTTAACTACTAAAACAAGACTTTAAGAAATGAATTGAGAAAATCAGGCTACCAGGTCTTCTGACCTTGTTACATCAAAAATCATATTGGTAAAGTCTATTATCACATTCAATCACAACAATAAAAATAAGTACTGAACAAGCTGTCACAGCCAAACATCACATCATCCACTCGTACTCTATAGCCTACTTAACTCCAGTGCTACCCAAGAATCTTATTAGGGAGTGCCAGGGCCACACAGTTAAGATGGATCACTTCAGATCCTTAGATCGCTCCATGTTTGTCATGCAGAGCAGATAAGGCAAGAATTTGGACAAATGATGAAGTTAATAGTATCTGAACAATAAAGTGACAGTAACTTTCATGATACTAGAATTGTTAATACCTCAGCCCCAAGTCTGTCATACAAAACATTTGATTTTTTAGGATAACATTACATAGGATAACTTTACAAAGCTCAGAACTTCTAAACCCTCTTTGGGGGAAGCAAGAGAAGGGACTCAAAGCAATCTCTTAGAACTTCATGGGTGTTTGGAAACATCCAAACACAGGCAGCAAAGAATTTGCAAAAATGTATAGTAAGTCTTACAGATTTCGGTAGACTCTGAAAAACTTGTTTTACTTGAGGCTCCATATGTTTCATGGCTTGCAAAACGTAACGGCCTAAAAACAAAAGCAATAGAATAATTAAAATATCTCCAACCTCCCCTACTTCATTTCCACTCCCAAACCATAAACAAACCTGCAAATCCTGCAGCAGCAATGGTCAGTCCAACTGCTACCAGTGTACTCGCCTGGTAAGGGGAAGCAGAGTAAATAATTTACTTCTGGAATTCTCACCCTTCCCTATCATACCCATTGCCCCATTCCAAACTCCTAAGTTTTATTTCAAAGGGAGAAACAACTTCTAGGAAGAAGAGAGTCTGCCCACGATCCTTTAAAAGGACTGCAATTTTTATCTTCAACTCATTGTAAAGGTATGGGATTTTCACTGAAAGATAAGAGCAAGTGGATTTGCTTAATTTACTTTTACAACAGTGAAAAAGATGACTACCCTCCCTGTGAAAACCTCTCTTTCACCTCAAGGCAAATGAAGCCACATTAATGTTCAATCAAGAACAATGAAAATAAAGTTTCTTCTAGAGAAAGAACTATTTAAAGTCACTGGAGAATTTTGACGTTTCAACGTTAGACGTGGGCTTAACTAGTAAGACTAGCTTTTCACAGCGCCTTCGACACTGTGGTGTCTCACGGTCACTGTACAGAGGCCCAAATGTATTCAGGAATCGAGAAAAGATGTATCGACAAGAGCCAAGGGGAAGGATACAGCAAAATAGAAAAGGTACTGTGAAGCTGTATCAGGGGAAGGGCAAGTATAATCAAACGTGTTTCCACTTATCAATAAGCCTCGGGGACGACGAACCAGGGACTGAAGCCCTCTGCAGAAAGGCCATATAAGTACATAGAGGCCCTCAAGGTTTGTGGCCCGGACGGATGTGGCTCTCTGGGGCCCTACATCTCCAGCCCAGCGTCGCAGTGGGGAGACAACCTCGGCTCCCCTCCTCCGAGGTTGCGACTTGAGATTGAGGCCTGGGTCCGAGATTGCTAAGACCAGAAAGGCGACTCACCATGGCTTGGCTCCCCGGCCTCCACTGAGAGTGCGGTTCATCCCAGCCCCAAGGCCGCAGCCACCGATTCCCGCTCCTCTACCGGACAGACAGCAAAACGTACCCACCACCAGCGGACACAAACCGCCCAGACACACAGGCGCCCCAGGAAATACGGCAGTAGAGGCCGCAAATAGGTCGGAAAACTGTCGTAAAAGGGGCTGCAATGGGCCAGAGGGGAAAGGGCATTCAAGCAGTGGGCAGGTGCAGAAAACGACTTCAGATTGGTTGGTGGGTGGGCGGATCGCCTCCTTTCTTGGGCTACGAGCTGGGGTTTCTCTGTGTTTTGCCCTTTGCTACCCGTCCGAAGGTATTTGGAAATTCTTGTGGGGAAAGGTATTGGTGCAGAAAGGCGAAAACAAATATTGTGTACCCTTACTCAGAGGCGCTCCCCCCCCCCCCCACTTTTCAGCACTTGCATTCGCCTTTTATTTTGTTTATAACTGTCAAGGGTAATGAATATCCTTAAAAATGCCGAAACAGTTACACCGTGAAGCGAAATAAATATGTGGCAAGCCAATATAGCAAACGAGAAGATGTCCCAGAAAATCAAAACTGACAAACCAAAATGTGTTTCAGGGGTGCTCGGTAGCATTCTCTTATTTAAAATAATTTTATTTTAATTTGTGACGTGACAAGACCTTGTGTAAATATTTGAGGTTTTGTTTAGTAGGATGGAATTATCACTTCAAAGTCAGTTAATATTCTGATCATGGGATTCCCAAATCCTCACAACTGAAAAATGCGATTTAAAATTTCTCTTAGTCTCCTCAAAAACTAGGGTTTGGTTTTGCCATTACAAGGCATCAGTTTCATATATCCCTCCATAAGTGCTTGAGAAGAGGAAAGTAACGGAGACATTAATGGAAGTTTTACAATGTTTGGATGATCAAGTAAGTTGGAGTTACTTCCCACTTAGAACTTAGAAAATATTAGAAATGGGTTTACAATGCGATTAAATTCTGCTTTGATGAGCTGTCTGCATATTAGACAAGTATGCAAATTTGTTGGCCTTCTTTTCCCCATCTCTAAGAAGATTCTGCATTTGGATCTTTAAGAATTCTTCTAGCCCTGAGATTTTTGTAATGTAATTTATTGTCAACCAAAATTTTTTGTGTAAAGAGTTTTTATTATGTATATTTTTAGTATGTACAAACTACAGCACATAGCTTGCCCGAGGAACAGTTTAACATACAGAAACCTAGTCTTAGGAAAGTAAGGAGAGGTAATGTAGGGTGACACCTGAAATGGACAGGGCTCTATTTTTGGAGGCAGGTCAAAGTAGATGTACAACCTAGTTCTGTCACTAGTTGTATGACTTTGGATAAGTTATTTCTGACTCTGAGTTTTCTCATTTGTATAATAAGGGTAATGATTACTACCTCACCAAATTTTTGTGAGAATAGAGAATTCCGTACATGATATACTCTCCATTAATTATCACTCATTGTGTTGGCCATTATTATTATTAGGCATGTTGAAGTACAAATTGGTGTGCAGAGGCCCTCCCAATTCTCATGATACTTCACTCATGGATGTAAGTCTGGTAATCTTTTCCCTTTCCACTAAGGACATGGAAAGAAGCTATAAAAGTAATCTTTTGAAATTTCCACCAACTTATGAATGGATAATCACTCCTTGCTTCTTCTAGCTTCTGATGACTGCCAGCATTCCTTCACTTGACTTGTGACTGCATCACTTCAATCTTCAAGGAAGGTCAGTATCTTGAAATCACTCTCTGTTCTGTCATCACATTGGGTTTCTTTATTTATAGATTCCCCTTCCTCTTTTTTAAAGGATACATATAATTGCATTTAAGGTCCAATCCTATAATCCAGGATAATCTCCACATCTAAAAATCCTTAACTTAATAATAGCTGCAAAGACTTTGCCATGTAAGGTATCATTTACAGGTTCCTGATTTTAGGACCTGATCTCTTTGGGGGCTATTATTTAGCCTATTACAGAGAGTAAGAAAAGACAAAAGAGAGGACTTGTAGGGATAAGAGAATAAGAAAGGACTCTGCTCAATTTCTTCTCCCAAATTTGCCAGTCAGGTAAGTCACTTCTTGGGGAGGAATAAATGAGAGGTGAGAGTAGAGAGAAGTGTTCTTGATTGTGCCTTTTAAATACTTTTGACCATAAATCTTAGTAAGAAATACATTTTACACTGTGACCCAGAGAACAAATACTACTTGAACACACACACAGAAACACACACATATGCACACACACATACACATTGAATTTAACGTGTATTTATTTATTTATTTATTATTACTTTTTATGACTAGCACTTTTTTTTTATGTGCTTGAAAGGCAAATATAGTTTAGGGTGTACAGCAGAGAAAGTGGTGAAGGTTCTCCAATAGAGAAGTAGAGAAGTTACTACACCAGAGATTTATAGTAATAGGTACAAACTATTCAGACCTCTTAAATAGGAATATGAAAGAATCTTTGAAAGCAAACAAATCCTATATAATTTGAGGAACAGAAGCAGCTTCATTGATGCTATATTGCCTTCTTCACCTTTCCTTCTCAGTAATCAATTTATATTGATTGATTGATTGATCCACTGGGATAGCTCAGTGGAGTAGCTCATTAATATGTACCCATAGAACTCTGAATCTTAAGTGCTATGTTCTATTACTAATAGGAATCCAAATATCAGTGAAATCATTCTTAGGTGGGTATAGCCATGAATTCCCACCGCCACTTACCCTAAAATGAAAACGACACTCTCTAATTAGTTTAAAATGTTATGCTCAATTAAAAGTGGTTATTAGAGATGATCTCTTGGAGTTATTTAATCTATCATGACTTCTAGACCTATATTAAAAAAAGCGAATGAGGGGCGCCTGGGTGGTTCAGTCAGTTAAGCGTCTACCTTTGACTCGGGTCATGATCCTGGAGTCCTGGGATCATGGGGGAGTCTGCTTTACCCTCGCCCTCTGCCACTCCCTCTGCTTCTGCTCACTCGCTCTCTGTCAAATAAATAAATAATCTTTTAAACATGAATAAAAAAAATAAAAACAGTTAATGACTTGACTAGAACCTAAAAGAAAATGACAGGACATGAGAAACTATGGGAATACTTAGAATATTAGTAAAGCTGCAAACATCTTCAGGGAAAAGCCTCCTTATTGACCATTTTGTTAAAAAAATACTCCTCTTCTCCGTTCAGAGCTGAGGAGTTTGCTGAAACCAGGGGTGATTCAGGAAACTAAGTATCTCCTGCTTTCTGCCAGCCCAAAGCAAACTGCTCTGACTGCATGTCTTGCATCCTGAGCCCTTAAATAACTGCTCTGGGAAGTTAACAATGTCAGAATTCTGATTTGCATTTCTTGTTCTAAGATATTGTTGGCAGAATAGTTTGTGCTTTCTTTTCTTTTTAAGAATATAAAATGAATGTTTAATTGAACATAGAAAAAATGGAATAAATGTTCAATAAAAGAATAGTTACATAATTTGTTTCCTCCTCTAAAGTTGACATAATACTACTACTTCATTGCATTGTTTTAAGAATGAAGTTAGATAGTATATGTAAAGCATATAGCATCTAAATAACATAACTGCTCAGGGAGCATATTATTTTTACTTCAGCTTTTCTCCTCAACCCTGTAATCTCTAATTTAGCCCTTTCCAGCTCAGGCCAAAGTTCTCTATCCTGGCCCACAATTCTAGAGAGTCTCATTATTCTTTCAGTTTTTAGGCTCCATTGAGATGAGGTGATTCTGTCAACCCAATAAATACGAAGGAAATATATTCCTCTAGGCATCTGGGTGGCTCAGTTGGTTAAGCATTTGCCTTTGGCTCAGGTCATGATCCCAGGGTCTTGGTGGGAGCCTACTCTTCCCACTACCTTTGCCTGCCGCTCCCCTTGCTTATGCTCTCTCCCTCTGTCAAATAAACAAATAAAACCTTTAAAAAAAGGGAAATATATTCCTCTGTGTCTTATTTCTCACAAAGATGAGTTCTGCTGCATTGTTTTGTAGGTATTCAAAATATATTTCTCTGGACCTAAATCCATCTTCAACCACAAATTACTAACTCTAAGGAATTAGGGCTGCTTGGCCTACATGCCTGGTTTGTCCCTTTCTCTTTTGATGGCTTTTGTCCAAGTTTTCGTTTTGTCCTAAGTTTTCATTTGTTCAAGGACAAAACTTTTGTCCAAGTTTTCATTCACTTTTTCTCTCTTGGGATTATGCTTTTCTTTTTTGTCCTCTCAGAGAATACTTAACATCAGAGTTTATTTTTCAAGGAATAAAAAAGCCAAGTTTTCTCACAGATTGTTAAATGATAGTTTGTCTTATGGCTAACTATTCAGATAACCAAGAGACAAATTTCTTAAAACATGATATGTTATGGATGCTTTTTTGCAGTTTTGAAATACAGCCTTCTAAGACTCCATATTCAATCCAGTGGGTTCCAAATGGATCTAAAATGGTGCAGTTCAATTGGAAATAGATGTTTGATGCTAGTCAATTCTTTTTTTTTTTTAAGATATTTTATTTATTTGACATAGATAGAGACAGCCAGAGAGGAAACACAAGCAGGGTGAGTGGGAGATGGAGAAGCAGGCTTCCTGCTGAGCAGAAAACCTGATGCAGGGCTCAATCCTAGGACCCTGGGATCATGACCTGAGCCGAAGACAGACACTTGACTACTGAGCCACCCAGGCACCCCTACAGTCAGTTCTAAGATAACCAAACTGTAGAAAAATTATAAAAACTATATGACTAGATCTGGTCTTAGACTTTTAGGTAAGTTCACTTAAAATAATAGGATTGTTGCACATGGCAAGGAAACAGAACTTCTGACAAGTTATATGTCAGAAATCTTGGATGGATTTGAGAAAAGAGACAAATGTAAAGGCCCATGCATGGCTTCATCTTATTCTTTTTTTTCCCCCAAATTTGTTTATTTTAATTTTTCAGTGTTACAAGATTGATTGTTCATGCACCACACCCAGTGCTCCATGCAGTACGTGCCCCTCTCGATACCCACCACCAGGCTTCATCTTATTCTTTTGCAGAGGCTGAGTAAGTGAGAGGGTAAGACCACCTTTCTGATGCAAAAGAACAACCTCTTCCTCTTCTCTGTCTGGACTTTGATCAGTTCTCTTGTGACAATATCTGCTTTCTTTGGGCACTTGAAGCCATAGCCCAGCTGGTTTTGGAGTATATTCAGCCAAGAATTATGTTCCCTTTTTTGGTTAAATTTTTTAATTAACATATAATGTATTATTTGCCCCAGGGTACATGTCTGTGAATCATCAGGCTTACACATTTCACAGAACTTGCCATAGCACATACCCTCCCCAATGTCCATAACCCAGCTACCCTATCCCTACCCCCACTATCCCCCACCACCTTAAGTTTGTTTCATGAGTTTAGGAGTCCTTATGGTTTGTCTCCTTCCTGATCCCATCTTGTTTCATTTCCCTCCCCCACCTCCTATGACCCCCAGCCCTGCCTCTCAAATTCTTCATATCAGAGCGATCATATGAAAATTGTCTTTCTCTGATTGAAATATTTTGCTTACCATAATACCCTCTAGTTCCATCCACGTTGGTGCAAATGGCAAGATTTCGTTTCTCTTGATGGATGCATAGTATTCCATTCTCTCTATATACCACATCTTCTTTATCCATTCATCTGTTGATGGACATCTAGGTTCTTTCCATAGCTTGGCTAGTGTGGACATTGCTATAAACATTCGGGTGCACATGCCCCTTTGGATACTACATTTTTATCTTTCGGTAAAAACCCAGTAGTGCGATTGCTGGGTCATAGGGTAGCTCTATTTTCAACTTTTTGAGGAACCTCCATACTGTTTTCCAGAGTGGCTGTACCAGCTTGCATTTCCATCAACAGTGCAGGAGGGTCCCTCCTTCTCCGCATCCTCGCCAACATCTGTCATTCCCTGACTTGCTAATTTTAGCCATTCTGACTGGTGTGAGGTGGAATCTCACTATGGTTTTGATTTGTATTTCTCTGATGCCCAGTGATGTTGAGCATTTTTTCATGTGTCCGTTGGCCATTTGGATGTCCTCTTTACTGAAATGTCTGTTCATATCTTCTGCCCATTTCTTGGTTGGATTATTTGTTTGTTGAGTATTGAGTTTGAGAAGTTCTTTATAGATTTTGGATACTAACCCTTTATCTGATATGCCATTTGCAAATATCTTCTCCCATTCTGTCAGTTGTCTTTTGGTTTTGTTGACAGTTTCCTTTGGTGTGCAGAAGCTTTTGATCTTGATGAAGTGGTTCATTTTTGCCCTTGCTTCCCTTGCCTTTGGAGATATTTGTAGGAAGAAGTTGCTGCGGCTGAGGTCGAAGAGGTTGCTGCCTGCTGCCTGTGTTCTCCTCGAGGATTTTGATGGAGTCTTGTCTCACATTGAGGTCTTTGATCCATTTTGAGTCTATTTTTGTGTGTGGTGTAAGGAAATGGTCCAGTTTCATTCTTTTACATGTGGCTGTCCCAATTTTCCCAACACCATTTGTTGAAGACACTTTTTCCAAATGAATATTCTTTCCTGCTTTGTTGAAGATTAGTTGACCATAGAGTTGAGGTTCCATTTC
>CM052799.1:119275354-119317283 GCA_028533885.1 Nasua narica
AAAAGCAACAGTTCTTTGATCCTGTTGGTCAAATACTGTTGCATCCCTTTTCACAATCTCCAGATTCATATCAGTTGGATCTGCTTTTTCAAATTGCATTAACTTTGGAGTATCTAGGCTGAGTGCTGATGCATTTGAGGATCTAGACAATGAATCTTATGTCATCAAATCACTGTCCTTTCCAGAAGAGAGTCTGAGGAATCCTCCATGTGAGCGTGCAAGACCCCGCTTTTTCATCCTGAAACTTCATCTGCTGTTGCTTAAAACTAGGAGAGTTTCATCATCATACTGAAATCTCTTTCCTGGAACTTCTCCTAGGTATATCTGAGGGATTTGGGGAATAGGGATATGCTTGGATAGGTGAAGAATCAACTGAGTGCTCTTCAGTTCTTTTATCAGGCACTGTATTTCCTTGATGACAGCCACTGTGAGATCTTGGAGAGGGAGGATTCAACTGTTCATGTGCATTTTCTTTGAGGGCCACGGGGTCTAGGTGTCCCAGTTTCTCTTTCTTCTTGGTGGCATTTATTGTCATATGGTGAGGTATCTTATAGTCTAAGGCTATCTTCAGATTGAAGTCTTCCATATACAACTGGGTCTCTTTGATGGCTTCAGCATCTCTGGGATCTCCATAGTCATCATCAAGTTTACTCTTGTACAGTTCCTTCCATTCTTTTTTTTTTTTTCACTGCTGAGTATTAAGTTGGGCTGCTTTCAACTGTTAATATGTTTCTTCCTTTTCTTAATTTGATTTTCCATCATAATTTATCTTAGGGTTTTAGGTAGAAATTTCTTACCTTTTTCTATAATTGATTCTTCTGGCGCATTAATACTCCTACCTGCATCTTTCTTGATATCCTTTCTTCCAGCTCCCTCTTTTTCAATCCTCTCCAAATTGCTTGTTCTTCTCTCGGATTGACTTGCTCATTTGGACTTGGAGTACTTAGAGGGCTTCACAAGCTTATTGGAGGATATCTTGTAATCACTTTGGATGGCAAGAACCACAACAGTATCACTTTCCAATGAATCATGAAATTTATACTGTAGTTTCATGAGGCCAAGTTGATACTTTTTTCCTCCAAGATAATTCCTTTTCTACTTGTTGAATTTTATAAGGTGTTTTTCTGCCAATCTTAGCATGAATTTTGGAATCTAGATCAGAATCTGTTCATTTAAACTGCATATGCTTTGATAATTCTTCATTCATTTAGAAGCTTCCAGATTTTTTTCCTTCAAGCTTTGAGTTGTTCTCTCTTGCCAGCCTTTATTCTCTCTTTTCCTTCATTAACTTGTCATGTTCTCTTTTTCTTGTGGCATTCTCAATATTGTATCTTTGGGATCTTCCATATCTTCTGGAATTGGCTCTGTTTCAGTTCCCAACCTGGGAGACAGCACTTTGGCTTTGATGACTTTGTTTAACTCAAATTCAGAAAAAATGGTGAAAACAAATTATTAATACCTGGTTCCAGTAGTCACCAAGAAATAGTCATCAAAGCTAAGATAGATGCCTTACTCCATCCATAATTATTGGCATGCATATTGAAGTGCCAGTAGTCTACCATATCCATCATTAAAAGATTATTCTGGCTTAGGATAGTAAGACTCAAATTTCTCCATTTTGCATTCCACAAAACATCAGTCTTGGTTAATGCTGAAAGTGATAGTTTGGATGGGATTATCCTCTGTATCTTCAAGAAGAAAATCAGAAAGTTCATCCTGCTTTTGTCATATTGGGGAACTCACAATGATACAGAAAACCAGAATCATAGCCCCCCGAAAGAAATCTAGATCTTCCTTGGTTCAGAGTAAAATCCACAGAGGATGTGACAGGGAATTGATGGAATAAAGATTTCCGGTAATGGCTCCTCTTCCTCCTCTTTACCCTGGAATTCCTTTCACCATCTTCTTCCATCTCTGTTGCTAGCCTCTTCCTCCTTTCCTTCTCCTTTGACTCTTTTGTTTCTTTTTCTTTTCTATTTCTATTAATCTCAGAATCTTAGATTTGACATTTGAGAAATGGAAACATTTTATGCACATGGCTTTGGTTTCATAGGAAACTACATCATGATCTTCCCCTTTATCCTTTGTTTTTTTTAAAAGAGATTTTATTTATTTATTTGAGAGAGAGAGAGAGAAAGAGAGAGAGAGCAAGCCTAAACAAGTGAAAGAGAGCATGAACAGGGAGAGGGGGAGGGAGAAGGAGAAGCAGACTCCCCACTGAGAAGGGATTGTGACTTGGGACTTGATCCCAGGACCCTGGGATCATGACCTGAGCTAAAGGCAGATGCTTAACTGACAGAGCCACCCAGTCATCCCCCTTTCCCTCCTTTGTAGTTGGGAATTTCAAGAACATAGCCATTCTTACAGATAATCAGGAAAGTGTGTCCAGGATAGGAGATTGAAGACCATGTTAACTGGCAAACAAGTCTATATTATATAATATAATCAGTTGGCTTACAGTTCTTTTTACCTCAAAGAAGATTGTTTGATCTTTACTCCCTGTAGCTAGAATTTCTCCATGATATTCCTAAGCTAAAATAGTGACATGAACAATATGGGGTTTGAAAACCTGGGTTTTAAAAAATATTTTATTTATTTATCTGACAGAGAGAGATCACAAGTAGGCAGAGAGGCAGGCAGAGAGAGAGGAGAAAGCAGGCTCCCCACTGAACAGAGAGCCTGATATAGGGCTCAATCCTAGGTCCCTGAGATCATGACCTGAACCGAAGGCAGAGGCTTTAACCCATTGAGTCACCCAGGCACCCCTGAAAACCTGTTTTACGTGAATATCTGCATTTGAAGTTTTCTTTGGTCCTACAAAATTGTGAGTTCTTTTGAATCATAAAATTCAAGATTTTGAATAACTCCATATTTGAATCCTACAGTAATCTGTATTCCAGTGTAGCTAACCAGTCGGGGTACCTAATCAAGGGCAGTATCTCCTAGTTTGAATTTCATTTGAGCCAAAGGAGTTTTGCTAGCAGAATCATAGATTTGAACAGAGCAGTTCAAGGTAGTAGTGGCCACGAGATATGTGAGGGGACAGATAGCCAAGGCTTCAGTAGCTCCAGAATAGAAGGAGAAAAGGCATTCTGGGTCTTGGGTCATATTTGAAGTTTGAATTTTATGTGTGTTTAAATTGAATTTAATTGAAATGAATGTTTTTGAGACAATACTTATCCTTATTTCATGAGATATATGTTGGTCATTTCTATTAAAAAAATGCTGGGAAACCCATTAAATTCACAGCCCATTAGTAGGTCATGATTGGAAGTATGGAAAGCATCATGCCATAGGATTCCACACTTGGAAGTATGATACCAGGCAAATAAGAGTTGTTTTTTTCCCTAAAAATTATGTGCCAGACATTGTGCTATTTTCTTTATGTAGATTATTTCACTTTATTCCATGACAGTAATACTTATTTCTGCTTTGCTGATGAAGATATTTTGTTGGATGTATTTATTTTTCCTTCCAGATCCCTTCTCTGTCATGTTCCCTTCTGCTCTGTATACCAGAGGAACACACAAGGTTAGGAGCTTATTCTTGCTTGGGATTCAGTTATGTCCATGATCAGATGATCAAAAGGTAGGAGGACAGTGAGTTAGTGATGTTCATTTCTCCATCTTCATTCCTGGTGGTTGTCACAGAGCTGATTGAGTTTGTCCACTGAAGAATACAGTTTCTGTTGTGTGTGTGTTCCGGTAATTATTACCTCTCCTTGCTCCTTCAGGTCTAAGAACAGTAATGACTTCTTTGACCACAGCAGCCAAAGTGTACTCAGAACACTTGGCCATCATTTGTGAATTTCTCTTCATCTTCTGGGTACCTTTGTAAACAGTCCGTTTATTAAATTCTCCTCAGTTACTACATTTGGGTATAGTTTGCATCTGTTTCTAGCATGGATGGTGACTATTATAAGAAGCTACTGCAATAATTCAACTAGGAACAGTGGAAACTGGTAGCAGTGGAAATGGAAAGAAGGCCTGGACTCCTGCTTATGTGTTGAAGAAAGAACAATAAAATTTGCTGATAGATGAAGTGTAGTGTGTGAAAAAAAGAAAGGATTCAAAAGTGACGCCAAAACTGCAGGCTTAAGCAGCTGGAAGGATGGAGTTGCCACTTAATAGGACTGGAAAGACTTCAGGAAGAACAAGCTGGGGAACTTTCGTCATGTTAAATTTGAACTTAACTAGGTATGCAAAGACTGTTTTCACATAAGCATTTGGTATAAGTCTGATATCAAATATGAGATCTGGGAATCATCAGCCCAGAGATAGTCTTCAAAGCTGTGGAACAGATGAAATCATCCATTGCCTGTGTGGAGTGAGAAGGAAGAGGCTCAATAAGGGCTGTCTTGCAGAATCTTCCATATTTTGAATTCAGGGAGATAAGGAAGAACCAGAAAATTAGACCAAAAGGGGTGACTGGAAATGAGGTGAGTGTGGTGTTGTGGAAAGCATATGAAGAAAGTGTTCAGTGGAGGAACTGTATAAAATGTTGCTAACAGTCAAATAAAAGAACAACCGAGAATTGATTATTAGAGATCACTGGTGACATTTATGTGAAGAGTTTCTGTTCTGTGATGGGGACAGAAGTTTGACTGGAGTGGATTCAAGAGAGGATGAGAGCAGAAAGAGTAGAGATATGGATTATAAGACATCTCTTTCAAAGAATTTTGCTGAGAAAGGAATTTGAAAAATAGGACAGTACCCAGAGGGAGAAGCAATGTGAAGAGAGACTTTTTGTTTTTGTTTTTGTTTTAAGATAGGAGAAATATAAGCAGATTTAACTGCTATAGGAATGACCTTATAGAAGGGGAAATTTGATAAAATTCATTGACTCACGTAATCATATAGTTAATATTAATACTTTAATTCAATAATTTTAATAATATTAGGTAACTTATTAATAAATTATATAATTTAAGAATGAGGAAGAAGTATAGAGACCATTTTTTCTCCCAACAGCTTTGCTTTATTAATGAGAACGCAGGGACTCAGAGTGGTTGGCTGACTTCTAAAGCTCTGGCAAAGGGGCGCCTGGGTGGCTCAGTGGGTTAAAGCCTCTGCCTTTGCCTCAGGTCATGATCTCAGGGTCCTGGGATTAAGCCCCCTGCTCAGCAGGGAGCCTGATTCCTGCTTTCTCTCTGCCTACTTGTGATCTTTCTGTCAAAAAAAAAAAAAAAAAAAGCTCTGGCAGAGTTCAGTACCTGCCCACCCTTACTGTCCACTTTCCAGTGTGTATGTTAGGGTCATAAGATGAGAGATGAGAGGGTCACAGATTTACCTTTTCCTGTATTTGCTGACCATTGTTTTTAGTAATTACCTCAGATCTGGATTAATGGATTTGAAGTTTATGACTAGCAGTCATTTAGTCTAGGGAGTCTTGTCTGGGCAGGTGCTTACATAATGCTATCTGTAAAACTAAATGGCACTCAGTAAATATTTTCTTCCTTTCCTTCTTCATTCCACCTCTGCTTATCCTATTCCTTCCCTCCATTCCTCCAGTGATCCCACCATGACCTGATAAGCTACCATTGAGAATTCATCCTGTTGTCCCCTGTTCAGATATGAATATTTTTGGTAGATGATCACACTGAACCGTGGTCAACAGCTCCTCTGTGAAGTGTTTTAAGAGGTCCTTTGGGGGTTATAACTTGTAAAAGGAATACTTTATTGGGGTACAGAAGGGAAAGAAGAAAGAAGAGCTTTCAAGCAAGAGGGACCAAGGATAGGCCCAAGTAGGAATCATATGAAGACCTAGGGCAGCATGGAAATGGAAGGAATGCTGTAAAGCCAAAAGGGAGGGCTAAGGTCCAGCCACTATACTCCAGTCAGCCTCATCTGCATCTAGTCAGCTGAGCCCACCCTACCCTGTGGCTATATAAAATAATTTATAGCTATTTCTCCTGTGATTTTTCTCTCCCCTTTTCTCAAGTTATTTTTTCCTCACGGCATCTGTTTTAGTTTGATTTCCTACTTTGCTTTTTAATTACAAGAACTGTTGTCCTTATTTAGTCTGGAGTAGAAGTAGAGGGCCAGTTAGAGAATTGAAATATGTTTGACTGGAGTGACTGCATTTAGGAGGCATGTATCTGGGCATAAAGACTCTGCTCTCAGTCTGTGAGGAAGGAAAATTAAGGCCCTTAGGATTTCAGGGGACCTGGAAACTGGTGTAGACTTAGCGCCTTTTTGCAAATGGAGGTTTTCCAGTCAATCCTCCATTTCATTCCATCTTTGCATGTCTTTTTCAGTTGCATTTCTCAGTTCTTTTTCTGCCTTCCCTAGCCAGGGTTCCACTTGTGTGTAGCAGCTTTATGCATTGAATAAATCAAGCCCTCCCTGCTGAGCTGTCAGCAAATGGAACTGACCAATAGAACAGCCTGTGTAAGTGCATCTTGTGCTGGGGCCAGACAGACAAGCACAATTATTTGATTGCAGGAGATTGCCACTAAATGAGGGTGAAATAGTGGGTCTGAGACTTGTTGGTGAATATTATTAATAATATAGTGTCATGCATTAATAACATAGTGTCATGTGAAACAAAGCTACATTGGAGGGTCTGTTTGAAGTCCCATTTTAAATCACATTTTCAGGGAGGTAGATGATGGAGGAGATGAGATGTAATAAAGCAAGATGTCTTTAGGCACCTATTTGGGAGTTTCAGTTTGACCTAGGCTAAAATTAGGAGAATACATGTTGCCATCATAAGTTATTTGGTGGCCAGAATGAATTATGGGATTTATTTCTGGCTAATTATTATAAAAATATCATTACTATAGTGCTCTATTGTGAAAAATCATCTTCACTCTTATTAGAGTCCTTGAAGAGAGACCCTTGCAAAACCCCATGTTAATGGAGCGTGATGTCCTTGGTTACTACATAGTTAACTTCCTTAGTTCACCCACCACAGATGGTCATTCCACTTCTCCCTTTATAAACTTCATTGTTCTGCCAAATAGGATGCATTACCATCATTCTCCAAATGTGCTTTGAAGTTCATTGCCCCTGGACTTTTACTCAAGTCATTCTCTCTATTCCAAGTGCCCTTTCCCGGTCTCATCTCTGTCCATCAGTTAAAGGTCCAGATCAAATATGCCTTCTGTGAAGCTGTCTTTGTTTATTCTTCTTTGTTCATTGTGAACAGGTGTTCACAAACTTTATGTAAAGGAACATATAGTAAAATGAGGCTTTATAGGCCACATATAGTCTACTTATTCTTTATTTTATCAAAATGTGAAAACTATCTTTAGCTCATGGACCTTAACAAAAACAAGTCACAGGATGAATTTGGCTCATGGGCCTTTTCGTTAGCCAATCCATGGTCTAAAGTGATCTCTCCTTTCTCTGAACTTCTGAATAATTTTGTTTGTGTTACACATGCCACTTACCACATCTAGCCTTGTATAGCAATTATTGTTATGTGAATATTTTCTCTATTGAACTGAAGATTCTTGATGGTTGAAATCATATCTCATATACTTTACAACATCTATTATAATATTTGAACATAGAAAGTGGCCAAAGGATATTTGCAAAATGAATGAATCAATTACTTATAATATCTTCCAGCAAGAACATAATTTATTTCCCAACCCTTCCTAGCTCTCCCAACCCTTGACTTTCTGACAGGTAGGTCTTCCTTCCACCTTTACTCTGAAGCTGGACCCCTTAATAAGGCCATTGTACACCATAAATAAATACAACTGGCATTAGACATAGAATATTGTTTTCATTTATTAAGTATTGTATTCATTGAGCACTTATTATGTGCAAAGCTCTGAGAAAACATCAATGGATAAGATGGACAGCAACCTCAGCCCCTCTGGTGCTTTTGCAATCTCGGCTGGGAAGCATGATCTTACTATGAGATCCCTTCCTGACATGTCTCAGCTGCACTTTTCTGTTTTTCAGATCACAAATTTATATTTACTACTTGGCTTACAAGGGTGGAAGAAATAATAAAAATTATAATACTAGAAGCTGACATTTATAAAAGATTTTATTATTTGACACAGAGAGAGAGATAGTGAGAGAGACCGAGAGAGAGCACAATCAGGGGGAGAAGGAGAAGCAGGCTTCCCACTGAGCAAGGAGCCTGATGTGGGGTTCCATCCCAGGATCTGGGATTATGACCTGAGCCAAAGCCAGCTGCTTAACCAATTGGGCCACCCAGGTGTTCCTAGAAGCTGACATTTAGTATATACTTTAGACAGTAATAGATATCCTCTTTAATATGTGCAGCTATAGGGACATTAGGGAATTTATCCATAAGGAATTTATCCATAAGGAATTTAATGAAGCAGTTACCTGTGTTTAGTTATTTTGTTGTCAATCTGGACAGGCTGGTGATCACAACTGTCACTTAATCAGATTGTAGGAGATAGACCAGTCTACTAGAGGCAGTATCTTGATCACACACTAAAGTAAGCAATATCAGTTAGCATAGGCACATAGTGGTGGTTTAAAAATAAAATTTAGCCAGTAAGTGAAGGACTAGAGATTTGATTTAAGGTCTCTTTGAGTCCTAAGCCTGATATTTCCAGTAAGTAATGTTGGCTCATGTTGTTTCATTCTGAGCACAGATTTGCATTGTTATGAACAACAGTGAAACAAAACATAAAAATAAGAAACAAAAATAAGTGCACATACAATTTGTTGAAAGAAATTATGATAATTATGGCAATCTCTGAAGAAAATATTTAAAGAGGGAGTAAGTTCTCAGTAGTCATAAGAATACTGTCTGCTTCACACAAAAAACATTGCCAAGCAAAGCTCTTAGCTTTCCCAGTTCCCCCCAGTGCTACTTGCTCAGTTCTTTTTCTTCTTGCCACCATTCCTCAATCTGTTTCATTCCCTTTTCCAGTTACTATGTGTCCGTTCAGGGTTTTCCTATTCTTTTATATCTTCTGCCTCCCTACAGTCCACACTATGGTAAGTCAAATTCTAAGTTGTTTGCCAAGATTTCCAGGCGCTGGTGTTCCCCTACTCTATGATTTTATCCCTATGGGTGTGGGCTGGACTTATGAATACAGTGGGCTCATTGCCCTTGATTAGATTAGGTAATATGGCAAAGGTGATTAGATAATCATTCCTGTGGTTACATTACTTTATGTAGGGAACTGTCGTAGCAGACCAGAGTGAGATCCTCATGCTTGCTTTGAAGAAGTAAGCTGTCATGTTTCAAAAAGCCTATGGTTAGGACCTGAAGGTGGTTTTTGGGAGGTGAGAACAACCTGTAGGAGCTGACAGCCAGTAGGAAAATGGCGTTTTAGTTCTACACCTCCCAGAACTGAATTCTGCCAACAATTTCACTGAGTTGGGAAGAGGCCCCCAAGCCTCAGATGAGATTGCAGCCCAGGCTGATACCTTAGTTTCAGCCTTAGGAGAACCTGAGCAGAGAGTTTAGCTACAGCGTTCCTTTCTCATCTACTTTTGGATTAGTCAAGTGTTTTGTTTTGTTTTTTTCAATTCTATTTCTGGGGTGCCTGGGTGGCTCAGTTGGTGAAGCATCTGCCTTTGGCTTGGGTCATGATCTCAGAGTCCTGGGATGGAGCCATGTTATGACCCCAGAGTCTTGGAATTGAGCCCTATATCTGGCTTCCTGCTCAGTGGGAAGTCTGCTTCTCCCTGTTTCTCTCCCTCTGCCCTCCTGCTCCCCCCTTGTGCAGGCTCTCTGTCTCTCAGATAAAGTCTTTATTTTTTTTTTTGTTTTATTTATTTTTATTATGTTCAGTTAGCCACTGTATAGTACATCATTGGTTTTTGATGTAGTGTTCAGTGATTCATTAGTGTTCATCACAACATATGCCCTTCTCAATAGTCATCACCCAGCAACCCCATTCCCCACTCACTTCCCCTCTGAAACCTTCAGTTTCCTGGAGTCTATAGTCTCTCATGGTTCATCTCCCTCTGATTTCTACCCCTTCATTTTTCCCTTCTTTCCCCTATGGTTCTCCATGCTATTCCTTATGTTCCACATATGAATGAAACCATATGATAATCGTCTTTCTCTTCTTGACTTATTTCACTTAGCATAATCTCCTCCAGTTCCATCGATGTCGATGCAAATGGTGGGTATTCATCCTTTCTGATGGTGGAGTAATATCCCATTGTATATATATGCCACATCTTCTTTATTTATTCATCTGTTGAAGAGCATCTCAGCTCCTTCCACAGTTTAGCTATTGTGAACATTGCTGCAATGAACATTGGGGTGCATGTGCCCCTTCTTTTCACTATATCTGTATCTTTGGTGTAAATACCCAGTAGTACAATTGCTGGATTGTAGGGTAGCTCTATTTTTAACATCTTGAGGAACCTCCAGACTGTTTTCCAAAGTGGCTACACCAGCTTGCATTCCCACCAATAGTGTAAGAGGGTTCCCCTTTCTCCACATCCTCACCGACATTTGTTGTTTCCTGTTTTGTTAATTTTAGCCATTCTAAGGTGTAAGGTGGTCTCTCAATGTGGTTTTATTTTGTAGTTCCTTGATGGCTGGTGATGTTGAATAGTTTTTCATGTGTCTGTTAGCCATTGGTATGTCTTCTTTGGAGAAGTGTCTGTTCATGTCTTCTGCCCATTTTTGACCTCCCAAAAAACAAGAGTCCAGATGGCTTTCCAGGGGAATTCTATCAAACATTTAAAGAATTAATACCTATACTACTGAAAATTTTTCAAAAAATAGAAACAGAAGAAAAACTTCCAAACTCTTTCTATGAGGCCAGCATTATCCTGATCCCAAAATGAGGCAAAGACCCCATCAAAAAGGAGAATTACAGACCAATATCCCTGATGAGCATGGATGTCAAAATACTCAACAAGATCCTAGCCAATAGGATGGAACAGTACATTAGAGGGATTACTCACCATGACCAAGTGGGATTTATTCCTGAGGTACAAGAGTGGTTCAGTGTTTGCAAATCAATCAACATGATAGGACACATTAATAAAAAGAAAGACAAGAACCATATGATCCTCTCCGTTGATGCAGAAAAAGTATTTGACAAAATATAACATCCTTTCCTGACTAAAACTCTTCTAAGTGTAGGGAAAGAGGGATCATTCCTCAATATCATAAAAACCATCTATGGAAAGCCCATAGTGAATATATTATCAGTGAGGAAAAGCTGAAAGCTTTTCCCGTATGGTTAGGAACATGACAGGGATGCCCACTCTCACCACTATTGTTCAACATAGTACTAGAAGTCCTAGATTCAGCAATCAGACAACAAAAAGAAATAAAAGACATTCAAATTGGCAAAGAAGAAGTCAAACTCTCTCTTTTTGCAGATGAGATGATACTCTGTGTGGAAAACCCAAAGACTCTACCCCCAAATTAGTAGGACTCATACAGCAATTCAGCAGTGTGGCAGGATATAAAATCAATGCACAGAAATCAGTTGCTTTTCTATACACTAACAATGTAACTGTAGAAAGAGAAATTAAGGAATTAATTCTATTTACAGTAGCACCAAAAACCATAAGATACCTAGGAATAAACCCAACCAAAGAGGTAAAGGATCTATACTCTAGAAACTTCAGAACACTTATGAAAGAAATTGAGGAAGACACAAAAAGGTGGAATAGTATTCCATGCTCATAGATTAGAAGAATAAAGACTGTTAAAATGTCTATCCTGCCCAGAGCACTTTACACTTTCAATGCCATCCCTACTAAAATATCATTGGCATTTTTCAAGGAGCTGGAACAAATAATCCTAAAATTTGATTGGAACCAGAAAAGACCCTGAATTGCCAAGGGAATATCGAAAAAGAAAAACAAAGCTGGGGGCATCGTGTTTCCCGACTTCAAGCTATGTTACAAAGCTGTGATCACCAAGACATGGTATTGGCATGAAAGCAGACACACAGAGCAGTGGAACAGAATAGAGACTCCAGAAATGGACCTTCAACTCTATGGTCAACTAATCTTTGACAAATCAGGAAAAAATACCCAATGGAAAAAAGTCTCTTCAATAAGTGGTTCTGGGAAAATTGGACAGCTACATATAGAAGAATGAAACTGGAATATTCTCTTACACCATACACAAAGATAAACTCAGAATGTATGAAAGACCTCAATGTGAGACAGGAATCCATCAAAAGCCTTGAAGAGAACACAGGCAGTAATCTCTTCGACATTGGCCAGAGCAACTTCTTTCAAGACACGTCTCCAAAGGCAAGGGAAACAAAAGCAAAAATGGACTTTTAGGACTTCATCAAGATAAAAAGCTTCTTCATAGTAAATAAAGTCTTTTTTTAAAGGATTTTATTTATTTATTTGACACACAGAGAGAGGTCACAGGTAGGCAGAGAGGCAGGCAGAGAAAGAGGAGGAAGCAGGCTCCCCACTGAGCAGAGAGCCCGATGCGGGGCTTGATCCCAGGACCCTGAGATCATGACCTGAGCTTAAGGCAGAGGCTTTAGCCCACAGAGCCACCCAGGCGCCCCAGTAAATAAAGTCTTTAAAAAAAATTCCATTTCTGCCCCTCTATTACTTGTTGGTTACGTACTCTTTTACAATTCTTGTGGTGGCTGCTCTTGATAGTACAGTATGGATCTCCAACTTATTAACAAATCTAATATACGTTAATACTTAGGCCATTTCTTTTCTCCTTCCTGCCTCTTGTGTTGTGTATTTTAATTATACACGTATTTTAAATACTGAAAACTTTATTTTTATTTTATACCATTAATACTCACTAAGATTTACCCATATAGTTATCATCTGTATTGGTCTTCATTTTTTTGTTTTTCTTTTCTTCATTTCCATGCCTCTTCCTGTGATTGTATTCCTTACACCTGAAGAAATAATTTTAGTATTTCTTTATTGCAGGCCTGTTGGTGACCTACAATTTTTCTTTGCTTGGAAATATCTTTTTTTTGTCTTATTTGTTAAAGAATATATTCACTATGTATACAGTTGTAGATTAATAGCTCATTTCTTTTATCACTTTCAGTAGGCCATTTCATTATCTCTGGCTCTCATTGTATTCTGTTGAGAAGAAAGGTCTCAGTATAATTTTGTACTTGTATCATTTTGGGGGGATGTGCTTTTAAGTTTTTATTTTTTTCCAGCAATTTAAATATAATATGCTTATATATAGATTTTTAAAATTTGCATTTCTTGGGGTTAGTTTTTCTTCATAAACCTATGGATTTTTGTTTTCAGTTTGAAAAATTCTCAATCATATTTCTTTAGTTATTATTTTTACCCTGTTTAGTGTTTTCTCTTATTCTGAAACCTTAGCTAGATGCTGTGAAAACTTCTTATGGTATCTGCTTCCTTTTACTCTGTGAATTTTTAGCTATGACTAACAAATCAACCCAAAATTTATAGCTTAAAGTAACAAATATTAATTAGTACACAGTTTCTTTAGATCAAGGATTATGGAGCAACCATGATTCTAGCTCAAGCTCTCTCATGAGGTTGCGGTTGAGATGTTGGCCAGAGCTGTAGTCATCTAAAGGTTTTATGTGGCTGAAAGGAACTCTTTCAAGATGGCTTACTCATATGGCTCTTGAAAGGAGGTCTCATTTCCTTACCACATGGATGGCATGTTTCATAAGGCTGCTTGAGTGTACAGCTCTTTGGGAGTGCCAAAATAAAGACAGATGGTTTGCTGGGGCTCCTGTCATTGGGAAGCCTGGAATCAATTTTGTCATCCTTGCTGCTAAGCCTGTCAAAAGCGTTCTTCAGTATCTCAGTCATCTCACCCAAAATTGACAAGTGCCATCAAGGCCAAAGAGGCAATGTTTGGGTAATCTCTCTGAATCTCTGATTTCTCCAATATCTCAGATAAGTTATTCTTTAATCTTGTTAGCTTTCTTGACTCACCCTGGTCATTGTTTTATGTATGTTATCTATTCTTTCCAGTTTTCCTTTGTTGGTAGGATGAGCTGAATTACTTTGGCCACCATCACTGAAGTCCAGAGTCTCCCTGTTCTTTATAGCAATTATTAAAAACTAGTAAGATCAGATTATAAGCAAATAAAGGCTCTTAACAAAAAATATGAAGAAATTACAAGTTTCTGTCCTTTGTTGCAAAAATATTGCTCATATTCTGGAAATGGACATAGAAAATCTTGCATACCTTGCTTGTAAGCACAAACGATAATTATCCCATTTACTTCTAATGAGGAGGAACACAGTTGAATGGTAGTAAGGGATCTCTGTCTTCATGAATATAATTTTTTTGGGGAGCCCTAATAACATAGACTGTAAATGGAATGGACAAACTTATGTGGCATTTTGAATTTACACTTGATAAAGAGGAAGAAAAGAGAGAAAGAAGGAGAGAGAAGGGTGGAGGGAGAAAGAGAACAAACTAGTTTGCGGTGATATTACTGCAAGCCTAAAACAGATTTATATGTAGTCCTGTGGGATAAACTGTCATGGAATTTAATTGCATAAGGATTGTGGTTGGATGTTACTGGAGATGGGGAGGAGAGTATGGTACTTTGGATCTGACGCTGAGCCCTGTGGAGAGAGGAACTTCAGGCAGAAGCTGACGTTGTTGCTTTAATGATGGGTGTATTGAAATGAGGGCATCACCAAAGCTCTTCTAATTCCCAGTGACAAGTGAGACACAGAATGGTCATAAAAGGTTTGGCACTGAGAACTCTGTGGGAATCAAGTGCCATTTAAGTAGTTTGGTGCTGTGACAATGAGACATCTAATGAAACTTCAATAGGCAACTGGAATTATGTTATGGAGTGTGAGTTAGAATTTAATAAGGAAAAGTCAAATTTGGCAATCATTAGGCCAGAGGTGAGATAAATATTCTCAGAAACAAGGATATTGTTAAAAATGAACTGTAAAAAATTTTTATTTCAAAGACACAGTTCATTTATACTTGCATTTCTTTATTCTTGACATATCCCTGAGTTGTGATGATTAGATCATTCAAAGTTGAAGGGTTTTGTAAAAGGAACATAAAGAACAGAGAAGCAGTGATACCATTGAAAGGAGTTTGTCAGGTAGCAGAGTAGGATTAGCTTGCAGGTGAGGGCTTAAGGTTAAAGAAATGAAAAGAAAAATGGAATTAAGAATGAGTCATTAATTCTCTATAAACTGGAATATAGTTTATAATAAATTAACTGTCATAATTAGAAAGACATAAGGGCTCAGTCTCAGATACCAGAAAGCATTCATTAGACAGAATCAAGGATAAATTTGGAGATGAATGATTTCTGTGAACTTATCTTTCTTCTTTCCTCAGGTCACTTTTCAGACAGTTCAGAATTCACTACCTGGGGCACTAGGAAGTCCGTTTCCCTCTTGCTCCTCTATCTCCTTCCCATTTCTATTCCTCCCTCTACCAGGCTCCTAGATTATCCTGGATGTTCACATTCTCCACACTGGAGATCTATCGAACAAACAAAACTTTCCTTGTGCAGTTAATTTATTATCATGGTAAATTTCTCCTTTCCACTTGGTGTGAGCATGGGGTGGGATGAAAGAGATAAAGGGGAGAGAGAATCCTGCCCTACCCTTCTAGTAAAGCTCAGGTGGAACAAAGGTAGGAAGGGGACAGAGTTTCCAGTCCTGTCTTATATGTAAATGATGAAATTATATATTCTTTACATGGAAATACAGTAGTCAAGAAATGGCCATGTATTATAGAAGGCTTTTAAATGTTTCAAATGCTATTTTAAGATTATCAGAGTGTAGGCATTGAAGGGGAGGGTGTAGAAATATGCAGAGTCAAACTTCCTTTTTAATGTAGGCATTTATAGCTATAAAATTCCCTCTGAGTCATGCTTGGACTCAATTCTATGTTTTTATAGATGATATTTTTGTTTTTATTAATCTCATAGTATTTTCTAATTTCCTTTCTGATTTCCCCATTGGTTATTTCAGAGTATGTTGTTTAATTTCCTTAATTTTCTTCTGTTATTGACTTCTTTCATTCCATTGTCATCAGAGAATATACTTTGTATGATTTCAGTTCCTTAATTAATGAGAATTGTTTTATGGACTAATATATGGTCTATTTTAGAGAATATTCCATGTGTACTTGAGTGGAATATGTATTTTTCTGTTACAGAATGGAGCATTCTATAGATGTCTGTTAGGTCTAGTTTGTTTATAGTGTTGTTTAAGGCTTTAATTTCCTTACTGATTTTCTGTAGAGCTGTTCTGTCCATTATTGAAAATAAGGGTATTGAAACTTCCAATTATTGCTATTCAGATATCTGTTTCTTTCTTTTATTCTGTCAGTTTTTACTCCTGTATTTTGGGGTTGTTTTTAGTTGCTTATGTATTTACAAATGTTATATTCTCTTGGTTGATACTTTTTATCATTATACTATGTCATTCTTTGTTTCTAAAAACAATTTTTAAAATTAACATATAATGTATTATTTGCCCCACGGATATAGGTCTATGAATCAACAGGCTAACATATTTCACAGCACTCACCATAACACATACCCTCCCCAATGTCCATAACCCGCACCCTAACCTACTACCCAAACCCCCCAGCAACGCTCAGTTTGTTTCATGAGATTAAGAGTCTCATATGGTTCTTACTCCTCCCCGTCCCATCTTGTTTCATGTTTTTCCTCCTTAGCCCACATGACCTCCCACCCTGCCTCACAAATACCTCATATCTGAGAGCTCCTATGATAATTCTCTTTCTCTGATTGACTTATTTCACTTTGCATAATACCCTCTAGTTCCAGCCACTTCATTGCAAATGGCAAGATTTTGGGTTTTTTGATGGCTGCATAGTATTCCATTGCATATATATACACTATATATACACCACATCTTCTTTAACCATTCATCTGTTGATGGACATCTAGGTTCTTTCCATAGTATGGCTAGTGTGGACATTGCTGCTATAAACATTTGGGTGCATGTGACCCTTCGGATCACTACATTTGTATCTTGAAGGTAAATATCCAGTAGTGTGATTGCTGGGTTGTAGGGTAGCTCTATTTTCAACTTTCTGAGGAACCTCCATACTATTTTCTAGAGTGGCTGTACCAGCTTGCATTCCCACCAACAGTGTAGGAGGGTCCCTCTTTCTCCGCATCCTTGCCAACATCTGTCATTTCCTGACTTGTTAATTTTAGCCATTCTGACTGGTGTGAGGTGGTATCTCACTGTGGTTTTGATTTGTATTTCTCTGATGCCGAGTGATGTTGAACACTTTTTCATGTGTCTGTTGGCCATTTGGATGTCCTCTTTGCAGAAATATCTATTCATGTCTTCTACCCATTTCTTGATTGGGTTATTTGTTCTTTGGATGTCGAGTTTGAGAAGGTCTTTATAGATTTAGGACACTAGCCCTTTATCTTATATGTCATTTGTAAATATCTTCTGCCATTCTGTCAGTCATCTTTTGATTTTGTTGATTGTTTCCTTTGCTGTGTAAAAGCCTTTGATCTTGATAAAGTCCCAGTGGTTCATTTTTGCGCTTGCCTCCCTTGCCTTTGGAGACGTATCTAGGAAGACGTTGCTGTGGCTGAGATTGAAGTGGTTCTTCTGTGTTCTCAAGGATTTTGATGGATTCCTGTCTCACACTGAGGTCTTTCATCCATTTTAAATCTGTTTTTGTGTGTGGTGTAAGGAAATGGTCCTGTTTCATTCTTCTGCATGTGGCTGTCCAATTTTCCCAGTACGATTTGTTGAAGAGACTGTCTTTTTTCCATTGAATATTCTTTCCTGCTTTGTCGAAGATTAGTTGACCATAGAGTTGAGGTTCCATTTCTGGGCTCTCTATTCTATTCCATTGATCTAAGTGTCTGTTTTTGTGCCAGTACCACACTGTCTTGACGATTACAGGTTTGTAATAGAGCTTGAAGTCTGGAATTGTGGTGTTGCCAACTTCAGTTTTCTGTTTCAACATTCCTTTGGCTTTTTGGGGTATCCTCTGGTTCCATATAAATTTTAGGATTATTTGTTCCATTTCTTTAAAAAATTTTGATGGTATTTTGAGAGGGATTGCATTAAATGTATAGATTGCTTTAGGTAGCATAGACATTTTCACAATATTTGTTCTTCTAATCCATGAGCATGGAATGTTTTTCCATTTCTTTGTGTCTTCCTCAATTTCTTTCATGAGCACTTTGTAGTTTTCTGAGTATAGATTCTTTGCCTCTTTGGTTAGGTTTATTCCTAGGTATCTTATGGTTTTGGGTGCAATTGTAAATGGGATCAACTCCTTAATTTCTCTTTCTTTTTTTTTTTAATTTTATTTATTTTTTTGTCAGAGAGAGAGAGGAAGAGAGTGAAGATAAGCAAGGAGAACAGCAGGCAGAGGCAGAAGCAGGCTCCCTGCTGAGCAAGAAGCCCGATGTGGGACTCGATCCCAGGACTCTGGGATCATGACCTGAGTTGAAGGCAGACACCCAACTGACTGAGCCACCCAGGTGTCCCTTAATTTCTCTTTCTTATGTCTTGCTGTTGGTGTATGGAACTGCAACTGATTTCTGTGCATTAATTTTACATCCTGATGCTTAACTGGATTCCTGTATGAGTTCAAGCAGTCTTGGAGTGGAGTCTTTTGGGTTTTGCCATAAAGTATCATATCATCTGCAAAGAGTGAGAGTTTGACTTCTTCTTTGCCAATTTGGATGCCTTTTATTTCTTTTTGTTGTCTGATTGCTGAGGCTAGGGCTTCTAGGACTATGTTGAATAGTGGTGATAGTGGAAAGCTCTGCCATGTTCCTGACCTTAAGGGAAAAGCTCTCAGTTTTTCATCATTGAGAATGGTATTTGCTGTGGGTTTTTCATAAATAGCTTTGATGATGTTGAGATATGTACCCTTTTTCCCTATAGTTTGAGAAGTTTTGATCAGGAAAGGATGCTGTGTTTTGTCAGATTCTTTTTCAGCATCAGTTGAGAGTATCATATGGTTCTTGTTCTTTCTTTTATTAATGTATTGTATCACATTGATTGATTTGCAGATGTTGAACCAACCTTGCAGCCCAGGAATAAATCCCACTTGGTCATGGTGAATAATCCTTTAAATGTACTGTTGGATCCTATTGGTTAGTATTTTGTGAGAATTTTTGCATCTGTGTTAATCAAGGATATTGGTCTGTAATTCTCTTTTTTTGATGGGGTATTTGTCTGGTTTTGGGATCAGGGGAATGCTGGCCTCATAAAATGAGTTTGGAAGTTTTCCTTCAATTTCTATTTTTTGTAACAGTTTCAGAATTGGTATTGATTCTTCTTTAAATGTTTGGTAGAATTCCCCTGGGAAGCCATCTGGCCCTGAGCTCTTGTTTGTTGAGAGATTTTTGATGACTGCTTCAATCTCCTTACTGGTTTTGGGTCTGTTCACGTTTTCTATTTCCTTCTGGTTCAGTTTTGGTAGTTTATTTGTCTCTAGGAATGCATCCATTTCTTCCAGGTTGTCAAATTTGTTGACATATAGTTGCTCATGATATGTTCTTATAATTGTATTGCTTTGGTGCTGGTTGTGATATCTCCCCTTTCATTAATGATTTTATTAATTTGGCTCCTTTCTCTCCTTTTCTTTTTGATAAGTGTGGACAAGGGTTTATCAATTTCATTAATTCTTTCAAAGAACCAGCTCCTAGTTTTGTTGATTTGTTATATTGTTCTTTTGGTTTCAATTTCATTGATTTCTGCTCTGACCTTTTTTTTTTAATGGTTTGATCTTTATTATTTCTCTTCTCCTGATGGTTTTAGGCTTTCTTTGCTGTTTTTTCTCCAGCTTCTTTAGGTGTAGGGTTAGGTTGTGTATTTGAGACCTTTCTTGTTTCTTGAGAAAGGCTTGTATTGCTATATACTTTCCTCTCAGGATGGCCTTTGCTGTCCCAAAGATTTTGAACAGTTGCGTTTTCATTTTCATTTGTTTCCATGAATTTTAAAAAATTCTTTTTTAATTTCATTGTTGACCCATTCATTTTTTAGTAGAATGCTCTTTAGCCTCCATGTGTTTGAGTTCTTTCCAACTTTCCACTTGTGATTGATTTCTAGTTTCAGAGCATTGTGGTCTCAAAATATGCAGGGAATGATCCCAGTTCTTTGGTACTGGTTGAGACCTGATTTGTGACCCAGGATGTGATCTATTCAGGAGGATGTTCCATGTACACTAGAGAAGAATGTGTATTCTGTTATTTTGGGATGGAATGTTCTGAAAATACCTGGGAAGTGACTCTGGTCCAGTGTGTCATTTAAAACCTTTATTTCCTTGTTGATCTTTTGCTTAGATGATCTGTCCATTTCAGTAAGGAGGTTATTAAAGTCCCCTACTATTATTGTAGTATTATTGATGTGTTTCTTTGGCTTTGTTATTAATTGGTTTTTATAATTAGCTACTCCCATGTTAGGGGCATAGATATCTACAATTGTTAGATATTCTTGTTGGATGGTCCCTTTAAGTATGATATAGTGTCCTTCCTCATCTCTTATTATAGTCTTTGTCTTAATATCTAATTTATCTGATTTGAGGATTGCAACCCTAGCTTTCTTTTGATGTCCATTAGCATGGTAAATTGTTTTCCACCCCCTCACTTTAAATCTGGAGGTATCTCTGAGTTTAAAATGAGTTTCTGGTAGACAGCATATCTATGGGTCTTTTTTTTTTTTTTAATCCATTCTGATACTCTGTTTCTTTTGATTGGGGCATTTAGCCCTTTTACATTCAGGGTAACTATTGACAGATATGAATTTAGTGCCATTGTATTGCCTGTAAGGTAACTGTTAACTGCATATTGTCTCTGTTCCTTTCTGGTCGATGTTCCTTTTAGGCTCTCTCTTTGCTTGAGGACCCCTTTCAATATTTCCTGTAGGGCTGGTTTGGTGTTTGCAAATTCCTTTAGTTTTTGTTTGTCCTGGAAGCTTTTTATCTCTCCATCTATTTTCAATGACAGCCTAGCTGGATATAGTATTCTTGCTGCATATTTTTCTCGTTTAGTCCTCTGAATATAGCATGCCAGTCCTTTCTGACCTGCCAAGTCTCCATGGATAGGTCTGGTGCCAATCTAATATTTCTGCCTTTGTGTGTTCCAGACCTCTTGTTTTGAGCTGCTTTCAGGATTTTCTCTTTGCCAATAAGACTTGTAAGTTTTACTATTAGACGAGGAGGTGTAGACCTATTTTTATTCATTTTGAGGGGGATTCACTGTGCCTCCTGGATTTTGATGCTTGTTTCCTTTGCCAAATTAGGGAAATTCTCTACAATAATTTGCTCCAACATACCTTTTGCCCCTCTCTTTCTTTCCTCTTCTTCTGGGATCCCATTTATTCTAATATTGCTGTGTCTTATGGTGTCACTTATCTTTTGAATTCTGCCTTCATGGTCCAGTAGTTGTTTGTCTCTCTTTTTCTCAGCTTCTTTATTCTCAGTCATTTGGTCTTCTATATCACTAATTCTCTCTTATGCCTCATTTATCCTAGCAGTAAGAGTCTCCATTTTTAATTGTACCTCATTAATAGCTTTTTTTATTTAAACTTGGTTAGATTTTAGTACTTTTATTTCTCCAGAAAGGGATTTTATTTCTCCAGAAAGGGATTCTCTAATATCTTCCATGCTTTTTTGAGTCCAGCTAGCAGCTTGATAATTGTCATTTTGAACTCTAGTTCTGACATATTACTAATATCCGTATTGATTAGGTCCCTAGCCATCAGTACTGCCTCTTGTTCTTTTTTCTGTGCTGAGTTTTTCCACCTTGTCATTTTATTGATTTAAGAATAGATGAATGAAAGAGCAAAATATGAAAAGGGTAGCAACGACCTCAGAAAAATCAGAAGAGAGCCAAAACCAGGGGTGGAAGAAAAAAGTAGGGGTTAGGAAAAAAGAGAAAAAAAAATTTAAGTAAAATAAAAAAGAGAAAAAAATATATATTAGACTTGTGTTTAGAACAGAGCCCCACACCTGATTTTGTGTGTTTTTTTGGTCTGTTAGAAGAAACTACCTCCCAAAATTTTAAAGAAAGAAAAAACTTATAAATAAACTAAAATAAGGGTAAACACTATGAAGGGATGGAATATGAGTGTAAATGTGAAAATTAAAAAAGATTCTAAAAAAGATATTGATAAGAGGTTGGTTGTAAAAGAGAAAAAAAGGAATAAAAGAGTAAATAATGTGATCAGGCTGGAGACTATAACCAAGCTGTGTGCTAGATTTAGGGTATATTTTGACCTATTAGAAGAAATTATATCCCAAAATTTAAAGGAAAAAAAAACCCCTATGTGTATACTAAAAGTAAAGTTAAATACAATGAGGGGGATAAACTATCAATGTAATAGTGAAAATTAAAAAAGATTTTTTAAAAGGTATTGGTAGAGTACTAGTTAAGAAACGCCAAAATAGGAAAGCGAAAAATAAAATAAAAAAATAAAACAAGAAAAAAACAAAATAAAAAAAATTCAGCTCTGAAAAACTAAAGGATCATAGGGGAAAAAGCCATGAATTCTGTGTGTTGGTTTTTTTCCTAACTCTGGAGTTCCGCAGTTTTCACTGATTGTTGAACTTGGTGTTGGCTGGATATTCTCGCTGATATTCTGGGGGAGAGGCCCATTGCAATGAATCTGAAATGTCTTTGCCTGAGGCGGAATTGCCCCACCCTTGCCAGGGGATGGGCCAAAGCAATTTGCTCCGGTTCGCTCTTGGGAGTCTTTGTTCCCTGAGCGCTTTCCGTACTACCCTGGAGGCTGAGAATGAAAATGGCGGCCTCCCAGTCTCTGTCCCGGAGGAGCCGAGCACTCAGGGCCCCGCTCCTCAGTGCACCCTCAGAAAAAAGCAGTCAGTCACTACCGTCCCTCTAGTCTCCAGCTGCGCTCGGAGCTCACCCGGCCTGTGACTGAGCGTTTCTGTCTCTGGTGCACAGCCCCGGCTGAAGTCTCCAAACCCAGCAGATTCCTGCCACGTGCTCCTGCGCTGCTCCTCCTGGAGGAGGAAGGAAGGGATCTCTCCGGAGCTGCCCCTTGTGGGGTCCTGCTCAAAGAGCAAAGCAGATCATGGTAAGCCCAAGCTGATAGCTCACTGGGCGGCTCCGTTTCTGCCGTTGGCTTCCCCAGTCCAACATCTGGGGGCTCTGCCACACTCAGACACCCCCTCTCCCTCCATGACCCCACGGGTCCTGAAACCACACTGTTCACGAGGGCTAAGCCCCCTGCTTAGCCTCTGGAGTGATGTCCCTCAGTGGAACAGACTTTAAAAGTTCCAATTTTGTGCTCAGCTGCTCTGTGGCTGCCGGGAGCCGGCCCCTCCCCCTGTGGTCTATTTTTTGGTCACTTTGGATTCGCTATTCCACATGTCCTACCTTCCAGAAAGTGGTCAATTTTCTGCTCCTAGAATTTCCAGCTTATTGTTTGGTTTAATGGGGGATGAAGGTTGGAGTTCTCTACTCTGCCATTTTTGATAATGTCAGTTGTTTTTTTGAGGATACTGATTTCTTTTGCCAGTTTGGCTCAGCTCAAACAGAAAATTTGTTTTTTTCCCATAAGAGAGCAGTAGCTGAAGTTTCATTTTATTTCCTCTAGACTTATCTAAGCTGATTATAGTTTGCCCTGTGCAAACATGGTTCAAGAGTTAGCCAGAGATTTGAGCAGAGATTAAATACAGAATTTGGGACACTCTTTTCTGGCTTTCTTCTTCATGAGGTGTCATTTCTTTCCCAGATGTTGTGGTTACCTTGGAGTCTTTCCTTAACCTGTTAAGCTTGTAAGACTATGTGTTTCTCTCTAGTTTTTAAGTGTCCCAAATATCATGTACTTGGTTCTCGGTTGTGAGCTTTTAAGTAATTTAAGAAGAGTACTTACAGTGGAGTTTTAGGCATCTTCTAATAGGGGAAGTTATATTAGGGATTTGATATCTGTATTAGTCTTCTATATCTGCCATAGCAAAACAACCCAGAATGGGTGACTTAAACAACAGAAATTTATTTCTTACCATTCTGAAACCTGGAAGTCTAAGACCAGGGTGTTAGCAAGTTCGGTTTTCCCTGATACCTTTCTAGCTTTGTTGCAGCTAGCCACCATTTGGTGTATCCTCACATGGCTTTTTCTCTGTACATGCATAGAAGACCTCTGATGTTTCTCCCTCTTTTTATAATGACACCAGTTTTGCTGGATCAGGGCCTCACTCATATATCCTCATTTATCCTTAATTACCTCTTTAAAGTTCCTGTCTCCAAATGTAATCCCAGTGGCAGTTAGGACTACAACATAACAAATTTGGAGGAAAACATTTCAGTCCATAGCAGCATCTTGTTAGTCTCATAACATAAGTGAGATCAATGATAGTTGTGTTTGTTCCTCTGAGGCAAGCTTGTAAAATTTAAAAATAAAAAATAGAAAAATTCAAAATCAGTTTTCCAAAGAAAATATCTGAATTGGGGAGTCACTGGCCACTCCTGGATGTCTGGGCAACAATTGAATACCAGAGCATTCCTTTATTTTCCTGCTAATGAAAACAAAATCTTCTCTTATAGAAGTTATTATCTGAATATTTCCAACTAATTACTAGTCCTATTTATTAATTTATTATGTTTTTAGTTGTTTTTAAGTTAACACACAGTGTTATATTAGTTTCAGGTATACAATATAGTATATCATGTTGATTAATTTGCAAATATTTAACCACTCTTGCATCCTGGAAATCAATCCCACTTGATGTGGTGAATGATTTTTTTTTTTTAATATACAGTTGAATTGGGTCTGCTGATATCTTGTGGAGGACTTTTGCATCTGTGTTCATTAGAGATACTGGCTTGTGGTTCTCTTTTTTGGTGGTGTCTTTATCAGATTTTGGTATCAGGGTCAGGCTGGCTTCATAAAAGGAATTTAGAAAATTTCCTTCCTCTTCTATTTTTTGGAATAGTTTGAGAAGACAGGTATTACTCTTCTTTTTTTCCCATTTTTTAAAATTTAAATTCAATTAGTTAACATACAGTGTTATATATAATAATATATACTATATATGTAATAATTAAATAATATACAATAATATATACCTATACATATGTAACATATACATATATAATAATACACATAACATAATAATACACATTATTAGTTTTAAGGGTAGAGAACAGTGATTCCTCAGTCTTATGTAATACCCAGTGCTCATTACATCACATGTCATCCTTAATGTCCATCACACAGTTACCCCATCCCTTCATCCCCCTCCCCTCCAGCAACACTCTGTTTGTTTCCCATTATTAAGAGTCTTATGGTTTGTCTCTGGTTTCATTTTTGATAGGGATTGCATTGAATATATATATTGCTCTAGGTAGCATAGACATTTAAACAATATTTGTTCTTCCAATCCATGAGCATCAAATGTTATTCCATTTCTTTGTATCTTCCTCAATTTCTTTTATGAATGTTCTATAGTTTTCTGAGTACAGATCCTTTGTGTCTTTGGTTAGGTTTATTCTAGGTACCTTATGATTTTTGATGCAATGGTAAATGGGATCAACTCCTTAATTTCTCTTTCTTCTGCTCATTGTTAGTGTATAGAAATGCAGCCAATTTCTGTGTATTGATCTTATTTCCTGCCACTTTGCTGAATTCCTGTATGAGTACAAGCAATTTGGGGATGATTCTTTTGGGTTTTCCACACAGAGTATTATGTCATCTGTGAAGAGTGAGAGTTTGACTTCTTCTTTATCTATTAAGATACATTTTATTTCTTTCAATTTCCTTGCTGGAAGTTTCAGTTTTGGTAGTTTATACATTTCTAGGAATGCATCCATTTCTTCCAGTTTACCTAATTTGTTGGTATATAGTTGTTCATAATATGTTCTTAAAATTGTTTGTATTTCTTTGGTATTGGTTGTGATCTCTTCTCTTCCATTCATAATTTCATTTATTTGGGTCCGTTCTCTTTTCTTTTCATAAATCTGGCCAGGGGTTAATTGATCTTACTAATTCTTTCAAAGAATCAGCTCCTAGTTTCGTTGATCTGTTCTACTGTTCTAGTAGATCTAGTCGATCAGGTAGATCTAGTGATCTGTTCTACTGTTCTTTTGGTTTCTATTTCATAGATTTCTGTTCTAATCTTTATTAATTCTCTAGAAACATGTAAACTGCTAAAACTGAAACAGAAATAAATAGAAAACCTGAACAGACCCATAACCAGCAAGGAAATTGAAACAGTAATAAAAAATCTCCCAACAAAGAGTCCAGGGATGGATGGCTTCTCTCTCTTCTATTGGGTTTAGGCATTATTTGCTGTTCTTTCTCCAGATACTTTGTGTGTAAGTATAGGTCATGTATTTGAGACCTTTCTTGATTCTTGAGAAAGGCTTGTATTACTAAATACTTTCTCTTAAGACTGCCTTTGTTGCACCCCAAAGGTTTTGAACCATTGTGTTTTCATTTTCATTTGTTTCCATGAATTTTTAAAATTCTTCTTTAATTTCCTGGTTGACCTATTCATTCTTTAGTAGGATGCTCTTTAGCCTCCATGTATTTTAGTTATTTCTAAATTTCCTCTTGTGATTGAGTTCCAGTTTCAAAGCATTGTCATCTGAAAATATGCAGGTGCTTCAAGTGGAACTGCACTGCCCTTGGGGGGAGGGGCAGGCTAACTAATTGGCTCCGGATTGCTTTATGTGGCTTTTGTTCCCTGAAGACTTTCTGCGCTGCTTTAGAGGGCGTGAATGAAAATGGCAGCCTCTCAGTCTCCAGCCCTAGAGCCAAAAGCTTTCATCCCCCACTCCTCAGTGTATTCTCAGAGAAAAGTAGTCCTTTCACTCCTGTCTCCCTGGTCTCCATCTGCACTCTGTGCTCACTCAGCCTGTGACTGAGTATTTCTATCTTAGGCATTTGACCCTGCTTCAAGTCTCCAAACCCTTGTCGTGGTTTGCGGTTTATAGCAATACCAAACTGAAGGCCCACTCCTGGGCTCGCTGACTGCAGCCAGCTTCCCTGCTCTGATGCCTGGGAACTCTGCTGGACTCAGGCACCACCATTCTTCCTGTGACCCTGGGTATCCTGAGACCACACTGTCCCACTTAGGATTCTGCTCTGCTTCACGACCTGATATCCCTTTCAGGCAGGGACATTCCTCACCAGAGCAGACTTCTAAAAGTTCCAATTTTGAAAAAAATAAAAAGTTCCAATTTTGCAGTTGCTGATATATCACTTTCAGGTAGCTGGCTTATGGAAGCTCCTACTCTAGATAATTCATCTTCCAATATATCACTTCAGATTCACTTTTCTGCACCTCCTACCTTGTAGAAAGTGGTTGCTTTTTTATTTGTAGAATTGCAGCATTCTTTTCTTAGATCTCCAGTTAAGTTAACAGGTGTTCAGAATGATTTGATATTTCTCTAGCTGAATTCCTGGGACCAGACAAAACTAAGGTCTCCTACTCCTCCACCATCTTGGAAAGTCTCTGTTATTACTCTTTAAATGTTTGGTAGAATTTGCCTCTGAAGCCAGACATGTGGTCCTGGACTTTTGTTTGTGGAGGGTTTTTTTTTTTTTTAAAGATTTTATTTATTTATTTATTTATTTGAGAGAGAGAGACTGAGAGACAGCATGAGAGGAAAGAAGGTCAGAAGGAGAAACAGGCTCCCCACTGAGCAGAGAGCCCAATGTGGGACTCCATCCTGGGACTCCAGGATCATGATCTGAGCCGAAGGCAGTGGCCCAACCAACTGAGCCACCCAGGTGCCCTGTGGAGGGTTTTTTGATCACTGATTCAATTTAATTTTTGGCAATCAGTCCACTCAAATTTTCCATTTCTTCCTGCTTCAGTTTTGGTAGGTTATATGGTTACAGGAATGTATCTATTTCTTCCAGTTTGTCCAATTTGTTGATATATAATTTTTCATATTATTCTCTTACAATCCTTTGTATTTCTGTGATGTTGGTTGTTATTTCTCCTCTTTCAATTCTGATTTTATTTGAATCCTCTCTCCCCCTCCTTCTCTGTCTCTCTTTGTGAGTCCTGCTAGAGGTTTATCAATTTTGTTGATCTTTCCAAAGAACCAGCTCCTGGTTTCATTGATCTGTTCTATTGTTTTTTTTGTTTGTTTGTTCGTTTTAGTTTCTACATTATTTATTTCTATTCTAATCTTTATTATTTCCTTCCTTCTGCTGGTTTTGGGTTTGTTTATTCTTCTTTTTCTTACTTCTTTAAGTCTAAAGTCAGGTTGTTTATTTGAAATTTTTCTTGTTTGTTGAGGTAGACTTGTATTGGTATAAACATTCCTCTTAGAACCACTTTTGCTGCATCCCAAAAATTTTGGACTGTTTTGTTTGATTTTCATTTGCTTCCATTAATTTAATTTTTGATTTCCTCTTTGATTTCTTGGTTGACCCATTCATTGTTTAGTAGCATGCTATTTAACCTTTAAGTATTTATGCTCTTTCCAGATTGTTTCTTGTGGTTGACTTATAGTTTCACAGCGTTGTGGTTGGAAAACATGCATGGTATGACTTTGATCTTTTTGAATTTGTTGAGACTTGATTTATGATAATATGTGATTTATTCTGGAGTGTGTTCCATGTGCACTTGAGAAGAATGTGTATTCTGCTGTTTTAGAATGGAATTTTCTAAATATATCTGTTAAATCCATCTGGTCCAGTGTATCATTCAAAGACCTTGTTTCCTTGTTGATTTTCTGTTTGGATGGGATCTGTCCATTGATGTAAGTGGGATGTTAAAGTCCCCTACTATTACTATATTTCTATTGATTAGTTCCTTTTTGTACCTTATGTTGGTTATTAACAGTTTTATGTATTTGGATGCTCCTATGTTTGGTGCATAAATATTTATCATTGTTATATATTCTTATTGGATATTCCCTTTGTTCTTAGTACTAATATTTGTAGAATATTTTATTTTTAAGTAATCTCTACATCAACGTGGGGATGGAACCTAAAATCCCATGATCAAGAGTTGTATGCTCCAACAACTGAGCCAGCCAGGTGCCCTGTCTGTTTTGTTAATATATAGTCTCTTTGTCTCCTGTTACAATCTTTGTTTTAAAGTTTATTTTGTCAATATAAGTATTGCTATTCCTTGCTTTCTTTTGACATACATTTGCATGATAAGAATCTCCATCTCCTCAGTTTCAATCTGCTGATGTCTTTAGGTCTGAAATGAATCCCTTTCAGCACTTTGAATATATCATTTCACTCCTTTCTGGCCTGTAAAGTTTCTGCTAAAAATCCATGGATATCCTTATGAGGGTTTCTAGTGTATGTAACTATTTTCTTTTGTTTTGTTGCTCTAAAAATTTTTTCTTTATCACTCCCCCCCCCCCCATTTTAGTTACTATGTGTCTTGGTGTGGACCTCCTTGGGTTGATTTCATTGGGGGAATCACTGTTCCTCCTGGGTCTGGATATCTGTTTCCTTTCCCGGATTAGGGAAGTTTTTTAGCTATTCTTCAAATAAATTTTCTGCCCCCTTTGCTCTCTCTTCTTCTTCTGGGATCTCTATAATGTGAATATTATTATGCTTGATGGAGTCACAGAGTTCTCTAAATCTATTCTCATTGTGCATATTTTTTTTTTTTCATTTGTTAAGCTTGATTACTTTCCATTACTCTGTCTTCCAGGTCATTAATTAGTTCCTGTGCTTCATCTAGCCTGCTATTTATTCCATCTAATGTATTTTTAATTTCATTTATTGTGTTTTTCATCTCTGGTAATTTTTTTATTTCTTTGTTAATGGTCTCACTGATGTTCTCCACTCTTTTCTCAAGTCCAGTGGGTATCTCTATGACCATTACTTTAACTTCTCCATCAGGCATATTACTCATATCTGTTTTGCTTAGGTCTCTTGCTATGGTTTTGAGACATATTCCTCTGTCTCCTAATTTTGTCTTAACTCTCTGTCTATTTCTGTTAGGAAGTCAGTTACATCTCCTGCTCTTGGAGGTAATGGCTTTATGAAGAAGAGGCCCTATAATGTCCTGAAGTGCAGTGTCTCCTGCTCCCTAGGACCTGGCACCTCAGTGCTTGTCTCCTATATGTGTGTTGGGTATATCTTACTATTGTGTTCTGGCTGCTTTTTCCTTCATTCCGACCATCTGCAAGGCTCTCTTTGCCTTTTATAGCCATGGTTGGTCCCTGGATGTGTGGAGGCATGTTTTAACAAGTTCTAATCTGCTTATGAAATGAGCAGCCACCTCTGGAACTAGTGTCCCAGGTTGGGAGATGGCATGTTGGTGGGGCTTGTGGCAGTCTTCTGGGTGAGGGGACCTTCAGCACCAGGACTGAGGCAAGCATGACTGAAATGGGCAGGTCCACTGAAGTATGTAAGGGCAGGGTTGGTGTAAGCAAGTTAGGGAGGGAGTCTTTGTGTGGTGCTGGTCCCTGTAGGTGGTTGCATGTTTATGCTGTGGGGAGGGGGAGGAAAATGGCACTGGCCAGCTTCTTTGTTCCTGGATGGGTCTCTCTGGGATCTCTACCTCTCAGTCCCTGCTCTGAAATGAGTAAATACCTCCCTCCCATATGCCCCAGACATTTTTCAAACTGGGGCTTCTATACCGTAACTCTGCTATCTCATTAAGGGTATGACCTCAACTTCCAATTAGCAATAATCGCGCCTCGGATAAACCTCATTGGCTACGATACTGCCACTGCGCAAAGCTTGACCTCAACTTCCTAATGCTGTCTGGGCTCTCCCAGTGTTGAACCCACTGATTTTTAAAATTCCAGGCTTTAGGTTCTGCTAATTTTAAGAACTCATGAAAGATTGGCCCTCTTGCTTTTAAAGCCAAATGCTATGGGGATTCGTCTTCTCCATGTGGGGTCCCTGATATGATAGTCCATTTCTCACCCTTCTTGGTTTTCTCCTGACCCTGGATGACCACAGTCCATTTTGCTTCCAAGCTACATCTCCACCCTTCCTACCTTCTTAAATGTGCCCTCTTATCTACCTTTAATTTTTTCTGGTAGTCTTCAGGTTGTTTTCTGGGTTATTTAGAGTGATGTTAGCATTATTTAGTTGTATTCGTGGACCAAAGCAAGCTTAGTTTACTATTTTGCCATCTTCCTAGCCTCCCATGAGTTTTCTTTAAAAGCAAAGAAGAATCTATGTTTATCAGATTTATGAGCCATAAATAAATAAATTTTTAGAATTTTTTTTTAAATAAAAGCAAAGAAGCAATAACAAAAGTTAAAGTTCACAGATACTTTTTCTTCTCTCCCTAAGTAGAACAAATAAAAGTGCTGTGAGCAATGCAGAATCCATAATAGTTAGGAGTTATTTTATAAATAGAATTTAAGTTATTCTATAAATATCAGTTTCCTTTTAGATGGTGCCTCTGGATGCACATAGAGCCTCAGTTGGAGAATGTTCTTTGAACACACGTATTTCAGACAGTGATTTGAGTATCATGTTGTGGCTGGTATATGTAGTTATATAAATATTTTCAGAATGGGAGTATACTCTTGAGTTACCACTCCATGGTCACTAAATTCATAGTAAAATTCTACTTGAACTGTCCATTGGTCCTCTTTCTATGAAACTGGCTTTCACAAGATGGTAACCAGGAACTCACCTTTAATGCCAAATTCTAGGCCTGTTTCAAAGATTTGAGAGTACCCCTAAGAGAACCTTGTTGGTTCACTTTTGTGCCAAGTGATGGAGATCATATATCTTTAGCCAAATATTGGTGGGATACAAAAATTGAGATTGAGACCATTCCAGCAAATCTAGGATATATGCATTAGGATGTGGTATCTTATAAGGACAGGCCTAAAATGCCTGACAAAGAAAACAAACCAGGTTGTCTACTCACTGAATTGTTGCTAAAGAGAAACCCCTATTGGAATGGGTTGATGCTGGGTTTTCTGTAAATCTTCAGAACAACTTCAGAAGAAACCAGAGGATTCTGGTTCAGTTAGGGCCTTGCTGAAATGAAAATGATTATAATATCCATGGGATGTCCATAGCTTCCAGTGTACTTGCTAGGACTCATGACCAGTATGGACTTTGTTTTTCATTCTGTTTGCTAAAGGCTTTCAAGCAAACTAAATGAATCTTTCTTTTGATTATGTTTCTAACTGAATTACCATCTGCTATTTGGAAATCATAATTAGTTTTGAAATTTACATTTAAATATAAATTGTGCACTATCACACTGATTGGTCTGAGTCTAGGATAAGGAGAAGAGAATTATTCTTATAGTTTGGTCTTATTATTCACTCCAGTGCTTCATCTATTACATGGAATCCCAAATGTATCTTAAAAACCCTGATTGGTATATAGAGGCTTCAAATGCTTATTATTCTTTCCTCAGCTTCTCATATTTTCAGCATCTCTCATTCATTTAAGACACAGTTTTAATTTTCATGGCCACTGTGGCTTTTCTGTGTTCTCTTAAAGGAAAACTGCCAAAGTTGATATGTTCAAATTTGACTTTTCTTTCTATGTACATTTATACATTGCCAGAATCCTCCTGCTTTTTTACATGCTTTTGATTTTAATGGTTGATGCACTGCCAGTTGACTCAAGGACTAAGCAATTACAATAATGTCAGCCCTCAAATCTGATTGTATAAATCCAGAACAGTATGCTGCTTTTCTTTGTACTTAAAGAATGTAACAAGAACAGGGCCTGGGAATCAATTTAAGAACAATAGGCTGTTGAGTTAAAGCATCATTATCATTAAGAGGCTTTTTTACAATGCTTGGCATTTTTTGGAGATGCAGTGATTAGATCTAGATTCCTAGCCACTACTACCATGATTTATTAGGTGACCTTGGGCAAGTCCTTCTAATGCCTTTGAGCTTCCTCATTGGTAAAATAAGGGGTTGGAGTGGATATTTTACCAGGTGCCATTTAGATTCTTAAATTTGTGATTAATAAAGTTATTCTGCTGAATACTTTTAAAGTTAATCCCACTTTTATGAATGAAAATGGAACCACAGTGGTTTTAGAACTCAGGGTTATATGATAAGGCTTTTATGAGATTGATTTGAATTCCCAATTTTTGATCCACACTTGCACTGCTTTATTGGTTTTAAAACTTGAGTAGTATAAAAACAGTCTTTTTAGCAAAGAATATTTTAGACTTATGTTGACATAAATTATTTATTGTAAAATATGTAAATTTTTAAGAACATAAAATTAGGCATACATTTGTTATGCTTTTAGCTTCTATGGAATTGAAGGGGAATCAATAAATTAAGCATAAACAATCCTAAAAATTTAATTAACTAAATTGGATGATGATGATGATGATTTTTTTATTATTATTTTTTTCAGAAGCCAAATCATCTGCTGAAAGTTGTGTTTGATCCTGTCTGTTATGGAGTGGGTTTCTTTGAATTTGGCATATCTAATTCATAGTGACATGTCATGACTCAAATATTTAACCAATTTCTTTTATTTATTTGCACAGCAAACTGGGATATTATTTGGCCTCAACTAACTGCAAACATTATAATTTACCTACTTAATCTACCTTTCCCTTTTTCTCTTTAGCTTTTAACAATAGAAGCAGGACAACTTAGTGCCATTGTGAATGTGACACAAACATGGGCACTGAAGTCATGTGGCAGGAATTAGGAGTTGATTTGTTCATTAGTAATTCATATGCCAGATGCTTTTATGTTTCAGACCCTGCTTTAGGTACTGGCAATATGTAATGAATAAAAAAGAAAAAAGCTCTGCTCTCAGAGAGCTTATATTCCATTAGGAGTCATCAAGATAGATTTGGAATATTATTTTTAAATTATAATAAAATGAACATTAAAATATTCCTATAAGGAACTTGTTGATATTTGGAAATAAGTCTATGGCACATTTCAAAGAGGTCAGTGGATCCATATTAGAGAAAGATTGCTTTCTTTAGTTTCTTCCTTCTGCATTATGAACTTACTAACTTTTGTAATATATTTGAAAATAGACAAGTTTATCAAGTTCTCAACTTTTAATAGAATTTTAATCTGCAAGGAGTTGCAACCTGGGCCATCCTGCCCAGTGAACTAAGTTGAGGCAATATGGCAACATGGAAAGAGCATTTGTTTAGGGATCAAAAGACTGGGATTTTTGACTTATTCTGATATTAGCAGATTGTTGTGACCTTGAGGAGGGCATTTATCTCTCTGAACCTCAGTTTCCTCATCTGCAAAATTGCAGGGGAGCCCTGGTCATTCATTCTTTCCTTTTTTGGGAACTATAACCCTTTGAGAACTCATATCCATTCTTAGTGGCTTATGCACACAAAATTTTGCTTCTAAGATCAGAAGATTTATAAATTCCCACCACTCAGAAGTAGTCACTATTAATATTTGTTGTAAATTTTGTTTCATTCTTTTAGTTACTGTTTCCCCCATCTTAACAATATATTACGGAAATCTTTCCATGTAAAAAACTGGTCTTCTTCAACATAATTTTAATGGATGTACCATAATATATTTGAGCAGTGGCTTATTGCTGGACAGCATAGGAGATGCATTTGTCTGTTGTCGAATATCAATTCTCCCTCTTAGTGGTAATTGTATTCCATATTTCTTTGGTAAACTCCCACCTAATTTTTAGCCATATGTTTTGGGTGAGATTGTTCTAGCAAAGCCATTTGATCAGGGTGGATATGTAGCTAAGTTGTAGCTATTAAGATTTAAGAAGACTTTTATTAGAACTTCTGGGAAAAAGATTTTCATAATCTGTGTTTGGTAGTGTTCAAATGATAGCCATTAGTTGGTCCAGTTAGAAGATGAAACTGACCTTCAGAATAAGCAGACTCAAAGGATGGGTGCAGGTGACATTATTGGAACTAGAAGATAGCCCTGAAATCTGCCTCCTTTGGAGATTTTTCAGTTGTAAACAAAAGCCAATAAATAAATTTTCTTTGAGTTCTTGATCACTTGTAATCTAAAACACTCTAAATATAGGCATTTAGATTATTTTCAAGATATTGGCTCTTTGTAAATAATGCTATATAAATAGCCTCATATTGTTAACTCTTTGGAATATCTTTAATTATTTCTTTAGTGTTAATTCCTAAAAGTAGATGTCATGTTAATTTTTTGGCATGATTATCAGGTTTTGTTTTCTGAGTCACATATGGCAGTACTGATTCAGTTAAAAATTGATATAAATTGAATGATTAATTGCCTTAAATCAGTGATAGTGTAACATTCTGACCTGAACCAATCTGCTGTCATACATTGCACTTTGTTGTTATGCTTCTGTAATCTGTTAGAAAGAGCTTTTCCTTCTTTTTTACTCATTTATTCATCCTCCTCCATTAGCTTATATCTTATACTATCAGTAGGTACTCTTCCATTCTTGTTTCCTTAAATGGATTATAATTCTTTATCATTTTAAAAATAACCTTTTTATTTTGGAATATTTAGTTACATAGAAAAATTATAAAGATAGTATAGGGAGAGTTCTGGAGTGACTCAGTTGGTTAAGAGTCCAGCTCTTGATTTTGGCTCAGGTCATGACCTCAGGTTGTGAGACTGAGCCCTGTGTGGGGTTGTAAGCTCTCTCTCTCTCTTTCTCTCTCTTAAATAAATAAATATATATTTTTTAAAAAAGATAATATAGGGAGAGTTTCTGTATAATCCTCTCACGGTTTCACCAATGTTAACATCTTACATGAACATGACATATTTATGAAAACTAAGGAAAAAAACTAAAAAACTTATCTGTGGAATATGCTAGTTGCTAGATTAGAGACTTTATTTGACTTCCACAAGTTTTTCCACTAATATTCTTTTTCTGTTTCAGGATTCAGTTCAGAATACCACAGTTCGTTCGTTCATTTGTCCGTTTATTTATTTATTTATTTATTTAATTAATTAATTTTTAGGATTTTATTTATTTACCAGAGAGAGAATGAGAGAGAGTGAGAGCATAAGCAGAGGGAACAGCAGGCAGTGGGACAAACAGGCTCCCTGATGAGCAAGGAGCCTGATGCAGGACCCTATCCCCGGACCCTGGTATCATGACCTGAACTGAAGGCAAACGTTTAACTAACTGAGCCACTCAGGTGTCCCCAGAATATCACAGTTCATTTAGTCTATATGGTTCCTTAGTTTCCTCAGATCTGTGATGGTTTCTTAGTCTTTTCTTGTTTTCATAACCTTGGTAGTTTTGAAGATTACTGGTCAGGTATTTTGTGGATACCCCCATACTTTGCCTTAGTTTAATATTTTCTCATTATTAGATTGGGTTTATGGGTTTTGGGGAAGAATAGAAAGGGGTAAGATACTCTTCTCATTGGGTTATATTAAGTGGTACACCTTAACCTGCTTTATCACTGAAGATTTTAACTTTGATCACTTGTTGAAGGTAGTGTCTGCCAGATTTCTCTTGAAAATTTCTATTTTTCCCTTCCTTTCTCTATTTTTTGGAAGCTAGGCCCTATGCTTTGGGAGGTATCCCACACTGAAAGGGATTTAAATTAAGCTTTACTTCTCAAAGTGGGGAATATCTACATATATTGTTTAGAGTTCATCTGTAAGGAAAATTTGTCCCTTTGCTCCCATTTATTTATTAAATCATTTATATCAGTATTAACTCATGCCTATTTATTTTATGCTTTGGGTTAAATTCAGTACTACACTATTAACTTTGTTGCCCACATTGTTCCTGTTTCAGCCATTTGTAGTTCTTTCAGTATGGCTTCTGAGTTTTTTTCACACGTTCCTCCCTAGCCCACAACTTTCTTACTTTTGGGGCATCACAAGTATGACTGAACATTGAGAAAACAAAGAACCGAATTAAAAAATGGGTAGAGGGGGCACCCGAGTGGCTCAGTGGGTTAAGCCTCTGCCTTCGGCTCAGGTCATGATCTCAGGGTCCTGGGATCGAGTCCTGTATCAGGCTCTTTGCTCAGTGGGAAGCCTGCTTCCCCCCCCCCCCCCGCCTGCCTCTCTGCCTACTTGTGATCTCTCTCTCTCTCTGTCAAATAAATAAAATTAAAAAAAAAAATGAATAGAGGACCTGAACAGACACTTTTCTCAAAGAAGACATACAAATAGCCAAAGACACATGAAAAGATGCTGAACACTACTAATCATCAGGGAAATGCAAATCAAAACCACAATGAGGTATCACCTCACACCTACTAAAATGGCTAAGATCAAAAGTACAAGAAACAAGTGTTGGTGAGCTTATGGAGAAAAGGAACCCTCATTCACTGTTGGTGGGAATATAAATTGGTGCCACTTGGAAAACAGTATGGAGGTTACTCAAAAAATTAAAGTTAGAAAAAGTGTATGGTTCAATAATTTTATTATTGGGTATTTACGTAGGGAAAACAACACTAAATGAAAAGAGTTATGCACTCCTATGTTCATTACAGCATTACTTGTAGTGGTCAAGACATGGAAGCAACCTAAGTGTTCATCAATAGATGAAGGGATAAAAAAATGTGGTATATCACACACACACACACACACACACACACACACACACACACACACACACTACAGCATGTTAAACAGCCATAAAAATGGATGAAATCAAGACATCATGGATGGACCTAGAGGGTATTATGCTAAGTGAAATAAGTCAGATTGACAAAGACAAATACCATATGATTCCACTCATAAAAGAAATCTTTTTTTTTTTTAAAGATTTTATTTATTTATTTGACAGAGAGATCACAAGTAGGCAGAGAGGCAGGCAGAAAGAAGATGGGGAAGCAGGCTCCCTGCCAAGCAGAGAGCCCGACATGGGGCTCGATCCCAGGACCCTGAGATCATGACCTGAGCCGAAGGCAGAGGCTTTAACCCACTGAGCCACCCAGGCGCCCCTCATAAATGAAATCTTAAAGAAAGAATAAAAAAACAGAAAACAGACTCAGAACAATAAATACAGAGAATAAACTGATGTTTGCCAGAGGGGAAATAGATGGGGGGTTGGGCAAAATGGGTGAAGGAGAGTGGGAGATTTAGACCTCCAGTTATGGAATGGGTTAAGTCACAGGAATAAAAAGCAGAACATAAGGAATATAGTCAATGATATTATAAGTGATGTAATTGGACAGATGGTAGTTATACATGTGAACATCGTGTAATGTATAAACTTGTCAAATCACTAAGTTGTACACCTGAAACTAATGTAACATTGTGTGTCAACTATACTCAAATAATATGCTCCAGGCTAATTTTGTAATTTCCTTCTCTAGTCTTAGAATCAGCTATTTCTCCAAATATTATTTTTTTATTTAAAAAAATTTTTCCAAGATTTTCCCCATGAGAACCTTTTTAAGCTGGCTTCTTGGTTATTTTAACATGTCCCATCAATTTTTGAATCATATCATGAATGGATCTGTATATTATCACATTGTCAAATATCAATACTAATAATATTATTACTACTAAAAATAACAATATAAAAATAACAAAGAAATAATGAACATTTATTGAATGTTTTCTATATTTAGACATGTTTTAAGTGTTTATGTGTATCAATAGATTATTTTATTTTGAAATTATATAAGTAAGTACAATTATCATTTTACAAATGAGAAAAGTGAGTCATAGATAAGACAAATAAATCACCCAGGGTCACACATCTGGTAAGTGGCTGAGCTAGGGTAAAATACTCAAATACAGGTTTCAGTATTTGAAATTATTTCAACTCAGTGAGGATATATAGTACATTGCAGATATATGTAGCTTCATATAGAGAAATGAGGTCACAAAATAAATTTATTTCCAAGATATTATTTATTCTAAACCATCCCTCCTCGGGGCACCTGAGTGGTTCAGTCGGTTAAGCATCTGCCTTCTGCTGAGGTCATGATCTCAGGGTCTTGGGATTGAGTCCCACATAGGGCTCCCTATTCAGTGGGGCACCTGCTTCTCCCTTTCCCTCTGCTGCTCCCCTCGCTTGTGCTCTCTCACTCTGTCAAATAAATTAAAAAAAATCTTAAAAAAAAAAGAAAACTTCCCTCCTGAATGAGCGATGGCTATGGGTGCTTCCTGTGGCTGGGGTCAGACTCTGAAGTTGTATGGGAGAAAGAAGGTTGAATATGGTTTTTGAATTTCAGAACATGGAGCCAAGGGAGCGCTGAAGTTCACAGGTGTAGTGGACATTATGGTTGCTTCTTCAACATCTGTTCCTCCTCTTGATCACCTGATTTTTCATTTCACTATTTACTCCTCTTTGACTTAGCTCATGTGTTTGTGGGAATTTCACATGACTCCTGTCTCTTGGAAAGGGGTTGTACATGTAGCAACATAATCCTGGCAACTGGCCAAAATTTTGGTTCAGAAATGACACATGGGGGACGCCTGGGTGGCTCAGTTGGTTGAGCAGCTGCCTTCGGCTCAGGTCATGATCCCGGCGTCCTGGGATCGAGTCCCGCATTGGGCTCCTTGCTCGGCGGGGAGCCTGCTCCTCTCTCTCTGCCTCTGCCTGCCTCTCTGCCTGCTTGTGTTCTCTCTCTGTTAAATGAATAAATAAAATCTTAAAAAAAAAAAAAGAAATGACACATGGACCGATTTGGGCCAAAGATACTGGAGAAAATATTTTCTGGTAACCTCTAGGGAAGAATCTGTATCTTTCTCATCTTCTGGGGTGTTTTGTTCAGATAAGAAGCTTGTAAGTGCTACAGCCTTATTGCTACAATGTGTGAAGTGTAGGATAGGATAGGATAGAGCTGATATCATGCAAGAGAAAGCAAAGAAAGAGTGATAGTAGATCTTAAGTGTTCACACCACACCAAAACTGAAATGCAAATGGTAACTATGTGAGGTGATTGATGGGTAAATTAGCTTGACTGTCGTAATCATTACACAGTATATACATATGTCAAACTACTACATTGTACACCTCAAATATATATAATTTGTATATATACAAAATATATGCAAATTAATTATGCCTCAGTGAAGTTGGAAGTAAAAGATTGGGGATGTCTTTTAGTCACTGAATCAAGTGATTCAGAATCTTGACCCACCACCAGATTTCTGACCCACCACACAAACACCCCGTTTTATGAAAGTTAATTGGAGTTGGAGTTTATGTCACTTGTAGATGCAATGCATGCCATCTGATACAAGTAGTAAGGAAAGAATTTAGGCTAGAAAGATAGGTCAAAAGGTATATCAGTTTGAAAGAATTGATCTGAGAAGCAGAGACTAGGACTATAGCATGGGACAGGAACTACAGACATTATGATAAAGTTAGGAGAGTTTAGAATGTTGGACAGGAGAGGGAAGAGCTGGAAGAAATTATTTGAATTGAGGGACTCGTGAAAAGTAGGCAAGAGGAAAAAACTAAGGAGACCAAGCTGGATCAGAGCTTCTGGATGCTTGCATTACACATAGATTGTGCTGGAAAAGGGGTCAAGAAAAGTACTTTAATATCATTAACTTTGGCTTTGACCACCAGATTTCAGATAAATGCAGACCACAAAATGTGAAGGGTGACTTGGCTTTTTGTTTGTTTTTAAGATTTTTATTTTTAAGTAGTGTTTACACCCAATGTGGGGTCTAAACTCACAACCCCAAGATAAAGGGGCCCAAGATAAACCAGCCAAGTGTTCCAAGGCTGACTTGTTTTTAAAAATGTATTAAGATTTATACTTCTGGGGTGCCTGGTGGCTCAGTCAGTTGAGCATCTGACTCTTGATTTTGGCATAGGTCATGATCTCAGGGTCATCTAATCAAGCCCTGCATCTGGCTTTGCACTGGGTGTGGAGCCTGCTTGAGATTTTCTCTTTCCTTCTTCCTTGCCCCTCCCTACCTCCCTGCACCCCAGCTCAGCCTTTAGCTCTCTCTCTCAAAAAAAAAAAAGAAAGAAAGAAAAAGAAAAAGAAAAAGAAAAAAAGACTTCTATTTCGTCCCATAAGAATGAACTGCTACACCAGGCCCCTGGGTGACTCAGCCAGTTAAGTATCTGACTCTCTGTCTGGGCTCGGGTCTGTGATCTTGGGGTCGTGGGACTGAGTCCCAGGTCAGGCTCTGGTGCTCAGTGCAGGGTCTGCTTGGGATTCTCTCTCTCCCTCTCCTTCTCTCTGCTCACGCACGCGCTCTCTCCAATAAATAAACAGAGCTTAAAAAAAAGAAAAAAATAAACTGCTACAGGAATTGCCTTTCCATCATAAATAACTAGAAAATTAAATAAAATATATGTAATGACTATTTTCAGATACTGGACAACAGATAGTTGAGGGCCAGAAATCCTAAGAGAAGATTAACAAATGAGGTAAGGTTTATGATTATGCCAATTTTCTTCCTGGAGGTAGTTTCCAGGTTATAGTAGGGATGGATATCTAAAGCTGAGCCTGGTGATCTTATTGCATTGAAATGATAGGTCAGTTTAAGAAAGTCTCAGCTGCTAGAATTTGTAAGAAGATTGTTGGAGACGAGGAGCTTCCCTGAGAGAGCTCCACAGGTCTGCAGAGATGTCCCCTAAAGTCTTTGGCTGAGTACTAATCTGTACATGCATGAGAGGAAACTCATTGAGGCCAGGGAAAGAAGAATCAGAAAGCAACAGGCCAAATAATTTCTGTTCACAAAAGGCGGAAAATTGTTGTTCTTACCAGTTTGAATGGAGACAACTTTCAATACACATGGCAATGGGTTGAGTTCTCAGGAGCGTCATGCCTTAGTATTGGCACTAAATGAGTCCTAGAATAAAGATTTCTTTGAATCATCCATAACGGGATGCCAAGCTGCTGATATATGGTGACTGTTGCCAATAATCACCTTACTCTTTTATTCATGATTTCTTTTTTTTTCTCCCCAAATTTGTTTATTTTAATTTTTCAGTGTTACAAGATTGATTGTTCATGCACCACACCCAGTGCTCCATGCAATACGTGCCCTTCTCCATACCCACCACCAGGCTCACACCCCCACCCCCTCCCCTCCAAAACCCTCAGTTTGTTGCTCAGAGTCCACAGTCTCTCCTGGTTCATCACCCCCTCCGATTTCCCCCCATTCGCCCTTCCCTTCCTTCTCACGATGCCCTCCATGATTTTCTTTATACTCCACACGTAAGTGAGACCATAAGATAATTGCCTCTCTCCGCTTGACTTATTTCACTCCACA
>CM052799.1:119322783-119336721 GCA_028533885.1 Nasua narica
TATATATACCTTTAAAAGCAGGCGTAGTTATATAAATAGCAAGTCAGAATTAAAATCATGCATATGGAGAATAAGAGGATTAACTCATCAAAATACAAATCACATTTTGTCATTTGTTTATTTACATTCTATAACTAAAATTATTTTATTGAGGTAAAACAAAAGTCCTTAAAATGCAAGTTTTCCAGGTGAATAGTACAGAAATACTGAGGAACTGTAAATGTGTTATTTCTGCTGATTCAGATAACACTTGATATGAAAATATGTGGAGCAAATTTTGGCTGAGCATCAGCTGAATGTAGTAACAGCAAACTCTTCACCATTTGGCACAACTGAAAATCTTTATTGTACATTTTTTACTACAAAAAGTGTTCTAGTACATCTTCTGATTATCAGTACACCTGCCCTTTCCACTAAAACTTTATAGCATTAAAATCTTCGTCTATAGTTTTCCAAATAACTGCATAATATTTCCATATCAATTAAATTCATGGAAAAATAAATAGTTTAAAGCTTATTTAAGATTGTGAGGGCACGTGCTTTCCACACTGACTTTAATTTAAATATTTTCTTTCACATTTCCTGTATAAACTCTGGAAGTAGGGGGCTGGATATTATGTACTGCTCTTACATTGGTGACACCTGGCCTTGGAGAATAGCATGAGCACTTCTCCAGCGAGTCACCATTTTGAAGATGGGCCAGATGTGTGGCAGTGTTATGGTGGGCAGGGAAGTCTCAAAATAACATGCTACAATCTGCCTATGACTCATCAGCATGTGTGTGTGTGTGTGTGTGTGTGTGTGTGTTTGTGTGTTCCCACGCAATGTTTTTGGCCAAATGGTGCTTAAAAGTACTGACAATATTTTACCTCAGCTTAAATCTTGTGATTATCAACTGTGGATTTTCAAAAAAGATGCAAAAAGGCAAATGACTAAAAGCATATAACTAATTGAAAACTGTAGTCCCCAAAGACTAAGAGTAGTTAACTAGGAGTACAAATTGAGGATATTGCTACATTAACTTAAATAGAACCCTCGGAAATAACTACTATGTATGTATGTGTATGTATGTGTGTGTGTGTGTGTGTGTGTGTATATATATATATACACATATATATACATATGTATATATATATTGAACTAGTTGGTGTTAAATAATGGAAAGAGAAGCATTTGATTTTTTGTTCTTTCTGCCATTGTTAGGCTCTTCCCTATAATGATGAGCTATTATGCTTTTCTGGGATTACTCAAAGATAATGAAAAGAATGTTATCCTCATTTTCCAATCAGGACTGCTAGAAAAACATTGGGATCACAGACATATATAGATAGTGAAGCATTTCAAAGATAGAATGATGAATTCACTTTTATATTTTCTCAAGCTCTTACTTTAATGCTGTGATTTTACCAAATTAGGAGATTTCCTTATTTTCCATGTTTGATTGTCATATTCACTGTGTCTTCACTCTTTTGAGGAAGTTATTACCAGAAGGTTGGAGTGGGGTCCTGGCTTTCACAAAATAGTTTTGTGGAGATTCCTTCTCTTTAGAAGATAAAGAGAAAGCGTCTTGAGGAAGCAGGTTAAAGATGGGGATGAAATCTTGTTTTAGAAAAAAGGGAAAATGAAGGGAGGAGATGTGGATTTACTTTTCTGAGAGATGCATGTGGTACTGCAACAGGAGAGATGCTCCTTTCTCCCCTTTTAAGGGTGGCAATGTGGACTTGCAGCAAGTACAAGGGTCAGAGGTGTTTTGTTCACAAATACAATACATTTATTTTTAAAAGTTAATTGTCAAATAGATCATATAATCATATATTTCACATTCATGAAGTATAAAAGCACATACAATGAAAACTTTTTGTGCTCTTTGGACCTCCCATCACTTAGTTCACCTTTCACGAAGCAACTAATGTGATAGTTCTTCTGTGGTTTTCCAGAGATATTAATATTTTTTCCAAGCAAATTTATATGTATAAATATTTTTACTTCTCTTTTACATAAATGGTAGCATAACATACTCAGTGTTCTGCACCTTCCTTTTTCAATTAATACATGTAGAACTCTCTTTTTTTTATGATTTTATTTATTTATTCGACAGAGAGAGAGAGAGCCAAAGAGCACTAGCGGAGGTGGGTGATGGGGAATGGCAGAGGGAGAGGGAGAAGCAGACGCCTTGTTGATCAGGGAGCCTGATGTGGGGTTTGGTCCCCAGACTCTGGGATCATGACCTGAGCCGAAGGCAGACACTTAATTGACTGAGCCATCCAGGTGCCCCAACTCTTTCCTTGTTCATACAAAAAAGAAGTCCCTATTCTGTTTTTATGGGTTGCATAGTATTCCATTGTAAGGATGCACCATAAATTATTTAATCAGTTGACTACTGATAAGTGTGTAAGTTGCTTCCAATCTCTTGTTCTTGTAAGAATGCAGTGCTGGTAGGAGTATATAAAATGGTGTGGTTGCTGTGTAGAAGAGTTTGGAAATCCCTTAACAAGTTAAAGATAGAATTTTCATATAGGATCCAGAAATTCTACTTCTAGATATATAACCAAAACAATTGAAAGCAGGGCCTCAAATACCTATATACTGATGTTCATGGAAGCATTATTCACACTAGCCAAAGGTGGCACCAACCCAAATCTCCATAAATAGGTGAATGGATAAACAAAATGTGCTATACAACATACAATGGAATAATTGTTTAGCCTTAAAAAAAGAAGGAAATTCTGATACTTACTACAAGGTGAATGAACCTTAAAACCATTATCCAAAGTGAAATAAGCCAGACACAAACAGACAAATATATGATTTCACTTAAATGAGCTACCTAGGATAGACAAATTCATCAAGACAGAAAGAATAGTGGCTACCAGGGGCTGGGAGGAAGGGAAAACGGGGAGTGATTTTTTGATGGGTAAGAGTTTCTGTTTGAGAAGGTAAAAAATTCCTGAAAATAGATAGTGGTTGTGGTTATACAACAACGTGAGTGTACTTAATGCCAGGAATTACATACTTAAAAATGCTTTAGGTAGTAAATTTTATGTTTTGTGTATTTTAACACAATAAAAAAATAGCTCCCCAAAAATCCAACACTGAGCAAGCAACCTTGTACACCAAATTTTGCATGCTTGGAGTATATCCTCTTGACAAATTTGTGAGGTGTGCAAATGATAGTTTGCATTTTCATAGTTATTTACCTTTCCAACAACAGTGTGTTAGGTTGCCCATTTCCTCACATCCTAACAATGTATTGAATTAAACTTTTCTTTTTTTGGCAAACTGATAGGTGAAAATCCTTGCTTTTTTATTTTTATTTTAATTTTTTTTAGGAATGAAAGGAAACTGTAAACTTTCTCAAAGGGTTAGAATTGGGATCCCATTGGCCTTCTGTATTTGAACAGGGAAGATGAGGCACATTAGAGCTTTTAATTCATGCCCAAACGGAAACTGGATTTGAGTGACACATTATTCATTAATTTTTAAATGGCCTTAGCCAGAGGTGGGTTAAAAATTTTGCCCAAATGTCATATATGTTATTGTTTCAACCCGTATACTTTGTAATTTGGGGGAATTCAACGTTTTTCCCAGTCTTTAATTTATCAAACCTCTAACAATAAAATATATAATCCCTGCCTCAAGGAGCTCACAGTGTGATGGGGAAGGCTACCCAAATAAATAGACAGTTGCAATTGCAGTGTGGGAGTGAGTATAGATTGCTATAAAATATGACTGGGTGGGTCTTTACCCCAGATTTTGATGGTGAAAGGCAAGGAAAGCTTTCCAGATTGTATGTAAACTGAGTCCTTTATGACAAGGAGTTAGGCAGATGGGGTAGGGGAGGACAGAGGAGAACTTGGATGATTTGAGGAATCTAGAAATGGCAAAAAACAGTTCATTGCAAGGTTCTGAGTCAAGAAAAAGTGTGGAACCTTGAGAGCATTCCAGGTAGTTCAGGTGGGCTTCAGCCTAGAATGAGAGAGTTCCTTTGATTAGCACGTTTTTTATTCTTGAGTTAAGTCCAGACCTTTGGCAAGTCTGAGTCTCTATCTCTTGCCTGTGGAGTTTCTCCTGGACCCAGGGCTTGACAAGGGGTTTTCACTTTCGCTTTTGACTGACAACAAGGTCGACAGTAATTCTTTTTCGTGTTTTGAAATTCTTGATATCAGGGCCGTAGTATGTGTAAGTAACAATCCTACCCGTCCCTTCCCTGCGTCCTCTCCATTTCCCTGATTCCTTTTTCTGTCTTTGACCTAAACATCTTATTTCCTTTTTCAGATCCTCCTGAAATCTCACCTATATTATCAAGCCTTTCTCCAAAGTCTTTCCTAGTTCTGGTCATCTTTTGCTTATTAATCGTTTGTTTCTTTTCCAATTATTTATTGAGCATTGCTTTTGTGCTAGACACAGGGTGAGATGCTGAGGATACAGGGATGAATGAGACTCATCCCTGCCCTCAGGGATGATACTACCTGAGTACTTTATTACCTTTATTATAGTGCTTTCACAGCTTGCCTTGTATTACAGGGCAACCTAATTAGTCTGAGAGCATTTTGATTTGTGTGCCTTTAGCCATAGCACAGTTCCTAGGACACCCAAATATGTATTGTCCAACCATTTCACTTGGAAGGTGAGGAGGGGAGGGGAATGAAAGGAAGGGGTGGGGAGAGGGGAGAGAGAAAGGGAGAGGGAGAGAGAGAGAGATTTATGGAACATTTACTCTATGCCAGGCAGTTGGGTAAGTGCTTTATAGTTATTATCTCATTTAACTTTTCTCAGAACACCATAGAGCAGGAATGATTAGTTTTTCCATTTCACGTGGTAGGAAACTGAGAAACAGTGCTTAAATAACTTGCCTAGGTCACATTGCTGAGAAGTGGCAGAGCCAGGATCCATCCGTTTAGAGTCTGGTTGTAGGGATCTTGCTTTTGGCCACTGTGCTAGACTGATTTTCTTCTCAGTCATTATTCCAATCAACAGAGCAGTCACACAATCAACAGCACAACTTCAGTTTACTTGTGATTCTGCTTTAGTCATTTTGATGTCCCCAAGGTTTAGTGGCCTGTGTTTGTTTTACTAAATGTGAGTCCACAGCTAGTTGTAGTACAGAGCTGGTGAGCTCTAGATAGCAGGTAACATTTATATTTATTTAGTTTTACATGATGCTGATAGACAGATGTCTGCATTTATGTGAACCTCTAAATGCCATGAGATGATGATAATGTAGCTGATTTATGCTGCTTACCAGAGGGTCCCCATAGTTGCTTAGAAACTGGCACAAAATCAAAGGCAACTTTCAGATAGCTGTGATGTGACAGTTGATCTTCAGGGCTCTGCTTGAGCTACTTTTTGGCGTGATTTAGACCAGGGCTTTGCAAGCTTATCTACTGAAGTCTTCTTATAGTGGTGGGCAGTAAAGCATATGTGCCTCTGTTATCTGGTGATGAAACAAGGAATGATCAAGATATGCTATACCTTGATGTCTCTATGTTTTATCTTAAAATTAAATGTTTGTTTTGAGAATCTAATAATAAATAATAGTAATCTAATAATTAATCCAGCTATGCTTATTTTAAAATGACGAGGTTTTTGACTATTTCCCATCAAGTAAAATGGGCACTGCAGGAAATATGGCATTATTTTCTGCAATTCAAAGATCTCCCAGCCATACTATCTGCTCAGACCTCACTTGGAGGAACACTGGTTAGATAAAACTGATATAGAACATTTGAGGTGTGGCCACTTAAAATGGTTACTGTCATACCAAGTCAGGGATGAGAGGGTCCACAAGTTGGTCTTTGCCTATGCACAATGTAAGGCTGACTACCCATTCTAATGGCTATTTGAATCACGGTCGTCTAATATTCCTATGTGTGGAGGCAGATAGGTGCTCTCCTACAAGCAGTCTGGACTATGTAATGTTACTGAGATGATCAGCAATATCTCCCTGCCCCTCCAATTCTAAGTTAATGTAACTTGAACCCCAGTCTACAGTGGTCCCCATAATTTCTTTACATTTCTAACAGTTCATTTTTTTGAGGCTTATTCTGGTTTAGTGTTTTGCATCTGCAAGTTTTGTTTTGTTTTTTGTCCACCTGGATGCAAAATTTAGTGCCTCCACTAATTTACTACCCCAGATCCACTCATACTAAGCATTTCCTGAGTTTATAACCGGACTGATTATCTGAGGAATTAGTCTCCCAACAATTTCACTAGCTCTCTGGTCTTCTCTCCCTACCCTGACTTTCTTTTCTTTCACTCCTTCCCTTTTAAGAGCAAATAGATGGCTCTGTCTCATGCCGTGTAGTTTCATGCTCTCCTCTGAGTCCTTGGCCTCAGCTGACATTCCTGTCCTGCAGGACTCACCTACCCCAAGTGGTGCTACTGAAGAAGCATTTTTCCAACAAAGGCAATTCTCTCACTAAGAGTAATTCTCATACCAGTTGCCAAGAGAATAAAATGTTCTTCATCTAACCGCCCCCCCAATAATAAAGTAACAAAGGTTGAGAGCGATTTATTTTCTGTTAAAAAGTAAATTAGAACAGACTCAAGGTTATCTTGGTAATAATAGCACTCTCTCTCCCTTACATTCCAATATGCTGTGTTGAATGGGAGGGAAATGCATGAAGTTATAGCTTGCTCAAAGGGAATTGAGCACAGAGGTGCTATCTGTGTATTACAGGGGACACAAAAGCTCTTCTACTTTGCCTGACTCCTGAGTTGTTATCTAGCACCTGCTTCTATATCCCCAAAGTCGAATTTACAACCTCCTAGAGCAGCATATAGTTCTTTGGGTAATTCTAACAATTTAGAAAATTTTTCTTTGTATTAAACTGATATCAGCATTCTGGAGCTTCCATCCTTGTATTCAAACCCTATTTGCATGAACTCTGACTAATTTGACTTGAGTTACATTAGTCCAGGGTTGTATACTGTCCATCCCAAAATGTATATTTGAGAAACTACTTTCCTGTTCCCAATGTCTTGATGACTCTGTTACTGAGAGAATAAAATCTTATCTCCTTAGCAGAGCAGTCAATATCCTTGATAAAATTGTTCAAACATCCCTTTTCACCCTCTGCTTTCCCCTTTTCTTTTGTTTCCCTGTGTCCAAGTTCTTCTAATTCCCCAAGCAGATATGTCACTTTGTTTTTGTTCTGCTTTCCCACCATTTTTAAAGAAAAGTTTTCCAAGAAGTCCCATCTCCACTGATTAGCATCTTATTTATATTCCAGTGGTACACTTACCATTAAGCCTTCCTTGATTTCTCCAGTAAAATGAGTTGCTTCTGTCTCTGGGCTTCTTACTGTTACTTTATTCTTGTGCTATCTGATATAGAAGTGACTAGCCACATGTGACTGTTGAGCACTTGAAATGTAGCTAGTCCAAACTGAGATATGCTGTTAAATATAAATTACATACTGGATTCAAAGACTTAGTACAAAAAACAGGGTGTAACTATCTCATTAGTACCTTTTTATATTGTTTCTATATTGAAATAGTAAGATTTTGGTTATATGGGTTCATATAAAACATATTATTTGAATACCTTTTATTTCTTTTTGTTGTCTGATTGCTGTTGCTAGAACTTCTAGTACTATGTTGAACAACAGAGGTGAGAGTGGGTATCTTTGTCGTGTTCCTGATCTTAAGGGAAAGGCTCTCAGCTTTTCCCCATTGAGAGTGATATTCGCTTTGGGCTTTTCATAGATGGTTTTTATGAAATTGAGGAATGTTCCCTCTATCCAAACACTGTGAAGAGTTTTAATCAGGAAAGGATGCTGTATTTTGTCAAATGCTTTTTCTGCATCAGTTGAGAGGACCATATGGTTCTTCTCTCTCCTATTATTAATGTGTTCTATCACACTGATTGATTTGTGAATGTTGAACCACCCTTGTTGCATCCAGGGATGAATCGACCTAGTCTTGATGGATATTATTTTTAATGTACTATTGGATCCTATTAGCTAGGATCTTACTGAGAATTTTGGCATTCATATTCATCAGGGATATTGGTTTGAAATTCTCCTTTTTGATGGGGTCTTCTCCAAAGAAGACAGAAATGGCTAACAGACACATGAAAAAATGTTCATCATCATTAGCCATGAGGGAAACTCAAATCAAAACCACATTGAGGTAACACCTTATACTAGTTATAATGGCAAAAATTGACAAGGCAAGAAACAACAGATGTTGGAGAAGTTGTGGAGAAAGGGGAACCCTCTTTTACACTGTTGGTGGGAATGCAAGTTAGTACAACCACTTTGGAAAACAATGTGGAGGTTCTTCAAAAGTTAAAAATAGTTACCCTATGACCCAGCAATTGCACTACTGGGTATTTACCCCAAAGATACATATGTAGGGAACAGAAGAGCCACATGCACCCCAATGTTCATAGCAGCAATGTCCACAATAACCAAACTGTGGAAAGAGCTGAGATGCCCTTCAACAGAGGAATGGATAAAGAACATGTGATCCATATATGCAATGGAATATTACTCAGCCATCAGAAAGGATGAATACCCAACTTTTACATCAACATGGATGGAGCTGGAGGAGATTATGCTAAGTGAAATAAGTCAAGAAGAGAAAGTCAATTATCATATGGTTTCACTTATCTATGGAATATAAGGAATAACTTGGAGGACATTAGGAGAAGGAAATGAAGGGGGTGGAAATCAGAGGTAAAAATGAAGGGGGTGGAAATCAGAGGGGGAGACAAACCGTGAGAGACTATGGACTCCAGGAATCAAACTGAGGCTTTTAGAGGGGAGTGGGTGGGAGGATGGGTTAGCCCAGTGATGCTTATTAAGGAGGGCATTTATTGCATGGAGCATTGGGTGTTATACACAAACAATGAATCATGGAACACTACATCAAAAACTAATGATGTACTGTATAGTGACTAATATAACATAATAAATTAAAAAATAATAAAATATACCAACATGAAAAAAAGTTTTAAAACATAAAATATATTATTAAATTAACTTCACTTTGAAAAACTTTTCAATGTGGCTACTAGAAAATTTAAAATTACATATATGGCTTACATTATAATTCTACTGAACAGCTCTGCTTTAGACCATTATATAGGATTCAGTTTTAAGTACCTTGCACTATCACTCTGTGTGCATTTTATTCCCTGATGCTAGAGGTTAAGGTCCCTGAGGTCAGGTACTTATAGCTTGCTATTCCTTACTACTCTCCCAAAGAGCCTTTTGTTCAGTGGATATTCAATATATGCTAATGAAACAAAATAGAAAACTTTTTATCAGGTCAGAAATTCAAATGCTTGTAGAATCCAGGCAGGTAGCATAATTATATGAAGTAAGCTGGGTTTAACAGGGATGTGGTATCAGGGACACGGTAGGATTTGGGAGTCAGTTAGCAGAGACCATTGTCAACTGGAAATTCATAGCTATGTAAAGGAGGCAGCCACTTTTCCCCATCAGCTGAATTATTGCCACATAGGAATGGAGGTCTAGGGTTGCCTAAGTTTCCAATCTTTCAAGAAAAACTGGATATATGGACTTCTATGTGAATTTAACTGATTTTTTTTTTTTTTTTTTTTTTTTTTTTTTTTTTTTAATAGAAAAACATTTTTTTTTTTTTAGATTTTATTTATTTATTTGACAGAGAGAGATCACAAGTAAGCAGAGAGGCAGGCAGAGAGAGAGGAGGAAGCAGGCTCCCCGCTGAGCAGAGAGCCTGATGTGGGGCTCGATCCCAGGAACCTGAGATCATGACCTGAGCCGAAGGCAGAGGCCTTAACCCACTGAGCCACCCAGGCGCCCCAATTTAACTGATTTTTATATGTTCCTTAATTCTTAAAAAATTTTGTGTGAACCAACCAAAACAGGTTGGTGGCCTAGATACAGCCTGAAAGTACCAGTGTGGCTTCTCATCTAAATGATAAAATGGAATTTGCTTTCAGTTCCATGTTAGAAAAGAGTAAAACAAGATTTATTATTGTGGCTTTGATCAAGAAGGGGCTGGAATTTGGGCCCTTGAATTTGCAGATTGTTCAGAAAATTATTGGTAGATGGTATTACCAAGAATTTTCAAATACTTTGCTAAAAAACATACCCCTCTGCAGAATTTCTCAAGACTTAGATAGATCCTTAGAGGAAAAAATGGATGTGGAATCTATGAAATGTTTATTGACTGAAGTGTGTTACTGTCAATTTAATGCAAAAGGGAATAAGATGTCTTTCATTCTTAAGTCTGTAACTATTTAGAGTTTAGGAAGTGGTCAAAGAAACCGTTACCTTCTGAATTTTCAGAGCTGTCATTACCTGAATGTTTACAGAAGAAATCTTGTGATTGACTATTTTCCATACATGAAATGACAAGATTAGAATGAGCTGAATGCTAGTCAGAATAATGTTATTTTTAAATGACTGTGTGCTGCTTCTAAGGTGGATTAGCTGTACCTCTTCTTTGGTTTTCATTTCTTTGAATCCAAAATCAATAGACCCTGTAATGCAAAAGAACTCTGGGTTAGAATTGTACAGGGTGTTGAACAGATTCTTATTAGTGCTTTATTCCTTTTTTGGTCATTTTATAAAGCTAGGTAACCTGTAGTCAATAACAATATCAGAGGTCATTATTCTGTTGAGTTGGAAAATAAGTGAAGATACGTATAAGTGCACTTCAATTTCAATTTTGTTATTTTGCATGTAAATCGAGCACCTGAAATCAAAGATTCTATTTAGTGTTGTCTTTGAAAGTCATTTGTTATGTATAAATGAGTATCTGAGAATTTAAAAAAATCTCCTAAGCAAATAGAAGGGGTATGTTATAAGATATGAAATCAATGAATCAAGAAAATACAGTGTACCTTTTAGACAAATTATACTGTGTATTAAAAGCTAAGAATAGTTGATATAGAAATCTGAAATATATTTAGATTATTAGTCAAGTATCAGCGAGTTGTAAATTCATTCTTATTTGTTTGTTAGCCTTTGATTAAGTCTTGAAATCTTTCTGTTCCTCAGTTTCCCACTTCCAAAGTAGTTGTAATAATCCCATTTGTCTCTTAAGCATAATCATATACTGCTGTCGAAGATGGTGCTCTTTCTGGCAATGGGTTCTGACATCTGGGTAGATAGATATGGTTGCTATTTCCACAGTATATTGATAGAGCAAACATTTTAGAAGAGCAGGCTTGGTTGCTTTATAGCATCTTATTGTTTACAAAATCATTGAGCAGCTGTTGTATTATTATTTAGCTCTATAAATTTGTTATGAAGAATAGACTAACAATACAAATTAAAATGATCATGTCAGCTGTATATTTGCATAGATGATCTAATAATCATAACATTAATGGAAATTTCTTAATGGGAGAAAACACCCAAAATTCCAAATAAGAAAACACTGTCATTTTTCGTATTCCCTTCCAGTCCTAGTCCAAACGCATTTGACTTTTTTACATAACTGTAATCATAATAGAGATAAAATTTAGTATTGTCTTTTGTGACAATATACTCTATTTCCCCATATTTCTTTTCTCATTATTTTCTTAAGTTTTAAAATTTTAATTCCAGTATCTTTAACATACAAGGTTATATTAGTTTCAGGTGTACAATCTAGTGATTAAACAATTCTATACATTACTTAGTTCTCATCATAAGTGTACTCTTTAATCCTTACCACTTACTTCACCTATTCCCCCAACCACCTCAACTTTGGTAACCATTAGTTTGTTCTCTATAGTTAAGAGTCTGTTTTTTTGGATTATCTGTCTCTCTCTTTTTTTTTTTGTTTCTTAAATTCCAGATATGAATGAAATCATATGGTATTTGTCTTTCTCTGACTGACTTATTTCATTTAGCATTAAACACTTTAGCTCTATCTATGTTGTTGCAAATAGCAAGACTTGATTCTTTTTTATGGCTGAATAATACTCCATTGTATAAATATACCATCTATTCTTTATCTATTCATCTCTCAGTGAACACTTGGGCCACTTCTATAATTTGACTGTTGTAAATAATGTTGCAATAAACTAGGGGTGCATGTATCCCTTTGCATTAGTATTTTTGTATTTTTTAGATAAATATCCAGTAGTACAATTATTAAATGATAGAGTAGTTCTATGAGGAATCTCCATGCTGTTTTCCACGGTGGCCAAACTGTTGTGGAATATAATCAGAGCGGTGAGAAACCAAGTGATACGCAGAGAATTAGGAGAACTCGGGTTTATTTTATGCCAGCAGACCAGAATTTCATGTTTAAAATTCTGGGCCCCAGGTGGCAGGGTTACGTTACAGGGTTTTTATAGTGGGGTGCAAGGGGTGAGGTTCCAAGGACGATGCTGGCTGCTTGTAGGTGGGTTTAAACTGGGGGGGCAGCAGGGAGGTGCTCTAGGAAGGAACAGTAGTGCAGGGAGCCCGTCAAGGGAAGTCTGTTTACAGAAGCAGAAAGAGCTGGTTATCTCTTGCTCCCAGTGGGGTTTCTGGTTATCTTGCTCTTTCTATCTACTGGGGCCTGCTCACCCTGGGTCTGCTCTTGGTAATTTTCCTCTTCAGTACCAGTTTGCATTCCCACCATTAGTGTACCAGTGTTCTGTTTTCTCCATATGCTCGCCAACACTTGTTGTTTCTTGTGTTTTTAATTTTAGCCATTCTGACAGGTGTTAAATGACATCTCATTGTAGTTTTCATTTGCATTTCCATGGTGATGAGTGATGTTGAGTATTTTCCCATATTTCTACACAGTTTTTAAAACTACTATTTTATATTGCTGTGTCATTAAATGCTCTATTAAATACAGGTATCATACTTTAACTATTTTTCTATTGCTGATATTCTGGCTTTATTAACTTTTTAAGGGAAGATATCCCAGAAAGGAATAGTAAAAAGTTAAAAGTGTTCCAACTTAACTGGTAGAACATAATTTGATGATGAGGAAAGACTCTAAGGTGTCTGTTGCCTCCCTAAGTCTAGGATCACTTGCACAGCCCAATGGTCTCATAGAGTGCGGCTGAGGTCAGTGGTGAAGATGCAGATTGGGAAGACTTTGGTGTGTAATGGTCATTCAAGAACTGGGACTACAATGAGATAACCCAGGTTTCATATGTATGATTCAAGAGAAACTGAGGATATGACTCTAAAGGATAGTGACATTTAAAGGACAAATGGAACAAAATGTGAAGGAACTAAAAAGATGGTTAGAAAGAAACAGTGTCATAGAAACTAAGAGAAATTGTGGCTGGCAATGATGGTATGACTTGCATGGGGGCAGAGCTGACTCTGGAATGTAGGAGTACTGATTTCTCCCCTAGATGTAGTTCTGCCACTCTGGGAGTAGGCACAAACATCTTCTTTAACATTTTGTATCCTCTGCCTGATTTTAGTCAAGGTTTAGGATGCCTCTATCTTCCTCGATCTGTTTTTTTTTAAATTTTTTATTAACATATAATATATTATTTACCCCAGGGTACATGTCTGTGAATCATCAAGCTTACACATTTCACAGCATTTGCCATAGCACATACCCTCCCCAATGTCCATATCCCTACCCCCCCACCTCCCAGCCACTCTTAGTTTGTTTCGTGAGTTTAGGAGTCTCTTTTGGTTTGTCTCCTTCCCCATCCCATCTTGTTTCATTTCTCTTCCCCACCCCCCTATAACTCCCTGCCCTGCCTCTCAAATTCTTCATATCAGGGCGATCATGTGATAATTGTCTTTCTGTGACTGACTTATTTCGCTTAGCATAATACCCTCTAGTTCCATCCACGTCGTTGCATATGGCAAGATTTCGTTTCTCTTGATGGCTGCATAGTATTCCATTGTATATATATACCAGATCTTTATCCATTCATCTGTTGATGGACATCTAGGTTCTTTCCATAGTTTGGCTATTGTGGACATTGCTGCTATAAACATTCGAGTGCATGTGACCCTTCGGATCACTACATTAGTAAATACCCAG
>CM052799.1:119337221-119352750 GCA_028533885.1 Nasua narica
TAACTGTCATTTTGAACTCTATTTCTGACATATTACTGATGTCTGTATTAACTAGGTCTCTAGCCGTCGGTACTATCTGGTTTTTTTTTGTGTGTGTGTGGTGAGTTTTTCCACCTTGTCATTTTATTGAGCTAAGAATAGATGAGTGAGAGAGAAAAGTACTCTGGAGTTCCACAGTTCTCACTGATTGATGAACTTGGGCTTGGCTGGATGTTCTCACTGATCTTCTGGGGAGGGGCCTTTACAACTTGGTTTTCAGATGTCTTTGCCTGAGGTGGAATTGCCCAGGCCTTGCCCAGAGAGGGGCCAAGCAATTCACTCAGGTTCGCTCTTGGGAGTCTTTGTTCCCTTAGCGCTTTCTGTATTGCCCTGGAGGCCGGGAATGCAAATGGTGGCTCCCAGTCTCCGGCCAGAGGAGCTGAGCGCCAGAGTCCCTGAGCGCTGGAGTCCCTGCTCGTCACCGCACCGTCAGAGGAAAGCAGTCAATCATTCCTGTCTCCCGGGTCCGCACAAGCTCCAAGCTCAGCCCCTGGTGGCGGCGTGTCTCTATCTCTGGTGCGCGGCCCTGTCTGGAGTCTCCAGACTCAGCAGATTCCTGCTGCGCACTCCTGCACTGCTCCTCCCCGAGGAGGAAGGAGGGAGTCTCTCTGGAATGCCTTATGTGGTCCCCGCTCGAAGGGCCGTGGCCAAGGTCTAGGGTAAGCCCCAGCTGAAAACGCACTGCGCGGCTCTTTCTCTGCTGTTGGCTTCTCTGCCCCGATATCTGGGAGCTCTGCTGCACTCAGACACCCCCGGTCTCTTTGTAACCTCGTGGGTCCTGAAACCACTTTGTTTCCACGAGGGCTGAACCTCTGGCTTAGCCTCTGAAGGGATGTCCCTCACCGGAGCAGACTATAAAAGTTTGGATTTTGTGCTCCGCAGCTTTGTGGCTGCAGGGAGCCGGCCCCTCCCCCCGCAGTCTCTCTTCCCCTCGCTTTGGAATCACTTTTCCAAATGTCTTACCTTTCGGAAAGTGGTCGATTTTCTGCTCCTAGGATTGCTCTTCTTACTCTCTTCTCTCTCCTGTTGAGTATGCTGGCTTTTAGAATGATTTAATAACTATCTAGATGAACTTTTGGAATCTGACTCTATCTCAACCTCCTACTTCTCCGGCATCTGGCTCTTCCTGCCCTTCCTCGATCTGTTTTGATGCCTTTAAAACTATGTTAGTTTCTCAATCTGAACATGTTAAAATCTAAGAACAGAATAGCTTGGTTTAAAGAAAATAATTTTTTGTGTATTTCCCCTGCTGTATTATAGCAGTCATTCCCAAAAGCTGGTTCAAGGACACCAGAGTTTCTGTTTCAGTAGATTTGAGGAGGCCTAATGGGTGTGCATTTTTGACAAGCTCCTGGGTAACTCTAATGCACATTCAAGTTTGGGAACCCCTGATTTATTAACCAGAAGAATGTAAAAAGAGATTATAGAATTGGATTATCTAGAGGTTTGCCATACCAGAGATTTTGGTAGATGAGGCATGGAGTCTCAGTTTTCATGACATCTTATTGTCATAAAGAATTGGTTCAGAGCACACAGATCTTTTTTGAACGTCTCCTCTGTTCAGAATATTCCAGCAGGTATCTGAGGACATTAAAAAGAAGATAGTATGAATACAAAATATAATGCACTTATAATGTCCAGAGAGAATGAGGTTGGCTAGATACATATTTGTGAAATGGAACATGCTTCAAAGCTAATCACAGCCAGTGGGAAAAAGAGAATGGTATCACAGGATGCTTCCTGCCAGGGCCCCTCACCTGCATGTCCCTGCACTTCTTGCCCCTCTTCATGGGAACCACGTGTTGCTGTCAGAACATACTTTGAACTTGGCATGAGATGCCTTTGTTTGGAAGCCTGCTCTGCCCCTTGCCAGCTCTGTGGCTCTCTGAGAGTTCCTTAACCTTTCTGAGCCTGAAATTCTTGTCTGTTAAATGTGATAATATGACCATGAAGAATATTTTGACAATGTGAACATGAAATGATATTCATAATTAACTCCCAAAGGAGCAGTTTCCAGTATGCTCACTTTCTAATGAATATTTGTGAAATATAAACATTTAAAATGTTTAAAAAATGATTGATTTTAAGTGTTCTTCTATTGTTTGGGTGTGGTGTGTATTTAACTTGATGTCTTACAGCAGTGGTTCCTAAAAGCTGCTTCAGGGTACCAGAAATTTTGGCGTGGTAGACCTGGACTGGGACCTTTTAACTTACATTTTTTATTAATGGATAAAAACACTTCACACTCTTTTTTATGTTATATGAAATTACAGATAAAGTCATGGCTAAATATCACTGATTGGTTTTGGAATATACATTAAAAATTATACTCCCGTTCTTATCCTACTGAAAATTGCTGAACTTTAATTTTGACTCTTTCTTTGCAAAAATATTTGCCTTTTAAAGTATTTAATGAGTTATTTCCTTTCATTCACACTTATTGCTTTTAGTTAAGCTAAAAATGTGACCCTTTAATTGCCAATTTAAATACCTATCTTCAATTCTTTTGTTCTAAAATAGATGTTTTTGATTTTATTAAAAAAGCTTGTGTGCTTTTAAATCTTTCCTTCATTCTTATTATTCCCTTCATCTTATGAGGCCTCTTAGAAACAACAGGTGTTTCTTTGTGGTGAGATTTGACTTAATTAAAATGGATCAGAAGTTTAGTTTTTACAAAATTCTAATGGCAAGCTAATAGCAGCGTTTCAGAAGGAATGCACCTGGTATCTCTATCAAGGAGGCAAAAAGTCCAAAACTCCAGGAGATACCTATGGGTGCAGGCTGTCCCCCTTTGCTTGAGGCTTCAATAGGCAAAATTACTCAGAGTCTTGTAGCTCTATAGGTTCGTGAGGGTGGTAGAGTTCAAAGGTAGAGAATATGTCCCAGCTTTTTTATTCCTTAATCTCAGTTTCTGGGTTGGGTGGAAACACAGGATAAGAATATTTTCCTTTTTCTAGGGCCCCCAGCCTTAGTGATAAGGTACACAGGGCCAAAACCAAGATGGGACATTGAAAAGGGCATGGTGCTAGTAGTTTAGGCCACTTCTGGGTTAAGTCTTAAAGGTGCAGAATAAATCATTAAGCTTATTTCAACCCCATGCCATCAGGGTGAAAGAAAATATGTGCATTGGGCCCAATACCTCAGCCAGGAAGAAATAAGATGGCTTCATTGCTGGAAGTGTCTGCTATCCCTCTTTCATGCAGACACCAGGAAAAAAATCATATCAGTAAAACTCCTTTGGAGTGTGAATTCATGCAATAGTTTTAAAAAATTGTAGAAATATATTAAATATGTATATAGATATTTATTTTCATATTAATAACAGGGAAATTGCATTTTGGAAATGGATTAATGAGCCTCTTGCTCATTTTTAGACCTTTTTTTCTCTTAAATGGCTTTTCAGTTATAAAAGCGCTATCATCCTTCTTCCTTTGAATGGGTCAAAAATTTGCTGATATATTATTTAAATGACTTCCAAAAAACATTTTTTGGGTTAGCAACCTTTAATTAGCCAAAAACGTACTCACAACCAATTTATGGATAAGCAATGTTATTGTCACACTATTTCTCATGTCACTCATGTCAGCGAGGGTCCAGTTTCATCATCAGCCTCCCTGCCTCAGTTTTACTTAATCAGCTTTTGCTGATGTCTGGTAAATCTCTATCCTCAGCCATAGTTCTCTCATGAGATACAGACGTTCATATCCAACTACTTACCAGACATTTATATCAGAGCAAGTATCTCAAAAGTGGCATTAATAAAATAAAAATTATATTTCTCTACCTCTTCCATCCCCAAATCTGGTCCTTTCTATTTCCCCCTTCTCATAGACATCCACTTTGTTACCCACATTAGAAGTTGGGTGTTTAAAGTACTTCCCATGTCCAGATTGGTCATTGATTCTTGTTAGCCCTGCCCCCCGATAATCTCTTACATCTGTTCCTTCCTTGTTATTCCCATGACCCTTCCTTAACTAACACTCTTATCTGAACTCTGTTAAACTGCTGGGATTGCTTGTCCCCATTCTTTTATCCAGGTATTTTTTATTATAACCAAGGGATCTTTCTAACTATATCATTGGTCATTTTATTCCCTACTTAAAATTCTTCAATTGCTTCCTATCAGCTGAAGGATTAGATTTCAACTCCTGGCACTGAACAACTGGCCCTTGTTCACTTCTCCAGTTTATGTGCTACTATGGTGCCTAATGTTGGACTTTTTCATGTTCACTCTGTATATAATTTTTTTGAAATGGAGTTTGACTTGTGAGACCAGGATACTAATTTATGTCTCTCCATTTTATTTATTTGTTTGTTCATTTATTTATTTATTTTTAAAGACTTTATTTGAGAGAGAGAGAGAGAGAGAGAGCATGAGGGGGGAAGGAAGGGCAAAGGAAGAGGGAGAAGGAGACTCCTCGCTGAGCAGGAAGCCCAAGGCAGGACTGGATCCCAAGACCCTAGGATCATTACCAGAGCTGAAGACAGATGCTTAACTGTTTAACCGACTGAGCTACCCAGGCACCTCTGTTTCTCCATTTTAAATGGAGAAATGAGAGATGATTCAGCAATAATTTGAAATGATTCTTAAGTCTGGAAAAAGAACCTATGATAAAGATAAGTAGATTTTTAGGCTTATTACAGGACATATATCCTGAAAAGGAATTTTTTCCTGTTTTTTGAATGTATTTTTATGAAAAGTATTGCTAAGGTATAACATTATTTGAAATGAATATCTTTTAATAAAATGGCAAATAATTGGCATTATCCTTCCTAAGAAATTCAAAATCTATGATTATCAACCCTGAAGAAAGTTTAATGACTTAAGGCAGTTTATTCTTGTTGGAAGTATAAAACATGATTTGATAAGGATTTATAAAAAGGATTTATAAAAAGAAATTTGTAAAGTTTAGGTAAGTCCTAGGATTTCTTAAATAGGACTTGACTAATTTAGATGTCCCTTATAGTTAGCCTAATAAAATCTTAATTCCTAAGTTCACATGGAATTTTATTTGGTTCAAAATCTCAGGGTATAACATAGCTTTCAAATTTTTTTTAAATTTAACTTTATTTTTTCAGTGTTCCAAGATTCATTGTCCATGCACCATACCTAGTGCTCCATGCAGTACGTGCCCTCCTCAATACCCACCACCAGACTCACCCAACCTCCCAACTCCCTCTCCTCCAAAATCTCAGTTTGTTTCTCAGAGTCCATAGTCTCTCATGGTTTGTTGTCCCCTGTAATTTCCCCCAATTCACCCTTCCTTTCCTTCTCTCAATGTCCTCCATGTTTTTCCTTATGCTTCACATGTAAGTGAAACCATATGATAATTGACTTTCTCTGCTTGACTTATTTCACTCAAAATAATCTCTTCCAATCCCGTCCATGTTGATACAAAAGTTGGGTATTCATCCTTTCTGATGGAGGCATAATATTCCTTTGTATATATGGACCATATCTTCTTTATCCATTCATCCATTGAAGGGCATCTTGGCTCTTTCCACAGTTTGGCGATTGTTGCCATTGCTGCTATGAACATTGGGATACATGTGACCCTTCTTTGTACTGCCTCTGCATCTTTGGGGTAAATACCCTGTAGTGCAATTGCAGTGTCATAAGGTAGCTCTATTTTTAATTTCTTGAGGAATCTCCACACTGTTTTCTAAAGTGGCTGCACCAACTTGCATTCCCACCAACAGTATAAAAGGGTTCCCCTTTCTCCACATCCTTTCCAAAATTTGTTGTTTACTGTCTTGCTGATTTTGGCCATTCTAACTGGTGTAAGGTGTAAGGTGGTATCTCAATGAGGTTTTGATTTGAATCTCCCTGATGGTTAATGATGATGAACATTTTTTCATGTGTCTGCTAGCCATTGGTATGTCTTCTTTGGAGAAGTGTCTGTTCATGTCTTCTGCCCATTTTTTGGTGTAATTATCTGTTTCTTCCCCCTTTTAATTTTTTTATTTATATTTTTAATTTTTATTAACATATAATGTATTATTTGCCCCCTGGGTACATGTCTGTTAGTCATCAGGCTTATACATTTCACAGCACTTACCATAGCACATACACTCCCCAATGTTCATAACCCAGCCAACCTATCTTTACCTCTCCTACCCCCCAGCCACCCTCAGTTTGTTTCATGAGTTTAGGAGTCTCTTATGGTTTGTCTCCTTCCCCATCCCATCTTGTTTCATTCCCCCAACTCCCTATGACCCCCGTCCCTGCCTCTCAAATTGTTCATATCAGAAAGATCATATGATAATTGTCTTTCTCTGATTGACTTATTTTCCTTAGCATAATACCCTCTAGTTCCATCCATGTCATTGCAAATGGCAAGATTTCATTTCTCTTGATGGCTGCAAAGTATTACATTGTATATATATACCACACCTTCTTTATCTGTTCATCTGTTGATGGACATCTAGGTTCTTTCCATAATTTGGCTAGTGTGGACATTGCTGCTATAAACATTTAGGTGCATGTGCCCTTTCAGATCACTACATTTGTATCTTTAGGGTAAATACCCAGTAGTGCGATTGCTGGGTTATAGGGTAGCTCTGTTTTCAACATTTTGAGGAAACTCCATACTGTTTTCCAGAGTGGCTGTACCAGCTTGCATTCCCACCAATAGTGTAGGTGGGTTCCCCTTTCTCCGCATCCTCGCCAACATCTGACATTCCCTGACTTGCTAATTTTAGCCATTCTGATTGGTATGAGGTGGTATCTCACTGTGGTTTTGATTTGTATTTCTCTGGTGCCGAGTGATGTTGAGCATTTTTTCATGTGTCTGTTGGCCATTTGGATGTCCTTTTTACTGAAATGTCTGTTCATATCTTCTGCCCATTTCTTGATCAGATTATTTGTTTTTTGGGTGTTGAGTTTGAGAAGTTCTTTGTAGATTTTGGATAATAGCCCTTTATCTGATATGTCATTTATGAATATCTTCTGCTATTCCATCGGTCGTCTTTTGGTTTTATTGATTGTTTCTTTTGTTGTGCAATAGCTTTTGATCTTGATGAAGTCCCAGTGGTTCATTTTTGCCCTTGCTTCCCTTGCCTTTGGAGATGTTTCTAGGAAGAAGTTGCTGTGGCTGAGGTCGAAGAGGTGGCTGCCTGTGTTGTCCTCTAGCATTTTCATGGATTCCTGTCTCACATTGAGGTCTTTGATCCATTTTGAGTCTATTTTTGTGTGTGGTGTAAGGAAATGGTCCACTTTCATTCTTCTGCATGTGCCTGTCCCAATTTTCCCAACACCATTTGTTGAAGAGACTTTTAAAAAAATTTTATTTATTTTTTATTTTTTAAAGATTTTATTTATTTGACACAGAGAGAGAGGGGAAGCAGGCTCCCCACTGAGCAGGGAACATGATGTGGGACTTGTTCCCAGGACCCTGAGATCATGACCTGAGCCGAAGACAGAGTCTTAACCCACTGAGCCACCCAGGTACCACAAAGAGACTGTCATTTTTCATTGACTATTCTTTCCTGCTTTGTCGAAGATTAGTTGAACATAGAGTTCCATTTTATTCCCTCCAATAGAAGGTCCATTTCTGGGCTCTGTATTCTGTTCCATTGATCTATGTGTCTGTTTTTGTGCCAGTACCATACTGTCTTGAGGATTACAGCTTTGTCATAGAGCTTGAAGTCTAGAATTGTGTTGCTGCTACTTTGGTTTTCTTTTTCAACATTCCTCTGGCTATTTGTGGTCTTTTCTGGTTCCATACAAATTTTAGGATTATTTTTACCATTTCTTTGAAATAAATTGATGGTATTTTGATAGGGATTGCATTAAATTTATAGATTGCTTTACGTAACATAGATATTTTCACAATATTTGTTCTTCCAATCCATGAACATGGAACGTTTTTCCATTACTTTGTGTCTTCTTCAGTTTCTTTCATGAGCATTTTATAGTTTTCTGAGTACAGATTCTTTGCCTCTTTGGTTAGGTTTATTCCTAGGTATCTTATGGTTTTGGGTGCAATTGTAAGTGGGATCGACTCCTTAATTTCTCTTTCTTCTGTTTTGCTGTTTGTGTATAGAAATGTCACTGATTTCTGTGCATCAATTTTATATCCTGACACTTTACTGAATTCCTGTATGAGTTCTGGCAGTCTTGGAGTGGAGTCTTTTGGGTTTTGCGCATAAAGTATCATATCATCTGCAAAAAGTGAGAGTTTGACTTCTTCTTTGCCAATTTGAATGCCTTTTATTTCTTTTTGTTGTCTGATTGCTGAGGCTAGGACTTCTAGTACTATGTTGAATAGCAGTGGAGATAGTGGGCAAACCTGCCGTGTTCCTGATCTCAGGGGAAAAGGTCTCAGTTTTTCCCCATTGAGAATGATATTCACTGTGGGTTTTTCATAAATGGCTTTGATAATATTGAGAAATGTACCCTTTATCCCTATACTGTGAAGAGTTTTGATCAAGAATGGATGTTGTACTTTGTCAAATGCTTTTTCAGCATCAATTGAGAGTATCATATGGTTCTCGTTCTTTCTTTTATTAATGTATTATATCACCTTGATTGATTTGCAGATGTTGCACCAACCTAGTAGCCCAGGAATAAATCCCACTTGGTTGTGGTGAATAATCTTTATAATGTACTGTTGGATCCTATTGGCTAGTATTTTGGTGAGGATTTTTGCATCCATGTTCATCAAGGATGTTGGTCTATAATTCTCCTTTTTGATGGGATCTTTGTCTTGTTTTGGGATCAAGATAATGCCAGCATCATAAAATGAGTTTGGAAGTTTCCCTTCCATTTCCATTTTTTGGAACAATTTCAGGAGAATAGGCATCAACTCTTCTTTAAATGTTTGGTAGAAATCCCCTGGGAAGCTATCTGGTCCTGGACTCTTGTTTGTTGGGAGATTTTTGATGACTGCTTCAATCTTCTTTCTGGTTATGGGTCTGTTCAGGTTTTCTCTTTCTTCCTGGTTCAATTTTGGTAGTTTATGTGTCTCTAGGAATGCATCCATTTCTTCCAGATTGCCTAATTTGCTGGTGTATAGTTGCTCATAATATGTTCTTATAATTTTTTGTATGTCTTGGTGTTGGTTGTGATCTCTCCTCTTTCATTCATGATTTTATTAATTTGTGTCCTTTCTCTTTTCTTTTTGATAAATCTGGCCAAGGGCTTATCAATCTTATTAATTCTTTCAAAGAACCAGCTTCTAGTTTCATTGATTTGTTCTACTGTTCTTTTGGTTTCTATTTTATTTCTGCTGTGATCTTTATGATTTCTCTTTTCCTGCTGGGTTTAGGCTATCTTTGCTGTTCCTTCTCCAGCTGTAGGTGTAGATTTAGGTATAGGTTTAGGTTGTGTATTTGAGTGTAGGTTTTAGGTATAGGTTTAGTTTGTGTATTTGAGACCTTGTTTCTTGGGAAAGGCTTGTATTGCTATATACATACTTTTCTCTCAGGACTGCCTTCATTGTGTCCCAAAGATTTTGAACAGTTGTGTTTTCATTTTCATTTGTTTCCATGAATTTTTTTAATTTTTCTTTAATTTCCTGGTTAACCCATTCATTCTTTAGTAGGATGCTCTTTAGCCTCCATGTGTTTGAGTTCTTTCCAACTATCCTCTTGTAATTGAGTTCTAGTTTCATGGCATTGTGGTCTGAAATTATGCAGGGAATAATCTCAATCTTTTGTTACCTATTGAGACCTAATTTGTGACCCAATGTGATCTATTGATCTATTGGATGTGATCTATTCTGGAGAACTTTCCATGTGCACTAGAGAAGAATGTGTGTTCTGTTGCTTTGGGATGGAATGTTCTGAATATATCTGTGATGTCCACCTGGTCTAGTGTGTCATTTAAAGCCTTTATTTCCTTGTTGATCATTTTTTTAAATGATCTGTCCATTTCAGTAAGGGGGTTATTAAAGTCCCTTACTATTATTGTAGTATTATTGGTGTGTTTCTTTGATTTTGTTATTAATTGACTGATATAATTGGCTGCTCCCATGTTAGGGGCATAGATGTTTACAATTGTTAGATCTCCTTGTTGGACGGTCCCTTTAAGTATGATATAGTGTCCTTCTTCATCTCTTATTATAGTCTTTGGCTTAAAATCTAATTTATCTGATCTAAGGATTGCAACCCCAGCTTTCTTTTGATATCCATTAGCACGGTAAATTGATTTCCACCCCCTCACTTTAAATCTGGAGGTATCTTTGAGTTTAAAATGAGTTTCTGGTAGACAGCATATCAATGGGTCTTTTTTTTTTTTTTATCCATTCTGATACTCTGTGTCTTTTGATTGGGGCATTTAGCCCATTTACATTCAGGGTAACTATTGAAAGAAATGAATTTAGTGCCATTGTATTCCCTGTAAGGTGACCGTTAATTGCATATTGTCTCTGTTCCTTTCTGGTCTATGTTCCTTTTAGGCTCTCTCTTTGCTTAGAGGACCCCTTTCGATATTTCCTGTAGGGCTGGTTTGGTGTTTGCAAATTCCTTTAGTTTTTGTTGGTCCTGGAAGCTTTTTATCTCTCCATCTATTTTTAATGACAGCCTAGCTGGATATTAGTATTCTTGGCTGCATATTTTTCTCATTTAGTGCTCTTAATATATCATGCCTCCTTTCTGGCCTGCCAGGTTTCTGTAGATAGGTCTGCTGCCAATCTAATATTTTTGTCTTTGTATGTTACAAACTTCTTGTCCTGAGCTTGTTTCAGGATTTTCTTTTTGTCACTAAGACTTGTATGATTTACTATTAGATGATGGGGTGTTGACCTGTTTTTATTGATTTTGAGGGGGGTCCTCTGTACCTCTAGGATTTTGATGCCTCTTCCCTTCGCCAAATTAGGGAAATTCTCTGTTATATTTTGCTGCAATATACCTTCCACCCCTCTCTCTCTTTCTTCTTCTTCTTCTGGGATCCCAATTATTATAATATTGTTTACCTTATGGTATCACCTATCTCTCATATTCTTCCCTTGTGCTCAAGTAGTTGTTTGTCTCTCTTCTCCTCAACTTCTTTGTTCTCCATCATTTGGTCTTCTATATCACTAATTCTCTTTTATGCCTCATTTATCCTAGCAGTAAGAGCCTCCATTTTTGATTGTACCTCATAATAGCTTTTTTTGATTTAACTTGGTTAGATTTTAGTTTTTTTATTTCTCCAAAAAGGGATTTTCTAATATCTTCCATGCTTTTTTCGAGCCCAGCTAGCACCTTGATAAATGTCATTTGAACTCTAGTTCTGACATATTACTAATGTCTGTATTGATTAGGTCTCCAGCCATTGCTACTGCCTCTTGTTCTTTTTTTATGTGGTGAATTTTTCTTCCTTGTCATTTTATTGAGATAAGGATAGATGAATGAGAGAACAAAATACAAAAGGGTAGCAATGGCTCCAGAAAAATATACACTAACCAAATCAGAAGAGAGTGGAAACTGGGGGTTGAAGAAAAGTGGGGAAAATGAAAAATATGTAAATTATTAGACTTGTGATTGGAGCAGAGCCCCACACTTGGTTTTGGGTGTATTTTGGTCTGTTAGAAGAAACTACCTCTTAAAATTTTAAAGAAAAGAAACATAAATATACATAAATAGGGGTAAACATTGTGAAGGGATGGATATGAGTTTAAGGATGAAAATTAAAAAAGATTCTAAAAAAGGGATTGATAAGATCAGATGTTTGTTGAAAAAAGAAAAGAAAAAGAAAAAAAGAGGAAAGAATGTGATTAGGCTGGAGACTAGAACAAAGTCGTGTGCTAGATTTAGGGTATATTTTGATCTATTAGAAGAAATTGTATCTCAGATTTTTAAGGAAAAAAAAACCTTTTATGTATACAAAAAATAAGGTTATATACAATGAGGGGATAAAATATGAATGTAACAGTGAAGATTAGAAAAGATTTTTAGAAAGGTATTGGTAGGGTACTAGTTAAAAAATGTTAAAATAAGAAAGAGGAAAATTAAATAAAAAAACAGAATAAGAAAAAAATTAATTTAAAATATTTAACTTTGAAACATTGAAGGATCATGGGAAAAAAATCCATGAATTCTGTGTGTTGCTTTTTCCTAACTCTGGAGTTCCGCCATTCTCATTGATCACTGAACTCGGTCTTGGCTAGTTATTCTTGCTGATCTTCTGGGGGAAGGACCTGTTACAGTGATTCTCAAATGTCTTTGCCTGAGGCGGAATTGCACCGCCCTTTCCAGGGGCCAGGCTAAGTAATCTGCTCAGGTTCGCTCTCATAGCTTTTGTTCCCTGAATGCTTTCCATACAGCTTTGGAGGACGGGAATGAAAATGGTGGCCTCCCAATCTCCAGCCTGGAGGAGCTGAGAGCTTAGGGTCCCACTTTTCAGTGCACCCTCAGAGAAAAGCAGTCAATCCCTCCCATCTCCCTGGTCTCCAGCCACACTCCAGGCTCAGCTGTCCTGTGACAGAGTGTTTCTATCTCAGGTGCATGGTCCCTTTTGGAGTCTCCAAACCTAGAAGATTCCTGCAGTGCACTCCCGCGCCACTCCTCCCAAAGGAGGAAAGAAGGGGTCTCTGGATCTGCCACTTGTTTGGGGTCACTGTTTGAGGAACAGTGGCCTGACTGTGCCTCGGATCTTGGTTTAAGGTAAGCCCTAGCTCAGAGCCCACTGCTCGGCTCCATCTCTGCCATTGGCTTCCCTGCTCTGATACTTGGGAGCTCTGCCACCCTTAGACACCCCTGATCTTTTTGTATTCCTGCGGGTCCTGAGACTGCACTGTCTCAGTGAGGGCTCCACCCCCCTCTTAGCCTCTGGAACAATATCACTCAGTGGAGCAGACTTCTAAAAGTTCCAGTTTTGTGCTCTGCTGCTCTGCGGCTTGCCAGGAGCCAGCCCCTCCCCCATGATCTATCTTCCCATCGCTGTGGATTCACTTCTCCGCATGTCCTACCTTCCAGAAAGTGGTCTATTTTCTCTTCCTAGGATTTCCATTCTTCTTCTCTTCTATCTCCCATCATGACTTTATGAACCTCATGAAGTGGGTCCTCACCAGAAGCTGAACCTACGCACCTTGGTCACTGACTTTCTACCCTGTCGAAAGGGAGAATCAGGAGATAGACAATCCAGGTGATTATCTGTTTTTTGAGTGTTGAGTTTGAGGAGTTCTTTATAGAGCTTAGATATCAGCCCCTTGTCTGTGGAGTCATTTGCAAATATCTTCTCTCATTCTGTGGGTTTCCTGTTTATTTTGTTGACTCTTTCCTTTGCTGTGCAGAAGCTTTTTATCTTGATGAAGTCCCAAAAGTTCATTTTTGCTTTTGTTTCCTTTGCTTTTGGAGACATGTCCTGAAAGAAGTTGCTGTGGCTGATGTTGAAGAGGTTACTGCCTATATTCTCCTCTAGGATTTTGATAGATTCCTGCCTCACGTTGAGGTCTTTTATCCATTTTGAGTTTATCTTTGTGTATGGTGTAAGACAGTAGTCGAGTTTTATTCTTCTATATAAAGTTGTCCAATTTTCCCAGCACCATTTATTGAAGAGACTGTCTTTTATCCACTGGATATTTTTTCCTGTTTTGTCAAAGATTATTTGACCATTGAGTTGCAGTGCCAAATCTGGGCTCTACTCTGTTCCACTGATCTATGTATCTGTTTTTGTGCCAGTACCGTGCTGTCTTGGTGATCACATCTTTGTAGTAAAGCTTGAAATCAGGCAATGTGATGCCCCCAGCTTTCTTTTTCATTTTCAACATTTCCTTAGCAATTCGGGGTCTTTTCTGGTTCCACACAAATTTTAGGATTGTTTGTTCAAGCCCTTTGAAAAATGCTGGTGGAATTTTGATCAGGATGGCATTGAAAGTATAGATTGCTCTGGGCAGTATAGACATTTTAACCATGTTTATTGTTCTGATCCATGACATAGCTTTCAATTTTAAAAATAACCCATGTGATTCTTTAAAATTGTATTTTAATATGTGAAACACTAAGAACAACATATTTCAAAATAAAAATATATAAAAAATGAAGTCTCCCTCTACTCTGGGCTCCATGTGTTCAGCCTTCTTTCCTAGTCCCACAGTCAAGAAACTAGGAATATCAGTTTCTTATGCATCTTTTCACGATCCTTTCTGTATATACAAGTAAATACAAATATATATTTTTATTTTTATCCGTTTCTAATGCAAATGGTAGTATATTATATACATGGTGTTCTACATCCAATGTTGACATGTTTTCTGCACAGAAACTTCAGGAATTAAATTATAAATGGAGGGTTTCATAGAATTATTAAAGATTTCTTGGATATATGTTTTTAATATGCACTTATCTACTTAAGGATTATCTGAAGCAAATACTAAATCTGTAGTTGGACTCCTCTGGTACCTGAACATGCTTATAAGACTTCCCTTCCCACCAACTTGCTTATATTTCTTGAATAGAGATTAATCTAATAATAGGCTACAGACAAATCTGAAAAAGTAAAACTACAAGTAAGAGCAGCAATTAATAATAAATTTCTGGCATTAAATATGAATGACATATTTTCTATGACAGTATAATGATATAATTAAGAATATTCTAATCATGTCAGATTAGTTTTCATAAAAGTAGGCCATAATCACTCATACCCTTTTCACCCATCTCCATCTCCCCACTGACCCCACGCCTGTGTGCTGTTGAGAACTTTCATGTAGAGTTCACCCAGTCATCCCCGCTAGTCCTCGGCCCTGGGACAAGGATGTGGAATAGGTCATAGGAATCAATACAGGATGGAGAAGCGAGCTCTGGAATTGGCATCAAAAATATGGATTCAAGTTCTGGTTCTGTCTCTTATTAGCTAGGTAAACATGTCAATTATTTAGCTTTAAAAAAATTGAAGTATAGTTTACACACAATATATTAGTTTCAGATGTTCAACAGTGATTTGATAAATTTATACATAGTGATTATATAACTCTATGAAACTTGATAAATGTGATATTTATCAAATTTAAATTTGATAAATAAATTCAAAATTTATAAATTTTATAAATGTATGAAGCTTTTAAAGAGTTTTGTGGAACCCAAAATTTGAATCTGTAAATGAAGCTGATAATTTTACACTGGAAGGTAGAGGATAATACCAAACATAGAATGTGAAAATGCCTCATGACCAGCAAAATGATATATGAATGTTTTCATGATTTCTTTGCAATTTCTGAGGAGGAGCAGGTTTTCCTAGTAGCTCTATAGATGTTTATGTCTAGGAGAATAAGAAATTTTCAGGAAAATTAGCCTAAGGGTTTGCCATTAGAGTTTTGTTTTGAAGATAGTAATTGTTTTGTTGTCCTTTAGTTTTTATCTTAGGCATGTCTTGATCACTCTAACAAATTTTTGGTTGTATTTTGGTGGCAAATGTATCTTGTTTTGTTGGTTTTGGCTTAGAATAGTTTTTTTTTCTCCCCAAATATGTTTATTTTAATTTTTCAGTGTTACAAGATTGATTGTTTATGCACCACACCCAGTGCTCCATGCAGTACGTGCTCTTCTCGATACCCACCACCAGGCT
>CM052799.1:119353250-119379296 GCA_028533885.1 Nasua narica
TTTCTTGAGAAAGGCTTGTATTGCTATATATTTTCCTCTCAGGACCGCCTTTGCTGTGTCCCAGAGATTCTGAACAGTTGTGTTTTCATCTTCATTTGTTTCCATGAATTTTTTAAATTCTTCTTTAATTTCCTTATTAACCCATTCATTCTTTAGTAGGATGCTCTTTAGCCTCCAGGTATTTGAGTTCTTTCCAGCTTTCCCCTTGTGATTGAGTTCTAGTTTCTTGGCATTATGGTCTGAAAATATGCAGGGAATGATCCCAATCTTTTGGTACCAGTTGAGACCTGATTTGTGTCCCAGGATGTGATCTATTCTGGAGAATGTTCAATGTGAACTAGAGAAGAAGGTGTATTCTGTTGCTTTTGGATGGAATGTTCTGAATATGTCTGTGATGTCCATCTGGTCCAGCGTGTCACTTAGAGGCTTTATTTCCTTGTTGATCTTTGGCTTAGATGATCTGTCCATTTTGGTGAGGGGGGTATTAAAGTCCCCTACTATTATTGTATTATTGTTGATGTGTTTCTTTGACTTTTTCATTAATTGGTTTATATAATTGGCTGCTCCCATGTTAGGGGCATAGATGTTTACAATTGTTAGATCTTCTTGTTGGACAGTCCCTTTAAGTATGATATAGTGTCCTTCTTCATCTCATATTATAGTCTTTGGCTTAAAATGTAATTTATCTGATATCAGAATTGCCACCCCAGCTTTCTTTTGATGTCCATTAGCATGGTAAATTGTTTTCCACCCCCTACTTTAAAGCTGGAGGTGTCTTTGGGTCTAAGATGAGTTTCTTGTAGACAGCATATTGATGGATCTTGTTTTTTATCCATTCTGATACCCTGTGTCTTTTGATTGGGGCATTTAGCCCATTTACGTTCATGGTAACTATTGACAGATATGAATTTAGTGCCATTGTATTGCCTGTATGGTGACTGTTAACTGTATAGTGTCTCTCCTCTTTTCTGGTTTATGTTCCTTTTAGGCTCTCTCTTTGCTTAGAGGACCCCTTTCAATATTTCTTGTAGGACCGGTTTGGTGTTTGCAAATTCCTTTAGTTTTTGTTTGTCCTGGAAGCTTTTTATCTCTCCATCTATTTTCAGTGACAGCCCAGCTGGGTATAGTATTCTTGGCTGCATATTTTTCTCGTTTAGGGGTCTGAATATATCATGCCAGTCCTTTCTGGCCTGCCAGGTCTCTGTGGATAGGTCTGCTGCCATACTTAGTGAAATCTTGCAGAGGGAAGGAATCATATGGATAGCTGATGGAGGAGTGTGCCAGGCAGAAGGTGTAACTAGGGCAGTGACTTTAATGTAGGGATTATCTTCACGTGTTTAGAGTGGTAGAATGGATCAAATGAGGGAAATTGGCAGTAAGTCAGAGGGTAATGGTGTGTGTGTGTGTACATGTGTGTGTGTGTGTGTGTGTGTGTGTATGTGGCACACATGCAAAAGGCAGGGTCTTATAGGTCTCTCTGGGCATGACTTTGGGGAACCCTTGAAGTGTTTTGAGCAGAGGAGAGATGTAACCTATCTAGGTTATAAGAGGATCACTTTAGCTTATGTGTTAAAAACAGACTATAGGAGGCAAGGGCAAGAACAGAGAAACCAGGCTTCCCGGTAATCATTTAGGAGAGAGAATGATGGCATGGATCATGGTGGTTGTAGCAGGATATAGGGAACTGGTTGTATTTTGAATATATTTAGAGGTAGAGCCAAAAAGATTTACTGACAGATCAGAGGTGAATTGTCAAACAGAGGGTCATCGATGACTGGAAGTTGTTTGTTATGAGCTACTGAAATGGTAAAGTTCATGGGAAAAACTGGGACTTTTAAATAAGACAGGACTTGGATCACAGCTCTACTACTTATTGGTTGTGTTGTGATCTGACTCATGGACAGTTAACTTAGGCTCTCTGAGTTTCAGTGTTTTAATTTGCAGAGTGGGGACAATCATTCCTATATTATAGGGATAGTATGAGGAATTACTCTAATGTGCCTGGGGTTTAGTGAATTCAACAGTTACTAATCCCTTTCCTCAATCTTGGTTTTTAGGAAGGAAAGAAGGAAGAAGGGAGAGAGAGAAGATGTGGGTGGGTGGTGGTCCCATCTTCAATGTTTTCCCAGTAGGATTCTGTCTTTTGGCTCCATTGTTTAAATCTGTTGTATAATCTTTGAATGTTCATCTTTTTATCAGCCTCCCATTTTCTTCTGTGGGGTGTCTGGGACTACTAACTTGGGGTTCAATTTATGCAGAGTAAAATAAGTCAAGTGGAGAGAGTCAATTATCTTATGGTCTCACATGTGGAGCATAAGGAAAATCATGGAGGGCATTGTGAGAAGGAAGGGGCGAGTGAATGGGGGGAAATTGGAGGGGGCAATGAATGATGAGAGACTGTGGACTCTGAGCAACAAACTGAGGGTTTTGGAGGGGTGGGGACGGGGGTTTGGGCAAGCCTGGTGGTGGGTATTGAGGAGGGCATGTATTGCATGGAGCACCGGGTGTGGTGCATGAACAATTAATCTTGTAACACTGAAGAGATAAAATAAACATATTTGGGAAAAAAATAAATTCAAAGGCAAATAAATAAAAATAAATAAGATATTAATAAAATAAAATAAATACCATTTTTATTTCTTTAATACATTATTTTGTTATTTACATTAAAAAACCTATTCCTTATAGTGAAGAAGGAATTCTTTCTTGATGTTGTCTGTCATCTATGTGTACTCTTTTCAAACAAGCCTACCTGATAGGTTTTTTGGGTTTTAATGATTACGTTATTGGTGTATTGAACATTTTTATGTTATGCAGAAATACTTGATGCATTATTATGTAGCAACTTAAGAATGATTTACTAAGGGGCACCTGACTGGCTCAGTCAGTATAGCATGTGACTCATAATCTCTAGGTTGTGAGTTCAAGCCCCACACTGGGCATGGAGCCTACCTAAAAAAATGATTTCCTGATATTTGGGGTGATTTGTGAAGGTTTTATGGATGGGTTAGGGGATGCATTATTATTATTTTTATTATTATTATTATTTTTCCAATTTAAGATAATGAAATATAGGGATGCCTGGGTGGCTCAGTTGGTTGAGCAGCTGCCTTTGGCTCAGGTCATGATCCCAGCGTCTTGGGATAGAGTCCCACATTGGGCTCCTTGCTCCGCAGGGAGCCTGCTCCTCTCTCTGCCTCTGCCTGCCTCTCTGCCCGCTTGTGTTCTCTCTCTGTTAAATGAATAAATAAAATCTTTAAAAAAAAAAGATAATGAAATATAGTCTACTACTACTTAATTAATAGTTACTAAAGGTGCTTTCTGCGGTGGCTAGGTTTCAGATAATAAGGGATGCCAGAATTAGGAATTCAACAATTGAGGGAAGAGTGAGTTTGAACTGTTGGGTTATAAGGATACATTTTGTTTCCTTGCTTCAAAGAACCTCACTCTCAGCCATTTTAATGTTCCTAAAATTAGCATGTGTTTTGTAATCATGGATACATTTAATATAATATTTCTGGTAGTGTTTTTGACATATTTCAATAAATGGTATCTCTCTTCTTTATCCCAATTCAAAACCAATTAAAAAGTAAGAAACAGAATATGCAAGTAGAGAGTGGATCTGTTAGTTTCATTGGTGGTAGATTGGATGACATACTTTGAGTATTGTAAGCAGTAATACTTTGCTAGGTTGATGTCTTCCACTAATCTGGGTAGAGTAAAAAGGAGACTGAGATCCAGTGCTCCATGACTGGGACTATGGCCGAACTGAGAAAGCCATGGTGGTCCACTGTCAATGGTCCTCCAATTGACTTAAGTCAGACCACCTCCAGGGTGAAAAGTGAAAGGCTGGCAACAAGTCAAGGGTGTCACAGTTTTCCTCTCTAGATTATATGTGCCACAGAGTCACTCTGAGTGTCCTTAAGAGAATATAATAGCAACTCCCCTTTGATGGGGAAATGGTTTAATACCTCCTGGAGTCCCTAAGGTTAGCCAGTTTTGGGCAGAGAGGGTATTTAGTGGCCTTACTGTCTGGGAAGTGATGTAAATACTAATTTTCATGTTTTGAGTGCCTTAAAGGAGATACTATCTAAAGAGGCTCTGTGAGAGAAGATGGGTATGGCAAGTATTTGATTGTCCTTTCTGCTCTTTTGAAAATTAGTCTCAGTACTAAAATATATTTATTAGGAAATCTTATAGGCTGTTGTATGTGTGTATGTTTGGGGAAGGGATAGTGGTTGAAAGGGTGATGGGGGAAATACAAATATTTTATTATTTTTTTAATTTAAAATGAAATTATAAATAGGTGTGGCCTTAATTATTTTTAATTCTTTTTAAAATAGGAAATAATAGACAGTACAAAAGAGAATAAAAATAAATCTTTGCTTTTCTATCAAAATGCCCTTCTCAGAGGCAACCATCACTAATAGGGTTTTGTGAATCCTTCCAGAGAACCTTATGCATAATAAATGTTTTGCACAAATGACTAATATCAAAGATATTTTCAGAGACATACATTGGATGATCTTTATTTTATTATTTTTTCTAAAGATTTTATTTATTTATTTGACAGAGAGGTAACACAAGTAGGCAGAGTGGCAGGCAGAGGGAGAGGGAGAAGTGGGGCTCGAGCCCAGGACCCTGGGATCCTGACCCAAACTGAAGGTAGCCACTTAATTGACTGAGCCACCCAGGTGCCCCTGGATGATCTTTAATAACCTCATGGACATTTATGATATATGAACTCGGTATCAACTCCATTATTTGGTACTTGACTATAGGAAAAACTCTTTTCGTGGGGCATACAATTACAAAGCAATGACTTAAAATCTGTTAAAAATAATCCAAGTATAATGGTTATTGAAGGTGACATCAAAAAAAAAAAAAAAGAAGAAAGTAGCATTATTTGTACTGTGTTTCAAAGTGTGTGTTGCAGATTTGTTTTTCCTATAGTGTCTCTGTGATATATTCTTCCATGGTTACCAGGTAATAGACATAATGGAAATAAAAATGTGTAGAGGACTGAAATGGAATTATCATTGCAGATTTCCTCAACAGAGGAACATTCATTGTCTTCACTGTTTCCTTAGCTCAATTTGGGAACTCAGAGGCCTTGGATATAAAAGGTAGACATGGGTAGCTGGTACTTATTGGATAGCTGGTACTTTTCTAAGTATGTGTCTTCACCTACTTAGGAATTATACTGTTTTCAAAAACTGAATTTAGAAGGTAAGCAGTGAGTTAGTTTCTTTTCTTTCTTTTTTTAAAAATATTTTATTTATTTATTTGACAGAGAGAGTATAAGTAGGCAGAGAGGCAGGCAGAGAGAGAAGTAGAAGCAGGCTCCCTGCTGAGCAGAGAGCCTGATGCAGGGTTTGATCCCTGGACCCTGAGATCATGACCTGAGCCAAAAGCAGAGGCTTTAACCCACTGAGCCACCCAGGCGCCCCAGTGAGTTAATTTCTAAGATAACATTGACTGCATTTGCAAAGGTATAAATTCTGGCAGAAGTGCTATGACAATGGGGAACAAAGACTGTTACAAAACAAAAATTTAGACCCTGTTTGTAAGAACGAGTCAAGATGAAAGTGGCACAACCCTGTCCTTTTGATATCCTTAAGTTTCAGGGAAAAAAAAAAATTATTTCCCAACTATAACAACCAAAAGCAGGGGGAGTGAGGAAGCAGCCTGGAGAAATAGAAAATGCTCTGCACTTCGAATAGATGGGAGTTGTTTTCCCTCCACATGTGTGACCTTGATCTTGACCACTTATCAACCTCTGCAGGTGTAAGGCTTTTTTTTTTTGTTTTTTATCTGTCAGACTGAGTAGGTAAATCTCTCATGTTGCTTCCAAATCTGACATTCTAACATGTTAGGAAAGGATTTCAAATAGTCCATTCTCTCCTCATCTTATTAAAACCCTGTGAATTCTACATTGAGATTTTTGTCTGATAATTTAAATTACTGCATCTCTCTCAAAATACTTAACAGCTGGGTAGTCTCACTAGTAATAGTGAGTATTAAGTCTTATGTAGTTGCTCCTAATATTAGTATTAAGTCTTATTTAGTTGTTCCTCAGCAGCACAGCCAGATAATCACAACTAATAGCAACTGAAAGCTTTTGGTGACCCACTGAAATCATGGCAATTATACAGATTTCTCATGTAGTAATTATATATATACTAATTTACATTACATATATATTATATATATGTATTTTTAAAAAATATTCTATTTATTTATTTGACAGGGAGAGAGATGACAAATAACCCGAGGGGCAGGCAGAGAGAAGGGGAAGCAGGCTCCTTGCTGAGCAGAGAGCCCGATGCGGGGCCGACCCCAGGACCCTGAGATCATGACCTGAGCCGAACGCAGAGGCCCCAACCCACCGAGCCACCCCTGCTCCCCTATATATGTACTTTTTACCTAGTTCTTTTCGTATAAGCCACAGACTGAGATTAAATGGAGACTTTAGGAATTAGTTTAGGAATAACTTATTACCTTTAAAAATTTATTAAAATAGGGACGCCTAGGTGGCTCAGTTGGTTAAGCAGCTGCCTTTGGCTCAGGTCATGATCCCAGCGTCCTGGGATCAAGTCCCGCATCGGGCTCCTTGCTCGGCAGGAAGCCTGCTCCTCTCTCTGCTTCTGCCTGCCTCTCTGCCTGCTTGTGTTCTCTCTCTGTTAAAATAAATAAAATAAAATCTTTAAAAAACAAACAAATAAATAAAAAAATAAAAATTTATTAAGATAATAAATTTTTAATTAATTTATTTATTTTTATATTTAAATAGTTTAATTAAAATAATTTAACTACATTTTAAAAAAATTTAGTGAAATATAACAAAATATAGAAAAGAGCACAAATCAAGAGTTTATAGAGTTCAATGAATCATCATTAGGTAACTATGCTCATGTAATCACTATCCAAGTTAAGAGCTAGAATGTTGCCAGTGCCCCAGAAGCTTTCCTTACGCCTCCTCTATACCTTTTGCTCTTTTAAATGAGACTAAACCCCCTTAGGAGAACTAAACCCCATAGAGTGGTCTTGCCATTTTTGAACTTTATGTGTTGAAGTCACATATAGTATGTATTTTGTATCTAGCTTCCTTCACTCAACATTGTAACATTCATTCATACTGTTTTCCATGTACTTATAGTTCTTTCACTGTAGTGGCTAGTATCTGTTGTATGAAACAACAATGTTGTATGAATTCTACTGTTAATAGACATTAGGGTTGCTTTTAGTTTGGGCTATTAAGTATACTGCTGTTATGATATGAGCATTTTTGTACATGGATTTAGAGCATCCATTGCTCCAAATTCTGAATTTGAGATTGATAATCTTAAATTTTAGACATTCCTGTGAATGTATAGATTTTATGGTTTTAATTTGCATTCTCCTGATTACTGGTAATGTTAATGTATTAGTCAGGGTTCTCCAGAGAAACAGAATCAGTAGTGCAAATATGATATATATATGTTTATATAATATTATATAAATATTTATATATTTAATATTTATATATTATATTTAATATATTTAATATTTATATAAATATATTTTTAATTTTTATTTTAAAAATTTATTTATAATCTTTAATTTTTATTTTTATATTTATAAAATAATATACTTATTTGTAGAGGCTAAATCCCACAATCTGCCATCTGCAAGCTACACCAGGAAAGCCAGTGGTGTAATTCAATCTGAATCAGAAGGCCTGAGAACTAGAAGAGTTTGTAGTGTAAATCCCAGTTCAAAGACCAGAAAAAGTGAGATGAGATGTTTAGCTAAAGCAAAGAGGCTGGAAAAAAGGGGCAGATTCTTCATTCCTCCATCTTTTCTATTCAGACCCTCAAGGGATTGGATTATGTCCACTCACATTGGGGAGGGCGATCTAGTGAGCCCACTAATTCAAATATTAATCTCATCCAAGAACACTCTCAGTCATGCCCAGAATTCTTTAATTTGGAAACCCCATGGTCAGTCAAGTTGAAGCTCAAAATTAACCATCACAGTTAAGTTGATTTTCAAAGGTTTATGGGCCATTTATTTTGAATTAAACTTCTTTTAAAACATGATGCCATAAATGTCAGGTTCTCTGATACTTTTATTTAATATACTAATATTGGATCTAAATGGTATTTTGCAAATGCTTCAATTGGTAATAGCCATGATCTTATTAAATTTAAGACAGGATGTGAGGGCGATCTGGCTGCGACATCTGTCACCTCATTGATTGCCAGGGTTGATTCGGCTGATCTGGCTGGCTAGGTGGGTGTCCCCTTCCTCCCTCACCGCTCCATGTGCGTCCCTCCCGAAGCTGCGCGCTCGGTCGAAGAGGACGACCTTCCCCGATAGAGGAGAGGACCGTTCCTCGGTCAAGGGTATACGAGTAGCTGCACTCCCCTGCTAGAACCTCCAAACAAGTTCTCAAGGTCCATTTAAAAATAAATAAATAAGTAAGTAAGTAAGTAAGTAAATAAATAAATAAATAAATAAATAAAATTTAAGACAAATACTAAGTAAGTAAGATCATACATTAAGATAAAGTTTATAGGCCAGTTAGATTTTCACCTTTTGAAGAACCTGGTCAGATTTCTTTCTGGCTTTCAATTTCCTTTCATCAGTTTTATGTTTTACATATATCGTTCCCTGTAACTTGACTTTGTACTTTTCTGTGTGTTTTGTTGAGTAGAAATTCTTAATTTTAATGTAGTACAATTTTGCAAATTTCCTTTTATTGTTAGTGCTTTTTGTAGCATATTTAAGAACTCTTTCTTCATCCAAAAGTCAGGGATTATACTACTAATCTATTACTTTTAGTAGTTTCATTGTTTACTTTTCACATTTAGATCTTCAATTCACCCAGATCTGAATTTTTTTCTGTAAAGTGTGACAAAGGGATCAAGTTGTATTTTCCCTATAGGAATAGTTAGTTGATCTTGCATAGTTTTTTGAAAAGTTGGTCACTTCTCCTACTGCTGTAAATATTCTGTTTGATGCCATTCAAGTGTACACATATGTATGGATCTGTTTTTTTATTTTATTTTGTGTTACTTTTTCTTTTTCTTTTTTTTTTAAAAGATTTTATTTATTTATTTGAGAGAGAGAGAGAGAGCGAGGGAGAGCATGAGAGAGGAGAAGGTCAGAGGGAGAAGCCGACTCCCCGTGGAGCTGGGACCCTGATGTGGGACTCGATCCTGAGACTCTGGGATCATGACCTGAGCCGAAGGCAATCGCTCAACCAACTGAGCCACCCAGGCGCCCTACTTTTTCTATTGTATTCTGTTCTATAGGTCTATGCTGTACCATTTCTCCCTGTCTTAATTACTATAGTTTAACAATAACTTATTCATGCCATCTGGTAGAGTAAGTTCTCCTATGTCCAGAGTTTCTTGGTTATTTTGGCCATTTTTATTTCTATATGATTTTAAAATCAACTTGTCAATTTCCACAAAATAAACTGTAAGGATTTGGAATGGGATTTTACTGAATGTATGGATGAATTCTGAGAGAAGTGACATTCTAACAATATTGATTATGAACATAGTATATCAATCAATTTATTTTGAGTTTCTTTAATTTATCCCAATATAATTTAGTTTTTTTGTTTACCAGTTTCTTATATCATTTGTTAAATTGGTTCCTAGGCATTTGATTTTCTTTGGTGTTATTGCAAATTGTGTCTTTAAAAAAGTCATATACTGCTTATAATTAATATATACACACAGTTGATTTTTATAATTTTACTTTGTATTTGGCAATCTTATTCTAACTCTGTAATTCATCTGTAGATTATTTGTATTTTCTATATGTACAACTATATTGTTTGTGAATAATGGTTTTTTCTTTTTGAGTACAACATCTCATTTCTTTCTTTTTTAAAGATTGTATTTATTTTAGATAGGTGCAAGTGGAGGAGGGGTGGAGGGGGGAGGAGAGGGACAGGCAGACTGTGTAATATGACAGTTTTTTTGGTTTTCAATTGAATGATTTAGGCCATTTACATTTATTGTAATCACTGATGTACTTGGGTTTAAATTTATTATCTTACTATGTATTTTCTACTTGTATGATTTATGCTAAATTCCTTTTAACTTTTTTGTGTCTCCCTTTGTATTAAGTATTTTTTGTAACTTTATTTTTTCTTACTAGTTATACACTTTTTTACTTTTCTTTTACTTGAAAATACAGATATTAAAACAGGAATCTTTGATTTAAAGTCTAATTATAAATTTGTGCCTTTACTACTTCCTGGACAATGCAAGGATCTTGGTATACTTTAACTCCATTAATTCTCCTCTCAATCTATCCATTGTATTTCCCTTTTTTATTGTTATTAATTATGTCTGAACCTTTGCACTTCCATCTGGGATTAATTTTCTCTAAATAATACCTTTTTGTATTTCTTTTTTAAGTATGCTGGTGATAAGTTAGTTTTTATTTGTCTCTTAATATCTATATTTCATGTTCTTTCTTAAAGGATAACTTTAGTGGCTATAAACTTTTTGATTGGTAGTTAATATTCTCAATTTTCACAAAGTTTGGGATGAAAGTGGTTGGTTTAAGTTGTACCAGGGATGTTAAGGAAAGATGCTTGATTAAAAAAAATTACTGATCATGGTGAAACTACAGTATATTCTTTAGATTTCTAATTCCTTGGGCCTTCCTAACAAAAAAAAAGGGACTTCATGGCTTCATAATTTTGTGAAAACATGCATCCTCTATTGATTTTATTGAAATTCCCAAGCATTTTAGACCCTGAGGAAGCTGCTATGATAAAATCCACTTAACTTTGTTAACTCAACATTCCCCAAAAATATTTGACCAGGAAACTATCATTGTGGGCAATCACTAATAAACATTTCAAGCATATGATGATATGAAGCATGCATTTTAGGAGAGCCTCTTTAAGGGTTACATGGTCCTGGGATGCAAGTTAAAATTTTTGTCTTTTTAAGATTAGGCTGTTTTCTTTTACCTGAAATACTCTTAAAATCTCTTGTTTCACTTTCTGGCTATGGTCAGATTTCTTCCATGAGACTGAATTTCATAATTATAGTGTAGTACAATAAATGGAAGCAGTTCTATTGCACGTGGGTAAAGCTTTTATAAAGTGAGATTTCCTTGGGTTGAAGATATCCATATTCCATACAGAGAAAAGCATCCCCATAAGCCCTCATGTCACATTTTTTGTAAAATAAGGAGATAGGCATTTATTCATTGCACTTTGAGGTCATCAGAAATTCAGGAAGGGCATGGAGGAACAGTAAGTCAATCTTATCTAGAGATCTGATGGGATTTATTTATAGAGCAGTATCTTGTTTCTGACTCTTTTTTCCAGGTACCTTTGACCCTTTCATTTAAGTCTCTGTGAGAACAAGACACTTTCCCTATCATCTTCAAGCCCAGTTGGCACAGAGATCTGATATTAGAGATTACTATGAAAAATACCCCAAAGTTGATGTATCTATCAAATCCCACAGAGGAAGCAGAGGTTGTCACACTGGGTGTACATGGACAATATTGTTGGTGACCTTGAGTGATCAGATGACCAAGGGAATGGCTTCTGGTAACTCAGACAACAAAAGAGCTGTTTTATATGTCATCATGTGCCTGTGTGGCAGCCTCCAGCTTCCATTCTCTCTGCTTTCCTTGTGAATTTTCAAGGAACTCAAGAAGCAAACCTTGGTTGCAGTCCCCTTCTTATCTTCGATGCTGCACACATGCAGCTCTGACTCGCATTATATTATTAGTTCCTACTTTTGAAATTTTAATTAAAAACAGAAATGAATTATTTTAATCTACATTTTTGAAAGTCAGCATTATTGCATGTGATTATCCACTGAAATGGGGTTGGCACAGAAAATTAATGATATTTAAAATATTATCTCTACTATTTTAGTTTGTTCTCCCAGCAAATCTCAACTTAGCCTAAAAATCTTCTCTTTACATATGATCCTAAGTGAATAGGCATTTATCCAGTGGATTGAGAATCTGAATGTTAACATTTAAGTGTTATTTGAACTGTTTCTGTCATTAAAAACCTTAATATTTCCTGGCATATATAACTGTACATTATATAAGAAAATCCCAAATAAAAATTACATAGTTTAAAAAAAATTCAGTAACTCCTCTATAAGTAGAGTGACTTATGGTCCACTATTTTGCTCGCGATAGTCCTGATTTACCCTTATTGTCCTGGGCCAGTCACAGATAGTAACCTCTTTCACTTTCAGAAGTGTCTTGGTTTGGAGAATAAGTTATATGGTTATTTTGTCCATAAGCCAATTTAATCCAATTGCAGAAATTATTAGGAAAAATTATTCATTTTGATATTTAAGGAAAATAGAAGATTTTGATTGATAAGTATCCTCTGGTTAATTTTCTCAACTAGGTCAGTGGTTCTGGTTGCACATAAGAATCCCATTTAAGTCACTCACAAATCAATTCAATACAAATTTTCAGTATTTTTTAAGGCTTCACAGATAATTTCAACATGTTCTCAAGGTTGAGAACCACTGGATGATATAATTTGGGTATTTAACCTGACAACCTTTTTATGATTATTCAAAGGTGTTTTAAATAATTTTGTTAGTTAGCATGTCTAGTTAATGTTCTAGTTCATTAAGTTTGAAACTTGTTAAGCATGTACTGTAGACCAAATCAATTAATACTTTTTGAAATGACCTCCATAAGCAGATAGATCAAATAACTCACTGGCCATTTTATCATAAAGATCACTCTAATTGGGCCAATTTTTGTTTCTTATTCTTTCTGTTGACTTAATAATTAGATAAACTTTTGAATGGTGAATGCGTAGCTGGGAACTCAGGTTGTAAATAGCTGATGCAGTTGATTTTTATATAAACACAAATGATGTGACACCTGGGTGGCTCAGTTAAAAGTCTGCCTTGGGCTTAGGTCATGATCCCAGCGTCCTGGGATCAAGTTCCACATCAGGCTCCTTGCTGGGCAGGTAGCCTGCTTCTCTCTCTGCCTGCTCTGTCTGCCCCTCCCCCTGCTTGTTCTCTCTCTCTCTCTGGCATATAATAAATAAAATATTAAAAAAAAAACAAATGGCGGGGCGCCTGGGTGGCTCAGTTGGTTGGGCGGCTGCCTTCGGCTCAGGTCATGATCCTTGGGTTCCGGGATCGGGTCCCACGTTGGGCTCCCAGCTCCGCGGGGAGTCTGCTTCTTCCTCTGGCCTTCTCTCCTCTCATGGTCTCTCTCACTTTCTCTGTCTCTCAAATGAATAAATGGAATCTTTAAAAAACAAAAACAAAAAAAAACAAACAAAAAAAACAAATGGCAATTCTTGAGATGAATATTGTCTTGGGAGTTACTGTAGTCATTCATAGTCATTCAGGGGTACTTGGTGGTTTAAAAGATACCTTAGAGAAATAAACAGTGATATATCCTGGAAATGAATCAGAATATCCATCATAATATAAGAATGATCATCTTACAGAATGAGATCTACAAAAGTACAGAGACTGGGGTTTCTGACTGTGGGCAACAAAAAATAGCATGGTGACTTTCAGCAAGATATTTCCTCCTATAAAATAGGTCACACCTCTCCTCAGAGAAGATCCTGCAGTGAGTTGGGATGGGGTAATTCTGTTTCTGTTTGGCCTTCATACAAACTTGTTAAATATTTCAGAACTGAGAGTCTTCAGTATTAACAAAACATTCAAATAAGTTTTACTGTTTAAAAGTCCTTTTATTAAATTTATGAATACTTCATAGCTCCCATAAATGACTACTTGTATTCTGGGTCTTTAACATTTTATCACTTCATATTATTTTGGTTTAAAGATTAAAATATTCTTCTAAGGAACAGATATATTACATGAAGTTCTCTATAAAGAAACTAAGGTCAATTTGTTCTACAATTTTTTAGAGTAGTTGATGTTCTAAAATGAAATTTCCTCTGAGTCATTAAGGTGAAAATATTTAGCTGTACTGAGATTACATGACTTCAAAAAGACCTAGAGTAAGCATTTGAAAGATTTCAAAACTCAAGATAATGTACCATATGTTAGGAGGAATTTATCTCAATTCAAATGTGCTTTAAAAAAGGGATAGAAATGAAGTTCTTTGAAGAATTTATTTTAGCAAAAGACACTTTGGGAAGATCAGTTTTATCTAAAGCATATATAAATAAGCTGATTTTAGCCTCCTTCACATGTGACCTGCTAGTCATAAAATCAAATACATAGGCCCAAGGATGACTTACTGGGCTCTGAGACTTTGAAAATGACTGTGTGCTGAGAAATAAATATTCTAGGCAGAGGTTCTCAAAGTGTGGTCCTCAAACTCACCAGCACTAGGTTTACCTGGGAATTTACTACAAATGCAAATTATTGATCTCCAACCAGGACATACTAAATCAAATTTCTGGAATGTCACCTAGCAATGTGTGTTTTATCCAATCCTCTGGGTAATTCTGATGTACCCTTAGCTTTGAGATTTCTAGGAATTGAAATTAAGGTTAAAAAAAAAAAGAAATTGAGGTTAATGAGATAAGTATGAATTGATTTGGTGTAGCTAGATGGTATGGGAACTTGACTAGTTTTACTCTGTTCCTTTAAGAATTCATTAGTGGAATGCATTTGAAAGATTGTATGTGTCTGTGGGTGATTATAATTGCTTATTGTTATAGAACAATAGGGTAATTTTTGTGAGCAAATTTAAATGTAACTTGTGTGCATCTGCTTCATCTTGCTTAATTTCTTTTTTATTTCAATGAGTAAATGCAGTTTACATTTTAACAAATATCTAGCTAATAGCTAATCCTCTGAATATCTCTTTTGCTTCTACTTGTTATATAGATTTTGTAATTTTTTTAAATATAAAGATTCATTAAATAATTCATATTTCTTACATGAACTCTCACAAGACTGGGTAGTAGGTTTTCTGTGATTTTTTTCTATCTCTATTATCAGTTTTTCTGAGACATAATAAAGCTTAATAAATGAAAACTATACAGTGTCTAGCATATGGGAAGCTATCGCCAAACAAAATAGACAAAGATTCCTGCCCTTGTGGATTTACTTTCTAGCAAATATCATATAATGTAAATCTAAAATATCATATATTGTAAATCTAATTTAAAAGTAACAGTCATAAATACTTGAATCAATGGCCTTTATTCTATTGTGATAGGTCCTTTTAGTATGAAAATATTTCCATGTGACAGCCTGGGATTATTTATAGAGGTTAACAACATTGTCAGTGCTGTCTCTGAGAATCTGAATCTTTTAACTCAGAGTTCCTATCTTTAGTCCTTGGTTCCATGTATCTAGTAACTGTCTTTGGTCAGTGCTCTCAACTATGAGTTTAGCAGAGGTACACCAAAAGGGAATCAAATGGCTTACAATAGAAATGCTACCTGAGGACAGCCATTTTCTGCTTCTCTGGGATACAGATATCAGGATCAGGGAGGAAGATGCTCAATAAATGTGTAGATGTGTTGGGGGATGCTGCTGGGGGACACTAGGGGATGAAGGAAGGATCCACAGCACTTGGTAACTTCATCTTCTCAAGGATGGGTCTTTTTTCCATTCTGGAATTGTGATTTTCATGGTCTTCAAAATTCCTGCTTTCATATTATGAAAGAGTTCATGTGATTTTACCATCATAGCATACTTGCTGCCCATCTTGGAATTCCCTGTGATTGTTTATCTGCATATGAAGGGTCCAGTAAGGGCCTCATAGTCTTCATGAGTCCAGAAGGCCTTGGCCCACCTGTGTCTTTTCAAGTACCTTGAATAACGTTCCAGAGGTGGTTTACCATTGATTGCAGGATAGGGAAGAATTCTTCCATTTTTACAGAATTTGAGATTATTGTTTCAGTCAATTCCAGATACTTCGGTTATACCCTCCTTCCCCAATAGTCCTACTATGAAGAATATTCATTGTGGGGGCACCTGAGTGGCTCAGTTGGTTAAGCTTCCAACTCTTGATTTCTGCTCAGGTCATGATCTCAGGGTTGGAAATTGAGCCCTGTGTTGGGCTCCAACCTCTACCTTTAAAGCAGGTGTGGAGCCTGCTTTAAATTCTTTCTCTCCCTCTCTCTCTGCCTCTCCCCACCCTCACTTCCTCCCTCTTAAAAAAAAAAGAATGTTTACATTACAAAATTGTCTTTAGAGAAGTCAGACAGAGACCTGTGTTGGTGAGGGCTGTACAGAGAGATTGTGTAACTGGGTGAAGGGTCCTCCTGTCTAAGGCAGTTCCTGGGTCATCCTTTGCAGAAGATGGTGGCTGGAAGGAATTTCCTTTAACTGGAGTGTTCCAAAGTAAAGGAAATTGTTTTCTAGCAGTCTAGCCCACATGGAAGGGATAGTGGGTTAGCCTATCCACGTCAAGCCCTTAGACAACCTCATGCTCCTAGGACATGCAGGATACCAGTGCTAGATAGGGCCTAAACATACTGGATATGAGAGGCTCTTGCCACAGGTTTCCAATGAGGTAACCCAACAAAGTGGAATCAAGAACCACAGGAATTAAGGATTCAATTAATTTTCCAGCAGGGGGAAAGAGACTCTCAATTACTCTAAGTGGTGAGCCCATATTTTCACATTTTATATGAACTCTCCTAAATGGTCTTTTGGATGTTGAATTTGGAGAAACATCATCTGGCAAATGAGGATTTTGAATTTTCATATGATGGACCTTCCTTTCAGTAGCAGAGTCCGTAAACCTATAGGTACCTGGACTTGACTCCTTCCCATGGCAACTGCGTTTCAGGAGAGGGAGCCACAGACCCATTTCCCACTCCTGCTCCAGGCTCCTTGTATATCCTTGAATAAAGGGTGGCTAAGGATAGGCGGTAAGGACACTAAAGACTTGATAATTCAGGGGCTCCTAACGTCTGTCTCTGGGGAGGAACAGAAGGGATGCCTCCCTTGGCTACCTGTTTCCTGGATAACAGATTGTTGGTTATTGGGCTCTTTGCTGGCAGTTTCTTTCTGATCATGTTTGCTTTCTACTTTCTCTCTTCCAAGATTTTTACCTGTTTGCAAGAACCATGATTGTGGATTTTATAATATTTTATTAAAAGGGGATGGAATCCTTTACATGTCTATTATTTGATTTTCAGAGATTCAACTTTTAAACATTTTCCTAGGAACATATATGGACCTATATGACTATAGGTTATATGACGTATATGACATATATGAACCTATATGACTGCCTATATAATCCTTACTATGTGGGTATTCAAACATCACACAAGATAGTTCAAACTTCAAGAAGGACCAAAACTCATTATATATAAATGCAATTGATAAGAGGACTATTTTTCAATTATCTGCCTAATAGAAAAACAAATCTGTAAATGATGAATTGGGGAAAAAGTTTTATTTTTGCCCTGAAATTATAGAAAATATTGGTTGATAAAGTGGTTTCTGTAAGTTGTGTGCAGTTGTGACAGAGATTCTGAACATTGTAGGACTGTAGGATATTTTCAGAGGTAGGTGTAAACTCAGAGATCACTTAAGGCAATCATCTTATTATTCTCACTAGGAATGTTAGTTATGATTTTTGTGTTTTTAACTACTGGTAGGAAAATGATCCTAAGATGAACATATAGCTTATCAGTTCACCTGTTAGAATAGATTGAACACTTAGGATTTATCAGATATTGTGTTAGCTACTTTTAAATATTTTCTCTAATTCTTCCTGTATAAACCAAGTTTTATTATCCCCATTCTACAGACCAGTCTTTGAGCTATATTTGTTTGGGTATCTTTGGAAACAATTTACTCTATTTAAAATAATGTACCAAATTGGAATTATAGGAAGTCCCTACATAAAAGGGTCATAATTCAAAACTATTTGAATTCAGAATGTAATTCCGAAAAGAAAGTGTTAGAAGTGGCAGTTAAATTTTGATTAGTCTGCAAAATTTCAAATCCTCCCATCTCTGACTTAGCTGCATTTGTGTTGCTTTATAATGAGAAAGTCCTAGTACTTCATGAATGTCCTAGTACTTCATGAAAATTTTTTTGGTTTTACATTTTGGTACTTGAGTAAATTGAGTAAATTAGGGAATGATGAAATAGTAGATGGAAATGCCTGGTGAAATGTCTGTTGTTACTATTTCTTCATGTCTTCCATCTCTTGGGTTTTCTTTTTTTTTATACTAATATATGACATATTCTCTAATGCTTATTTGACACGATTAGGCAGGTGTATTCGTTATTTTCCTCACAAATTGAACGAGATCAGAGAAAGTAGGAAGAGGAAGATAAATTTTTATGAAATAACAAGGCAAGAATTGGAAAAGATTAGGAAAGGGAAATATAGAAATGTTGCTGCCTGACATAGAGAACTTGGAGAAATGGCCCTTATCTGATGTGTAAACTAGCCACCAGATGGCACCATCATCTAAGGACAGCTTAGTTGCTTTTGTAAGAGTTATTACAGAGTGGAAAGGATAAAGTAGGGATGCTACAGCTTTCTTTTCATATGTAAGATGTGAAAATCTTATGAAGAGAAGTGAATATTTATTAGTGAAAATTAAATCAATAAATGATGTCTTATCAATGAGTACCTTTATTTCACCAACTTTGCTCAGTCTTTATTTTTCTTCCCTTTGAAAAGAGCTTCACTGCTTTAATTAATAATTTATGAATAAGATTAAAAAATCATAGTTTAAATCTGTAATTCTTTTCATTGGATTGTTATTTTTATGTGACTGTATACCCTTCTTTTAAAAAGTGAGGTAGCTTCATATCAAAAGAATACTTCTGTGGAAGTCTGGGACACCAGGCCAAAAGATAAAGAAAACTAGGTAAAGATTGGAGCTCATAAGAGAAAGAAGATATAATTCTTGACACTTGGCCCAGTGGGAAAATAGTGGAGAGTTTTGGGGATGAGCGAGATGTAGTTAAAAATGTAATTGTTGGTGGCATCATTTGCATTTCAAGGTACTGAAACGAGACACGAGAAGATCTTTGCAAGCTATTAACAGGCAGATGGGGGACACCTGGATGGCTCAGTTGGTTAAGTGGCTGCCTTTGGCTTGTTTCATAATCCCACGGTCCTGGGATTGAGTTCCGCATCCCCCCCTTGCTCAGCGGGGAGCCTGCTTCTCCCTCTGCCTCTGCCTGCCACTCTGCCTGCTTGTGCTCTCTCCCTCCCTCTCTTTATCTCTCTCTCTCTCTCTCTGACAAATAAATAAATAAAATATTATAGAAAAACCCAGGCATGGGTTTTCTAACATGACAAAGAAGACTGGATAGATTTTGACTCTGATTTGGAAAGAAAATATAAGTATTTCTTTGTTAGTCTAAATTTTTTGCTTGTCAGAATATTTAAAATGTGTATACTTGTTTTCACTGCAATTGATGTGACACAAGAAAATACTATATATATATATATGTAAAATAATTTATCTATAATTTTCTGCTGCAGAGTTTAAATCTGGGGAATGTTAACTTTCTAGCATTAATCTAACACTGGATCCTGTTTTTCAGATCAATGGGTAAATAGCAATTAATTTTTTGTTTTTTGTTTTTTTAAAGATTTTATTATTTTTTTTATTAACATATATTATTTGCCCCAGGGTACATGTCTGTGAATCATCAGGCTTACACATTTCACAACAGTTACCATAGCACATACCTTCCCCAAAGTCCATAACCCAGCCACCCTATCCCTACCTCCCCTACCCCAAGCCACCCTCAGTATGTTTCATGAGTTTAGGAGTCTCTTATGGTTTGTCTCCTTCTGGATCCCATCTTGTTACATTTCCCTTCTCCACCCCGCCATAACCCCCCACCCTGCCTCTCAAATTCTTCATATCAGAGAGATCATATGATAATTGTCTTTGACTGACTTATTTCACTTAGCATAATACCCTCTAGTTCTATCCAAGTCATTGCAAATGGCAAGATTTCATTTCTATTAATGGCTGCATAGTATTACATTATATATATATATATATATCTCACATATTCTTTATCCATTCATATGTTGATGGACATCTAGGTTCTTTCCATAGTTTGGCTAGTGTGGACATTGCTGCTATAAACATCTGGGTGCACATGGCCCTTTGGATCACTACATTTGTATCTTTTTTTTTTTTTTTAAAGATTTTATTTATTTATTTGAGAGACAGAAAGTGAGAGAGAGCATGAGCAGAGAGAAGGTCAGAGTGAGAAGCGGATTCCCCATGGAGCTGGGAGCCCGATGTGGGACTCAATCCTGGAACTCCAGGATCATGACCTGAGCCGAAGGCAGTTGCTCAACCAACTGAGCCACCCAGGCGCCCACTACATTTGTATCTTGAGGGTAAATATCAAGTAGTGCAATTGCTGGGTTGTAGGGTAGCTCTATTTTCAACTTTTTGAGGAACCTCCATACTATTTTCTAGAGTGGCTGTACCAGCTTGCATTCCTACCAACAGTGTAGGAGGGTTCTCCTTTCTCCGCATCCTTGCCAACATCTGTCATTCCCTGACTTGCTAATTTTAGCCATTCTGACTGGTGTGAGGTGGTATCTGTGGTTTTGATTTGTATTTCTCTGATGCCCAGTGATGTTGAGCGTTTTTTCATGTGCCTGTTGGCCATTTGGAAGTCCTCTTTACTGAAATGTCTGTTCATATCTTCTGCCCATTTCTTGATTGGATTATTTGTTTTTTGGGTGTTGAGTTGAGAAGTTCTTTATAGATTTTGGATAATAGCCCTTTATCTCATATGTCATTTATGAATATCTTCTGCTATTCCATCGGTCGTCTTTTGGTTTTGTTGATTGTTTCCTTTGCTGTGCAAAAGCTTTTGATCTTGATGAAGTCCCAATAGTTCATTTTTGCCCTTGTTTCCCTTGCCTTTGGAGATGTTTCTAGGAAGATGTTGCTGTGGCTGAGGTCGAAGAGGTTGCTGCCTGTGTTCTCCTCTAGGATTTTGATGGAGTCTTGTCTCACATTGAGGTCTTTGATCCATTTTGAGTCTATTTAAGTGTGTGGTGTAAGGAAATGATCCAGTTTCATTCTTCTGCATGTGGCTGTCCAGTTTCCCAGCACCATTTGTTGAAGAGATTGTTTTCCATTGGATATTCTCCATTGGATATTCTTTCCTGCCCTTTCAAAGATTAGTTGGCCGTAGAGTTGGGGGTCCATTTCTGGGCTCTCTATTCTGTTCCATTGATCTATGTGTCTGTTTTTGTGCCAGTATCACACTGTCTTGATGATTACAGCTTTGTCATAGAGCTTGAAGTCTGGAATTTTGATGCTGCCAACTTTGGTTTTCTTTTTCAACATTCCTGTGGCTATTCATGGTCTTTTCTGGTTCCATATAAATTTTAAGATTATTTGTTCCATTTCTTTTTTTTCTTTGTTCTTTTTTGTTGTTGTTGTTCCATTTCTTTGAAATAATTTGATGGTGTTTTGATAGGAATTGCAATAAATGTGTAGATTGCTTTAGGTAGGATAGACATTTTCACATTATTTGTTCTTCCAATCCATGAGCATGGAATGTTTTTCCATTTCTTTGTGCCTTCCTCGGTAGCTTTCATGAGTACTTCATAGTTTTCTGAGTACAGATTCTTTGCCTCTTTGGTTAGGTTTATTCCTAGGTATCTTATGGTTTTGATTGTAACTGTAAGTGGAGTCAACTTTTGAATTTATCTTCCTTCTGTTTTACTGTTCGTGTATAGAAATGTTACTCATTTTTGTGCATTAATTTTATATCCTGACACTTGACTGAATTCCTGTATGAGTTCTAGCAGCTTTGGAGTGGAATCTTTTGGGTTTCCACATAAAGTATTATATCATCTGCAAAGAGTGAGAGTTTGACTTCTTTTTTGCTAATTTGGATGCCTTTTATTTCTTTTTGTTGTCTGATTGCTGAGGCTAGGACTTCTAGTACTATGTTGAATAGCAGTGGTGGTAGTGGACAGCCCTGCCATGTTCCTAACCTTAGTGGAAAAGCTTTCATTTTTTTCCTCATTGAGAATTGTATTTGCTGTGGGTTTTTCATAGATGGCTTTGATGATATTGAGGTATGTACCCATTGTTCCTATACTGTGAAGAGTTTTGGTTCAGGAAAGGATGCTGTACTTTGTCAAATGCTTTTTTCAGCATCAATTGAGAGTATCATATGGTTCTTGATCTTTCTTTTATTAATGTATTATATCACTTTGATTTGCGGATGTTGAACCAACCTTTTAACCCAGGAATAAATCTCTCTTGGTCGTGGTGAATAATCCTTTTAATGTACTGTTGGATCCTAATGGCTAGTATTTTGGTGGAAATTTTGCATCTGTTAATCAAGGATATTCGTCTGTAATTCTTCTTTTCGATGGGGTCTTTGGCTTTGGGATCAAGGTAATGCTGGCTTCATAAAATGAGTTCCAAAGTTTTCCTTACATTCCTATTTTTGGAATAGTTTCAGGGGAGTAGGTATTAATTCTTCTTTAAGTATTCAGTAGAATTCCCCTGGGAAGCCATCTGGCCCTAGGCTCTGGTTTTTTGGGAGATTTTTGATGACTGCTTTAATCTCCTTGTTGGTTGTTGGTCTGTTCAGGTTTGCTGTTTTTACTGGTTCAGTTTTGGTAGTTTATATGTCTCTGGGAATGCATCCATTTCTTCCAGATTGTCTAGTTTGCTGGCATATAGTTGCTCATAATATGTTCTTATAATTGTTTGTATTTCTTTGGTGTTGGTTGTGAACTCTCTTCTTTCATTCATGATTTTATTATTTTGGGTCCTTTCTCTTTTCTTTTAGATATGTCTGACCAGAGGGTTTATCAATTTTTTAAATTCTTTCAAAGAACTAGCTCCTAGTTTTGTTGATCTGTTTACTGTTGTTTTGGTTTCTATTTCATTAATTTCTGCTCTGCTCTTTATTATTTCTTTTGCCTACTGCATTTAGGTTTTCTTTTCTGTTCTTTCTCCAGCTCCTTTAGGTGTAGGATTAGGTTGTGTACTTGAGACCTTTCTTGTTTCTTGAGAAAGGCTTGTTTTTTTTTTTTTTTAAATATTTTATTTATTTACTTCACAGAAAGAGAGAGATCTCAAGTAGGCGGAGAGACAGGCAGAGATAGAGAGGGGGAAGCAGGCTCTCCACTGAGCAGAGAGCCCGATGCGGGGCTCGATCCCAGGACCCCGAGATCATGACCTGAGCCGAAGGCAGAGGCTTTAACCCACTGAGCCACCCAGGCGCCCTGAGAAAGGCTTGTTTTGCTATATACTTTCCTCTCAGGACCGCCTTTGCTGTGTCCCAGAGATTCTGAACAGTTGTGTTTTCATTTTCATTTGTTTCCATGAATTTTTTTCAATTTTTCTTTAATTTCCTCATTAACCCATTCATTCTTTAGTAGGATGCTCTTAGGCTCCATATATTTGAGTTCTTTCCAACTTTCCTCTTGTGATTGAGTTCTAGTTTCAGAACATTGTGGTCTGAAAATATGCAGGGAATTATCCCAGTCTTTTGGTAGCTGTTGAGACCTGATTTGTGATCCAGGATGTGACCTATTCAGGAGAATGTTCCATGTGAACTAGGAAGAATGTGTATTCTGTTGCTTTGGATGGAAGGTTCTGAATATATCTATGATGTCCATCTGGTCCAGTGTGTCATTTAAAGCCTTAATTTCCTTGTTGACCTTTTGCTTAGATGATCTCTCCATTTCAATGAAGAGGGGGTTAAAGTCCCTTACTATTATTGTATTATTGTTGATGTGTTTCTTTGATTTTGTTATTAATTGGTTTATATAATTGGCTGCTCCCATGTTAGGGGCATAGATATTTACAACTGTTGGATCTTCTTGGAAAGATGCTTTAAGTACGATTTAGTTTCCTTCATCTCTTATTATAGTCTCTGGCTTAAAATCTAATTTATCTGATCTAAGGATTGCAACCCCAGCTTTCTTTTGATGTCCATTAGCATGGTAAATTGTTTTCCTCCCCCTCACTTTAAATCTGGAGGTGTCTTTGAGACTAAAATGAGTTTCTTTTAGATAGCATATTGATGGGTCTTGTTTTTTTTCATACTTCTCATACCCTACGTCTTTTGATTGGGGCACTTAGCCTATTTACATTCAGGGTAACTATTGACAGATAAGAATTTCATGCCACTGTATTGCCTGCAGGGTGGCTGTTAATGTATATTGTCTCTATTCCTTTCTGGTCTGTTACTTTTAGGCTTCTCTTTGCTTAGAGGACCCCTTTCAATATTTCCTGTAGGGCTGGTTTGGTGTTTATAAATTCTTTTAGTTTTTTTTGGAAGCTTTTTATCTCTCCTTCCATTTTCAGTGATATAATATTCTTGGCTGCATATTTTTGTCATTTAGTGCTCTGAATATATCATGTCAGTCCTTTCTCGCCTGCCAGGTCTCTGTGGATAGGTCTTCTGCCAATCTATTATTTCTACCATTGTATGTTACAGACCTCTTGTCCCAGCCTGTTTTCAGGATTTTCTCTTTGTCACTGAGACTTGTAATTTTACTATTAGATAATGGGGTATGGACCTATTTTTATTGATTTTGAGGGGGGTTCTCTGTGCTTCCTTGAATTTTTTTCTTGTTCCCTTCACCAAATTAGGGAAATTTTCTGCTTTAATTAGCTGTAATATATCTTCTGCCCCTCTCTCTCTTTATTCTTCTTATTTTTCTAATATTGTTTCATCTTATAGTATCAGTTATCTCTTGAATTCTCCCCTCATGGTCCAGTAGTTTGTTTCTCTTCTGCTTGACTTCTTTTTTTTTTAAGTAATTTAATTTTATTTTTTTCAGTGTTCCAAGATTCATTGGTCATGTACTTGTTTATTCTCCATCATTTGGTCTTATATGTCACTAATTCTCTCCTCTGCCTCATTTATCCTAGCAGTAAGAGCCATTTTTTTAAAAAAGATTGTATTTGACAGAGAGAGAGAGAGAGATCACAAGTAGACACCAAGGCAAGCAGAGAGAGAGGAGGGCAAGCAGGCTCCCTGTTGAGCAGAGAGCCCAATGTGGGGCTTGATCCCAGGACCCTGAGATCATGACCTGAGCTGAAGGCAGCGGCTTAACTCACTGAGCCACCCAAGCATGCTGAGCCTCCATTTTTGATTGCACATCATTAATAGCTTTTTTGATTTCAACTTGGTTAGATTTTAGTTCTTTTATTTCTCTAGAAAAGATTTTATTTCTTCAGAAAGCAATTTTCTAGTATCTTCCATGCTTTTTTTGAGCCCAGCTAGCACCTTGATAATCATCATTCTGAGCTCTAGTTCTGACATATTACTGTTGTCCATATTGATTAGGTCCCTAGCCATTGGTACTGCTTCTTGTTCTTTTTTTTGTGGTGAGTTTTTCCACCTTGTCATTTTATCCAGGTAAGAATAGATGAATGAGAGAACAAAATACTAAAATGGTATCAACAACCCCCCAAAAATATAGACTAGCTAAATCAGAAGAGACCCAAAACTGGGAGAGAAAAAGGGGAGGAAAAGAAAAAAGAATATATGTATATATTAGACTGGTGAATAGAACAGAGCCATGCACTTGATTTTGGGTGTATTTTGGTCTGTTAGGAAAAACTGCCTTCCAAAATTTTAAAGAAAGAAAAACATATATATATATAAATAAGCGATGGAATATGACTGTAACAATGAAAATTTAAAAAGATTCTAAAAAAGTAATTGATAAGAAGTTGGTTGAAAAAAGGAAAAAAAGAGGAAAGAATGTGATGAGACTGGAGACTAGAACAAAGTCATGCACCAGATTTAGGGTAGTTTTTTTTTTTTTCTCCCCAAATTTGTTTATTTTAATTTTTAAGTGTTACAAGATTGATTGTTCATGCACCACACCCAGTGCTCCATGCAGTGCGTGCCCCTCTCGATACCCACCACCAGGCTCACCCCCTCACCCTCTCCCCTCCAAAACCCTCAGTTTGTTGCTCAGAGTCCACAGTCTCTCCTGGTTCAACACCCCCTCCGATTTCCCCCCATTCGCCCTTCCCTTCCTTCTCACGATGCCCTCCATGATTTTCTTTATACTCCATACGTAAGTGAGACCATAAGATAATTGCCTCTCTCCGCTTGACTTATTTCACTC
>CM052799.1:120054174-120201625 GCA_028533885.1 Nasua narica
TGCCTCTCAAATTCTTCATATCAGAGCGATCATGTGATAATTGTCTTTCTCTGACTGACTTATTTCGCTTAGCATAATACCCTCTAGTTCCATCCACGTTGTTGCAAATGGCAAGATTTCGTTTCTCTTGATGGCTGCATAGTATTCCATTGAATATATATACCACATCTTCTTGATCCATTCATCTGTTGATGGACATGAGATGAATACCTTTACCCTAGTTTACTTTTGGCTCTATCTTAGTATATAAGGCTGCTATAAAATGGAAGATGCAAAATGATTCCAAGTTTAAGAGACTTTTTAAATAGGTGCAGGGATGTATCCCCTGCACTGGCCCTATTGGAAAGTGAGGATCAATACAACGTGCATTAGAGAATTAATATGCTAGGAAGTCTAATTCTAATTTTTTCTTATTTTTCTAATTTTTTCTCATTTTTCTCAACTCTGAGAAAAGGGACTCTAATTTTTTCTCAACTCTGAGACTAAAAGGGAAATAATAAATATCATTTTTCTTAATGCCATCATTGCACTTTGGCCAAGTATAGCAAGTGCCAAGCGAAGGGGTGAGAGGTAAGGGGTCAGGTATATGGCTCGACAGTCTGTTCCCAGCCAGCCTGCATAGGTGGCCACACTGTCCTGCACTGGAAGTTTTTCTCCCTGAATTTTCCAGGCCTGTTCTCAGTGCAACATGAACTCACTGATTCTTTGCCAGACTTTCAGTTCCCTTGAAGTGGCAGGTGCATAAAAGCCTACCTCCTATTGCAAACCTCTGAATTCCAACAGCATCCCCTTCTTGGCTATGCTTCTCCATCTGGAGTTTCTGCAACCAAATATTAGAGGCTGGCAGGTGGGTGGTTCTGAGTTTTGACTTCATGTTTGGACCAAGGTCTCCTATTTGAAAGGAAAGGTAATTCTTTGGTATTATTTTTTAAAAATAAAAATAGTGTTACTGCCATCCTATCATTCCTGGCTAAAGTTTAGCCCCAGACAGGTTTCTGGGGTTTCCACCCACAGGTTTATCAAAGATAGTGCCAACATTAAACTTTATTTCTTTTTATTTTTTTTAAGATTTTATTTTTATGTCAGAGAGAGAGAGAGCACAAGCAGGCAGAGAGGCAGAGGCAGAGAGTGAAGCAGGCTCCCTGCCGAGCAAGGAGCCTGACATGGGACTCGATCCCAGGACTCTGGGATCATGACCTGAGCCAAAGGCAGTGGCTCAACCAACTGAGTCACCCAGGCGTCCTGCCAACATTAAACTTTAAATTGCATTAACTTTATTTCATATTCTGCTTTAAAATAGTTTAATCCTTCCTCCCTCCCTTCCCATCTCTCTCTCTTCTTTCCCTTATCTCTTTCTTTTTTATAATCCACAGAAACCTCCTGACTACATTCTCCTGTGATCGCCCAGCCTAAGGGATGGGTCTTCATGAGGTTGAGGCTTTCAGAGATCCGTATGGCCTGTCACCTGGGCCACCAGGTGAGTGTTGTTAAATAGGTCCCTGACTCATTTCAGGTGGCCACTGCATGGCCTGGGAGGCCATTCCAGCTGCTCCATGGACATAACTTCCCATCCCCACTTTACACTCATTGAGCCTTATATGTCCATTGCCTGAAGTTCTGATGCAGAATCCCAGGGGTGAGAGAGGAATTAAGCCCTTTCCCCCTCCTTTGCCTCCCTCCCTCCCCTAGGGAGTTCATTAAGAGCCAAAGGAGAACTATGTCTTGGAAACAACCTTGGACTCTGAAATCATGGGGTTCAAGTAGTTTAAGAGGGGTGACTACTGATTTCTCTGGAATTCTTTTCCCTCAAAGCTTTCAGGAGACAGTAAATTTTGAGTAAAATGTGTATCTGACGGTGCGTGGAGCCACAGGCTCAAGCTTGGGCACCAGCCAGGGGGGACTGGTTGTTGTTAAAATGTTTTTTTTTTTTTTTTTTAAGGATTTTATTTATTTATTTGACAGAGAGAGAGAGAGAGAGAGAGAGAGAGAGAGATCACAAGTAGGCAGAGAGGCAGGCAGAGAGAGAGAGAGAGGGGGAAGCAGGCCGTGCTGAGCAGAAAGCCCGATGAGGGGCTCGATCCCAGGACTCTGAGACCATGACCTGAGCCGAAGGCAGAGGCCCCAACCCACTGAGCCACCCAGGTGCCCCTGGTTGTTGTTAAAACGTTAAGTAGGCAGTTTAACATGCAATGATGAGTTCACTTACCTAAAGAGAAATATGTATAGATAAAAGATCTGAAGTAAACAGAGGTATTTACAGCTGCATGTGAGATTATAATTGATAGCTTCCTCCTTTGGTTTTTTGTACTTCCCAACCCACAAAGAACATGTGTTATTTTTATCAATGGAGGGTTTTAAAAAAATCTTTAAGAAGAAATAATGTAGGGGGTAGGAATTGTATTTCTTTCATTTCATTGTTGTGGTTAATGACTTCTGCAGGGGACACCTGGCCTAACACCTGGGTGGTGGTTTACTAAGGAGGCAATCTGGGGTCTGTTCTCAGGCTCTGTGGGCAGCAGAAACAGTGGTGTCCTGGAGACCTGGAAATGGTCCCAGGATAAGTCTCTGAAATGAATTCCTTACCTATGGAGTCCTGTGGGCTTGTCATGATAATCAAGTTATGCTGCCAGCTTGCTAATTTCAATGATAGAATCATAAAGTGTTAGACCTTGAGGGATCTTGAGGAATCATCTACTATGTTTTCTCATTTTTGTGGCAGAACCAGGGTGAGAGTCCGATAGTAATATTACCTTTTACTAAGCAGCCACTATGTGATGGGAATGGTACTAGGGGCTTTATGTAGGTTAATCTTTAATCATACTATTAACATAGGTATGTATCATTCCTGTCTTGATTTTATAGAGGAAGTTGAATGATTAAGTGCTCTCTGCATCTCTACTTTCTCATCTATACAGTAGCTTCTTTAAAATCATCCAATTGGAGTCCAAGGTGGGCTACCCATTTGGTTCTAAAATGGGCTCTCATTATACACAATTCTGCCTCTTTATTTTCAGCATGGGCTACCTGATTCCCAGTCCTAGAGCTTTATCTCTTGTTGCCACATTCAAAACCTAGGTCTGTTTTAACCTGTGTTAGCTGAGCAGATCAACCCCCAAATAACAGTCCTCTTGTTGGGTTAGTCTGGCTTTGCCATGAAGAAGCTCGCTTCCAAGTTCAAAGGCCCACATTTGCTCCTCAAAGCAATATGGCTACAGGCCTTCAGCCTGAGCTCAGACATGCTTTCAATTGTTCACCCACTTTCTCTTCGTTCTGAGTGTTCCTTTTTATAGGCTGTGGGAATGCCCAGCTAGAGTGAGGGCGTGGTGGCTAGGACATTGTCATCAGAGCCCCAGCTGTAGGACGGGAGCTGGGAGGGGAGCCTCAAGGCCATAGCACCCTGAGGCCTCTGCTGGTGGTGGCTCAGCGTGCCTCCTTCTGACCCTTCTGCCCTCCCACTGTGGGAAGTTTGGGCCAACCTGGTCTTTGGGGAAGAGAGAACTGAAGGCTTTCTGAGCTGACGGTGGAAGGGAGTTAGGGCAGAGAGGTATCTTCTCTTTTAGAGGAAAGTTGAGACTTAAATCATGAAAGGAATCAACTTGTAGTACATTCTCCATGTTTCAGCCTTGCCAGGGGCATTCTGGTTAATCAACTATTCTGAACAAGGGTGATGGTGTGTGCTATATGTGGCTGAATACTTTTCCAGGGATTATAACACAATAAAGTATGGGTAAAACCCAAACTACACTAAATATAATTAAATCTTTCTTTGATGATTCATAAGTCCTTTAGGATCCTGTAGTGCCTCAGGGTCACCATTATGTAGATCATCATCCTTGATGAGGCAGGCAGCTGAATAAAAATACCAAATTGTAAGTTATAGGCCCCACTCCTACTTCACCTACCTGGGTGGTCTTGGGCAGGTGTCTTGACCTCTTGAACATCCAAAGTAGGGGTGGCAACATTATATCATAGGGCTGTCATCGTAGAAAACTATGTGCATCAAGACTATTGTAATTATTATTACTGTTAAGCTAACAGTATATCAAACTGCTGGTTGATAGACAATTCTAGCATGTGTTTTTTTTCCTAACACGATTCAAAGTAATTCACTCTAGTCTCCTTTTAAGGAAAACATGGTTTCCCCAGCAGCAGGTATTGCTGAGAAGCGATATTAGTCACGGGCCAACAAAAGCGTTTAGTTTTTAAACTGCAAAAGTGGTATATGGTTTTTGTGAAAAAATTAGAATGTTACAGAATGTTAAAAAATTAGAATGTTACAATGTTACAGAAGAACAGATGAAAAAAGAAAATCCCCTTCTGCCCTCATCGTCTCAGTCTCCCCCAGAGGGAAGCTTTATGTAGTTTAGTGTCTATGTGCACGTCTGTGTGTAACAGATAAACATTATGTTGTTTCTTATTGTCCTATGACTTTGCTTTTTTTTCCCCTCCTTAACAGCATATCTTGAGGATATTTTCATTCTTTTTTTTTTTTCCAGCTGGATCTGCCCAGTCTTTTATAATATGGATGAGTTTTTTCTTGTTTGACCATTGTTGTGTTGATAAACATTAGGTTATTTCTAGCTTTTCTATAGCAAACAATGCTGCAGTGAGCACAGAATGTACCAACTCAGTTGTAGCCACTCGGTCATTTATTACCACTTCAGGTCACTTCAACCCCTAGGTCCTAAAGTACATTCTTGGTGTATCTGCCTTCTGAAAGAGAGAGCATCAAATAGGAACAAAGCTCGTGACTTTAATGGTGCGGGGATTTCTGAGACAGGATCTACTGGTACCATTATCACCACATCCCAATTGTAGGGCGTTTCCAGAACCTTCTGAAGTCCCCTTTTGTACGTCTTTGACTTTAATGACCACACCTACCCCAGCTCGAGGTAACCACTGGTAATGATTTTTATGTCTCAAGTTTTGCCTTAAATTTCATATAAACGGAAGAACAATGTGGAGTCTTTGGTGTCTTCTTATCCTCACCAAAATGTTTTTTGAGGTTCAGCCATGTTGTTGGATGCATCAGTTATTGCCGAGTGGTACTCCGTAAGCTTTTATTTATTCACTGGAATTGTTTCCAGCATGGGGTTATTTTCAGTTATTGCCTATGTGACCCAGTACGATACTAAGAACATCTGTGTACGAGTTTCTGCATAGACATATATTTTTATTTCTCATGGGTAAATATGTAGGACTGTAATTCCTGGGTCTTATGATTAAGTGTATGTTTAACTTTTTCCTAAAAAAAGGCCAAATTATTTTCTGAAGTGGTCATTTCATTTTATATTCCTATAGGCAATATGTGAACTTCCCAGTTTCTTCACATCATCAGTAACACTTTGTATTGTCAGTCATTTTTATTCTAGTTCTTAATCTGGCAGTGCTCTCTCATTGTCATTTTAATGTATATTTTCCTATTAATAATGATATTGGGTACCTTTTCAAGTGTTTTTTAGCCATTCATGTATATTCTATGGTAAAGTGCTTCATCAAGTCTTGTGTTCATTTTGTATCAGGTTGTTTGCCTTTTATTATTGCAAGAGCTCTTTATATATTCTGAATATAATCGCTTCTCGGCCTTTTGGCTAAGATCAAGTGTATATATTCTGAATATAAAACACATGTCTGTATTTATACATATGATTCATATATAGATACATGATTTATAAATATTTTTTCTTAATCTATGGCTTATCTTTTCATTTCCTTAGTGGTGATTTTTGGAGAAGTATTTAATTTTGATGAGTCTAAATTTGTTAATTTTTTCTATTACCGATGATGCTTTGGGTGTCATATCCAAGAAATCTTTGCTCACCTCAAGGTCGCTAAGATTCTTTCTTATGTTTTCTTCTAGAAGTTTTATACAAACAAGGTGATTTTATAGGTTTCAAAGACTAGATGAAACTAATATTTTTCATGGGCCCTTCCTTGACTGAAACCAATGGATCCATGGAGTTAAATCTACAGGACTAGTCTTTCCTATTGTTTCACGGTGTTTTTTACAGTTTGGCTAGATTGTGTATCTGCAGAATCACTGCAGTGGTCTTTGTTACTGACTTCTTAAAATTTTTTCCCAAGATAAAATGTAAGATCATATCTATTTAGAAAGATCAGGAAAGATTTTCTTTGAGGAAGTCATATTTATTTCCTACACCATAAATAGAATAGTCTCTGTGTTACATCATTTAGCAAATGTAGGGCACTGTGTCTCAATACCAATGCAGTAAAGTCATTTCCAATCACCAGCTGTTTTGACATGGTGTATTTCCACTTCTCTTTATTCCTAGTAAGTCATTTTATTTTTCTGGATATTGAGGCTATGATTTATCAGCTCTTAACAAGGTTCTGTGTGTGTGTGTGTGTGTGTGTGTGTGTGTGTGTTTTAAGAGCTATACTGCTTTTAATTATTAGAGCTTCAATCTCATTTCTTTTTTTTCCCCAAATATGTTTATTTTATTTTTTCAGTGTTACAAGATTGATTGTTCATGCACCACACCCAGTGCTCCATGCAATACGTGCCCTTCTCAATACCCACCACCAGGCTTACCCAACCCCCCAACCCCTCCCCTCCAAACCCCTCAGTTTGTTGCTCAGAGTCCACAATCTCATTTCTTTCAAAGCTTCACTGAGCATATATAGGTCCCCATTCCTTGTTTGAAACTCTTAGGGCCAGATATATTTTTACATGCATAGTTTAAAAAAAAAAGTGTTTTTTTTTTTTTTTTTAAGAAAGGTAGTATACTGAATATTCTGAATGAATAAAATGTCTCCTGGGAATCAGGATGATGACTACTTCATAATATGGATATACTAATATTTTTCAACATACTCAATATTTACAATGTGTGAAATAAAGACTGTAAATAGCTTCTATCAGTTCAGATCAGGTTTTCTACCATTTGAATTCAGGTGTGGTTCGTTTTGGGGATAAATGAATTGGGAAAAATATCCCATTTTAGAGCCTTTTGGGATTTCAAAATTGAGAGTAAAGGCTAGCGGATTTGTATTGTCTGCAAGCACACTACACCAGTGGCTTCTGGTGCTGTGTTGGGTTCCTTAGTAGTTGACCTCTGCTGGTTGTGAATTTGGAGCCATGGTAAGCAGGTATCACATTCCAGGAGACCTGGACAGACTTCGGCAGTCCTTGGCCAGGCTTTCAGCCTGAGTTTTCTGAGTGAACATTGTCAAGAGAGAGAATTTCCACTGTGTACAATGCTAAGGTTTAGGTGATTTTCGAGGGGGAGGTATTTTGTCATTCAAAATCAATATATGCTTGAAAAAAAACGCTTTCTCATCTCTCACTAATTCCAGTGCATTAATTCCATCTGCTTCATGGCACAGCCTCTCAGAGGCAGATGCCCAATAAAGATCTGTTATCTAGGGGGCCTGGATTCCTGGCTTGGGGTGAAATTATATCCTATAAAATGGAATTGAGTCAAGCTGTGATATATTTGAATCCCATTGAGAGCTAGATTATATGGTCAATGGCAACTCTGAAGCACGTTTTAATCACCAAGCACTGTGATGGTGACCTGATGGCACTTGTAGAAATCGCTGGCCCATGTACCTAGGGAGAACAGGAGCGTACTTGGTACCCACAACATCTTTCCATGTATATGAAGTGTCTTGGAAACCTCTAATGGTACTTTATTGAATAATTATAGAAGCAGTTAACTACTTGTCATGAAGGATTTATACAAGTAAATGATATACAAAAGCTTACATAAATATATGGAGGTAAAAGGTAAAGGAAAAGCCCATGTTCCATGCCGCTGTTCCACTCCATTCCTGCTACCCTCCTCCAGGAGGAGGGGTGATACCACTGGTAGTAATTTGGTGTGTGTCATTCTAGGCATGTGCACACACAAACACACACTGTCATACTTATAACCAAATGGGTCATCCTCTTCAGATTGTCCCATCACCTGCTTTCCTTAGCAATCTATCAGAGACATCTTTCTTGGATACTACTATCCTTTTGATGGCTGTAAAGCATTGCAAAGAATGTATTTAACCACTCCCCTAGTGAAAAACCTGTAGGTAATTTTGGGGCATCACAAACTCGGCTACAATGACCTTCCTCATTTATTTTGGGGCATATGGGTATTTTTATTTTTAATTTTTTATTTTTTTAAATTTAATTTTATTTTTACAGTGTTCCAAGATTCATTGTTTATGCACCACACCCAGTGCTCCATGAAATACATGCCCTTCTTAATACCCACCACCAGGCTCACCCAACCCCCTACCCCCTCCCCTCCAAAACCCTCAGTTTGTTTCTCAGAGTCACAGTCTCTCATGCTTCATCTCCCCCTCTGATTTCCCCCAATTCACTTTTCCTTTCCTTCTCTTAATGTCCTCCATGTTATTCCTTATGCTCCACGTAAGTGAAACCATATGATAATTGACTCTCTCTGCTTGACTTATTTCACTCAGCATAATCTCTTCCAGTCTTGTCCACATTGATACAAAAGTTGGGTATTCATCCTTTCTGATGGAGGCATAATATTCCATTGTATATATGGACCATATCTTCTTTATCTATTTGTCTGTTGAAGGGCATCTTGGCTTTTTCCACAGATTGTGGCCATTGCTGCTATGAACATTGGGGTACATGTGGCCCTTCTATTCACTGCATCTGAATCTTTGGGGTAAATACCCAGTAGTACAATCACAGGGTCATAGGGTAGCTCTGTTTTTAATTTCTTAAGGCATCTCTACACTATTTTCCAAAGTGGCTGCACCAAGTTCCATTCCCACCAACAGTATAAGAGGGTTCCCCTTTCTCCACATCCTCTCTAATGCTTGTTGTTTACTGTCTTGTTTATGTATGGGTATTTTTAGAGACTAGACAGCAAAATTGTCATAGTTTTTGGTTTATCTCTAAGGTCTTACTTCCCAGCAATTGCTTTTAGTAAGTCTAAATGCCTACATTCTCCACAGTCTTCCTTCTGTTTATCTAGAAAGCCATCCGGGGCATTGGTTGTCCTTGGTGAACACGTGTACCTCTTGCGGTGAGGATGGCGGATGTGAGGGACAAAGAGGAGAGATGTTTGTGTTTATAACTTTGATACTTTCTATTTTGTCTGCTAGCTACTAACTTAATGTTGTGCTCTCTTATTTCCATATATAGGATGGGTCAGATAAAATAAGAGCTTGCTTTCAGTAATATAAATTGTTACAACCTTTTTGGAGACTTCCTTACAATAGCTCCTACAATTTAAAATGTTCATACTGTTGTGATTCTGCAGTTCTGCTGCTATAAAGTACTATGGAAGTCATGTTATTTTGAGACCTGAAAAATTTTGTTCAGGTATGAATCTCCGAAGGTTTATGAATCTTTTTATTTAAATAGTTCTTGCAATGGAGTGAATGTTTGTGTCTCCCCTAAGTTCATATGTTGAAATCCTAACACCCAATGTGATAGTATTGAAAGGTGGGGCCTTTGGGAGGTGATTAGATCATGAAGGTCAAACACCCATGAATGGGATTAGTGGCCTTTTCAAAGCCACCCCAGAGAGCCGTTTCTCTCTTCTTCTGCAGTGTGGGGACACAAGGAGAAGCCAGCTGTTTGCAGTCTGGAAGAGGGTCTACACCGGATATCACCATACTGGCACCTTGATCTTGAGCTTCTAGCCTCCCGAACTATGAGAAAAAAAAAAACTTTTTTATAAGCCACCCCATTTCTGTCACAGCAGCCTGAGCCGACTAAGACAATTCCTTTCACACAGATGCTGCACAACCTTTATAGAAATCAGTCCTTTAACCTACAGGATTACACATTTTCAGAGCACTAGAGTTTAAAGCTATGAGGATATTTCAATACTATAAGAAGAGAGAATTGGATAAGATTATGGCAAACTGAGTGGGTAACTCCTACCCACCTGCGGTCCTCTGGTCCAGGCAAAGGCTGGGTGGTAAAGGCAGGATAGCAGTGATGGGTGTAGTACTAATGGGAGAATCTTTACATTTAGGACAGAACCCTTTATTGCTTTCGTTCATATAACAGACTTTCTCTCACTGTGCTCTTTATTACTGTATTGTCTTTGTGTGTGTCAATATTTTCATTAGCTTTAAAAATCCTGTGATGTGGCCTTATTTTTGTGGTTTTACTATAATCATGTAATATATATAATATATATAAATATAATATAATATATTATGTGTTATAATATTAAAATTATAACATATATATTTATATTTAGATGAATTTATATAAATTATATAAATATAAATGAGATTTGGCTCATTTATATAAATATATAAAAATATAAAATTCCTATAAAAATATAAATAAGATAATATATAATAATATAATAAATATAAATATAATAAAAGTCAATTAGTAGACATATTACCAAACTAAGAAACAGGTTATCCTTTTGAATGTGACAAATGGCTGTTTGTTAACTTTTAGGTGTAAATCTGTAGTATTTTCCCATGGAACTGATGCTCTTGGATATTATTTAAGACATTCAGCACTTGAACACAGGTGTTATAGTGGGAACTACAGATTTGGAGAGAAATGAGATGGAGTGCTTGTCTTCAAGAAGATTATATTTGAGTAGATCACATTTTGGCTATTTTTTAAAAAGTCCAGTAGTTCTGGGGATTGAAATAGGGTCAAAGTGTGAAACTCCATGAAGAAGCTTTGAGCACAATTTATATCTCACCCAAATGGACCCAAATTCTGCCCTTTGAATATAAATAAAGACATATTAAGATTATGGGCCAAATTGTGATGACCCAGATGAATGCAGAACTCCAGCCTGGCTCAACATCTCTTCCAGTTTGCAGAGTGGAAACCAGTTCACGCATGTTTTCCTAGTCTGGCAACCTGTCATGTAACTTGTCCCTGGCTTGGCTGCGGGTCCCTGTGTCTACGTGCTTCGTTGGCAAAGGGTTCCTCTGATGGGATTTTAGGATTCCACAGAGGCAGAGAGTCTGGTCAGTGTTTGGGGAAGAACCGTGCTCTCCCCAGTCTCTGAGCACTTTGTTCCCTGGGCCCCACAGGTGTGCTGCTTGTATCTCGAATGTTCCAATGAATGACTCTCATGAGAAATGTTCTGCAAATTCTCACTTCAAAATTTCCCTCATATGGTGGATCTAAACCAGGGCCTGTGTGTTGGGGGGATGGGGTGATGGACTGAAATCAAGCTGAGTTTTCATGTCCTTGCCAGTCTGCCACCATTTTTCCTTTCTAGTCCTTGGTATTTACTACTATTCTCTCTTTTAAAGAAAAACACATTGTATACACACATCTCCTCAGGCAAATAGGTACCCAGGGATGTAACCAGTCTACCAGTTCCCCCAAACCACCTGACTCTGACATGGACCATGTCATGTTTGACTTTGTATCTCTTTGACCCTTTGTCAGCCCAGTGCTTGGCACAAAAGTGGACCTTCAATCCTTGTGGAATTAATGAATCCATGTTAAAGGGGAAGATTAAAATATAACCTGTGGATATCTATCAGAGGGCCCTTAAATTCATGATCATGCCCATGAGAGAGGCTAATATGTTTGTTAACTAATTGAACAATTGGTATCTTTTATGTTCCAGATCTAATGATCTCATGATTTTTGCTGTCCTATTTCTATATTCCTATACTGTTAGCTTTGTGACCAAAGAGGTCTATTTATAAGACATTTGGCCAGGATTAAAAGAATATATTTTCTGGGTCTATAAAATGATTTGAGAAGATTAATACGCATTTATTAAGAAAAACACGTGCAGTTCAAATGCAAAACAACTTCTAGGAACTGGGGAGTTACCATATTATGGAAAGCAGCAGACACATGGGTGAAAGGAATCAGGGAGCCTGGGGCGGGGGGAACAGGAGTAGGAAAGGAGGGAAGAAATAGAGAGGGTGGGAGGCAGAGCCAATGGTGACCAAGAACTCATATTGGAACTCTTGGTTATCTAGGTTCCAAGTTCTAACACTGGCACCAAGGTGAGCATGTTCACTTTTATTATTTTTAAATGAATTTTTTTGAGGAATAAGTAATAGATTCACATGATATGACAATTAGAAGATCTCAAAGTAAAGAAAATCCACCCATTTTCTCTAGTCACCTGGCTCTTAGAGGGACATTTTATGTCTCTCAATGCAAATTTACCTCAGATTGGAGTCAAAGAGAAGCTATAGGGAAACTTAAAAAAAATTTTTTTTTAGTCCCTTAGGCAAAGTCAGAGGTGATTGACTTATTTAGGAAACATCTGTGATCTTGGTATCATTGGTTTTATGTTCTAACATACCAATCTTATTAGCCTGGACAGGAGCCCCTAATTGTTCACAAACCAGCCAAATCTCATAGGTCTAGCCTTCTGTTTTAAAATGTTGAATCTGGTGTTGGGTTGGGGGGAGGCTGGGACTGTGATCTGGACTTCCCCAGAGTGGTCCTGCCCTGCTGCAGAGCCAAAGGCCAGGAGGGAAAGGGGAGACTCAGACACCAGAAGACCAAGCATAAGCCATCTGCATCTGTGCAGAGGGTCCTGGGCAGGTAAGTGGAAAAATGTCCATGTCCAGAACCAGCTTCAAGAGTCAGAGGTCAGTGAGGAAAATATATGTCCGGCATCCAACTCAGCCAGTGAGAGGGTTAAGAGAGCTTAAGTCACTGCTAAGCAAATAGAGCACTTGGGTGTAAGCAGGGAAAAGTTCTGAGAGGAGTGGTGTCTGACCAAACCTCCGCCAGGTAAGGAAGAGTGTGCCAGCGTCCAAAGAAAAGAATGGGGATATTAGGTCTGCCACTCCTTTGACACTGGCTGGAAGAGCGAAGCCCTGCGGTGAGTGGGGAGAGGCTGTGGGCGCAGTGAGCAGCACTGTGGTGTGAAGGGAACTGTGTGTCAAGGAGCGTGGAGCCGGAGCTCTCAGAGAGATGGTGGGGAGCCCTGAGAGCACAGTGTCCACACGAAGGTCAGCCTGAGGAGAGGGGGAGACTTCAGGGACGCTGCTTAGGAGACCAGAGCCATACCCGACAACCTTTCTAACTTCTGAGTCTCTCCCTGTCACCTCCTTGCCTCTCACGGGCGCTTCTCAGCTGTCCCCCAATCTCTTTTGTTCTCCCATTCACCCCTTCAGCTGCTGCAGAGGGCTCCCTGTCCTCCCATTCCAAACCCTGTGGCCCCTCTCTCCCCACACCACCCCCTACTCTGCTTTCCCCACAGTTATCAGTGCCCTCTTTATCCAGTTGTAGTCTTCAGTCTTTGTGGGACTTTTTGACTACTATCTTCGCCTTGAAGTATCTTTTGAATTGGTAATTGATTTATGCTTCAAACCCAGAAATCATAAAAGGCAGTGTCTTTCCCATCCTTGTCTTTCATTTCTCCACAGGCAGCCGCTGCTCCTAGTTTCTTTACATATCCTTCCAGATGTGCTTTATGCTTATATTAGCAAACACAAATTTATTGTATTTAGTGACAAATAAGGATGTAGTTTCTTTTTTCCGTTCTTTCCTAACACAAACAGTAGAATATTATGCATACTGTTTGGCTCTGTGTTTTCTTCATTTATCAAATGAAAAAAATACACATCCATAGAAAATACACATGCTGGGTTTCTCATGGGCATCTGATGCTTACCATGCTCCAACTGTTCATTACTTCTCACACTTGCTTCTCTCTTACATTCTTTGACCCAATTGGTGGTGGTGGCAGTAGTAGGGAGGGATTATGGCCATTCATCTAGTCACTGCAGCCAGAAACCTGAGAGTCAGCTCTGTCTACTCCTCCAGAATATCCACAGGCTTATCATTTCCTTTTCTTCATCCCTACCACCACTACCTGAACTGGAGAATTTGTCTTTCAGGAATTCTTTGCAAAAGACTCCTTCTGATTCACCCAGTTGTTCTTTATTTCCTAGCATCCTATAGACACCCGTGCCCCTGAACTTGTCATTATGACTGATTTGTCTGTTCTCTCACTAGACTGTGGGTCCTTTAGGGCAGAGATTTATTTAATTCATACTTTACCCATAGGAACATAACAGATGCTAAACGAACACGGGAGAGAACAAGAGATATGCAGAAAAGTTCACTTAGTGAACTGTTTAGTGACTGTTTATATGTATTATAGCACCAAAGGAGACTGTGTCTTCAAGGATCCTGGATCTTTGGATTGGATGCAATGAACAGAGACCCAGGTTCTAGGGAAAAGAGCAGGTTTTCGTTTTTTAGATCTGGTAATCTGTGAGATACACAGTTCTGTGTATGCTTTGGCGGGCCATATACTTGGATATAGATCAGTCAGAGCTCAGAATGGTATGGAGAAGTGAGTTCAGAGAGTTATAAACACATACAGTGGCTGAAGTTAGGGTGTGAAGACATCACCTCAAGGTAATCTATAGTGAGAAGATGGTAAAGAGAGACTCTCGGATGACATGACCATCATTTGGAGCATGAGAAAGGGAAAAGGAGCAAGGAGCAAGTGAAGAATAAAAGATTGAGGAAGCGGTGTCCTGGACTCCCAAGGAGAAAAAAGTTTCAAGCAGATAGGGCAGAGGCCAGCAGTGTTAATTGAGGCCAAAACGTTCAACAAGATGAAGACAGAGAAGTAACCATGGGATTGAAGACCTCTGAGCTCTTTGGTGATGAGAGCAATGCCAAAGTTAGTGCAGTGGCAGGTCAAGAGGTGACTCTCAGGGAGAGCAAAGCAAGGCCTGGGATTTGGAGGATGCTTCTAAGAGGCTTGCTTGTAAGGAGAAGAGGCCCATAACTACAGAGCGATGTAGAGTCAATGCAGGCTTTTATTTTGAAGCTTTCTTTCAAATTATAAGCAGAGTCCATATTCATTACTGAATAGTAGGACAGTACATGAAGGTATTAAAAAGCCAGAAAGATCATCTGTAATTTTACCACTCTAAACACTGCTGCTATTTTTAACCATTCCCTTCCAGTCTTTTCCATGCATGTTAACCAAGTTAAGAAGAGACCATGTTAGAGATTACATGTCCTGCTTTTGCACATACAAAGGACTGGCTTTAGCATCTGTCCCTGCATTAATTACCGGGGCAGAATTGTCAGATCTAATTGGTTAGACCCTTTTCCTCCCTCACCGCTCCCAGGGTATTTCTCCATATGGAGTTATTTAATTAGACAGAGATAAAACCTCTCATTCATTCATTCATTCATTCATTCAACAAATATTTGTTAGCTGTCCACCTTGTGCACTGCATTAGTTGCTGAGTGATGGGGCAGTGAAGCAGCCAGACACTTATCTCATGATGCTCTACTAGTGTCACTTGCAGAGGGATCTCTGCTTCAGTCTCTGGTAACACCTGTTGCACTCCTCGGCTGGATGGTACAGACAAGCTGTCAATTTCATTTGTATAACTTTCCTACTTGATATTTCCCCCAACATTAGAAACTCTTCAGAAATCTGCTCTTACTGTTAAGTATTTAGTTTCTCTTTTCATATTTCTCCTCATAATGACACTGCCCAAAATGTCTTTGAAATTAAGCTTGGTCCATATTTTGTAGAACTGATTTCTAGAAGAGAAATTAATCTGGTCAAAAGATCTGAACTGTTTAAGGCCCTCAGATACCTATTGTCAGATTGCTTTCCAAAGAGGTTCTACTAATTTACACTCTTAACACTCTTTTCACCTAAGAGAGGGTTCATTTGTTTATATGTTAAGTTGGTTCAACAAGTATAAAGGGAAAGGTTGAAGATAAAGAAGATGGAGCAAGGTCCCTGAGAAGTAGTCTTGATGAGATCTGGAGAAGGTGCTAGGAGGTAGTTTTGTAAAAGAAACTCTCCTGTTGAGACAGGAGTTAAGGAGGGTGCTGCTATAGTGTTTATATATGTGTTGAGAAATGGGGAGCTGAGGGAGTTTCTAGCTGATGGCCTCTATTTTCTATGTATGCTAGGAAGCAAGAGTATCTATGTAGGAAGGAATAGGATTAGGGAAGTAGGCTGATAGCTGAGGAGAATGAAGATGGTTTGGAAGGGCTGTGTAGAAAATGGGACACTATCTAAAAGGTGCAGTTGCCCAGATAATGGCACATTTTGTTTATAATTGTAAGTGAAAACTTGATCATTGATGCTAGGACTCTGTTTACAGGGTATAGTGAAACTGAGAATTGGTGATTATTTGATTAATTTGATGAATGTTCCAAATTAGGAATACCAGGTCAGGGTATGTTTCCGACCTAAATTATACAACACAGTTGTCTGCAGTGATCAAATTAACCAGCTGATTGCCAAATCTCTATTTCTCTCTGTCCCCTGTGGACATAGCCTAAAGGACTAATAAGTGAACTGGACTCTGCCCCAATCTATTTTGGGATAATTGATGTCTTTGTACTTGTATCCCAGCAGCTTGGTATTAAACACTGAAGCTTTGTGGAGAATATGTCAGTAGGCGATTTACTACCTCAAAAAGCAGTCTTTCTTTTAAAAAGCTTATCAATCAGAACTTTGGAGGGAATTTTCCAAACTTCCTAAGGAAAATTGTATTTATTGCTATGGAAAAATATTTGATTCCATGCATTTTGCTTCATAAAATATATTTGTTTCAGATTCTGAATGCTTATTTATGATTTTTATTTCTGTTTTCATGAATCACTTCAAAGCAATTTCAGTTTTAAGTGGTTTTTATTCTTAAAAATATTTATATTCACTGAAAGTTAAATTTATTTTTTTCACTAAATGTAAAGTATCCGTGATTTTAACCTCTTACAGGATAAGAAAAATCAATTATGGTGAAGAAACATTTCATTCCTTACTATTTAAATATTTCTTTCCTAAATTGGTGGTTGATGTACACAGGCTGTACATGAGATGCATGGAGCCAGTTACTAAGGTAACTTGGCCTTTGAAACTCATTTTGTGAAATAGTAATGTAATTTGAATATTTTAGGAATTGACCTCAATATTAGAGTTTCCCTTGTATGCTTTCTTTTTCTTAAGATTTCATTTATTGATTTGAGAGAGAGAGAGAGCGAGAGAGAGTGAGTGCAGGAGCAGGAGGAGAGGGGCAGAGGGAGAGGGACAAGCAGACTCCCTGCTAAGCTGGTGGGGAACTGGGAGACTGACTCGGGGCCATCACGGGGCTCAAACCCAGGACCCTGAAATGATGCTCTGAGACAAAGTCAGATGCTTAGCCAACTGAGCCACGCAGGTGCCCCCCACTTTGTATGTTCTTAAACAATGGTGTGACATGCCATTTACGTATGTGTGAAAGCCAAGGTAACAAGTAGTTACTCCAACTCTGATTCTTCCCTTGAGACTCAGCCCCCTTCCCCTTCTCCCAGGTATTCATCACCCCACAGGGCTGTGACGGTATGGGTAGATGGTGAGAGAGGGCCTGGTGGAAGATTTCTTTCCTCTCAAAGAACTTAACAACCTGTTGAGGTTTGCTAGCAGACTAGACTCTAACAAACAACAATTCTGCTTCAGTCTGAATGTTGTGCTGATTAAAATATGGCCATTTACGCTGAGAATAGCTTTTGGCATTAGAGATTTGTCATGTGCTTTCACCAATTGTAAAATGGATAAATAAGCAAAAACTCAAAATGGCAGAATTATATCCTTTTGCATCTGGATTCTACTCTGTTCCTGGTCCAGGTCTCAGGATTGACAAGAATGACAAGTTGGGCTTGGCCTACTTATTTCTACAGCAGCCTGAAAGGAATATGTGCAACTGAGGATACCTGGGGACACCTAGTCTCCCTCAGCTATGGACTCCCACCCAGAGGAGGGAGTCTCCAGGTCTAAGAAGCCCACAACCCAGTTTTTTGTTTGCTTGTCTTTGTTTTTTTAGAAACGAAAAATCTCGATTTTCTTATAGGAAATCTGTGATTTCTAAATATTGGTGCCTTATACATACATGTTGGCCTGTAACACTGGGCCCAGTTCAGTTTGAAGACATTGGTCTGTGACCTCTGACTAAATGGTTTCCAAGCTCTAATTTTCTAGGTAAAAAGCCAGATCACTGCTCTCCTCTAAGAGGTCAGTCAATGCTTGTGTCACACGAGGTAGAACACGCTCCTTTTCATTATTTCATCTGCTCAGCCTTCTTTTTCAGTTTTGAAGAAGAAGAGAACTGTACTTGATTAAAAAAAAGGCATGACTAAAATTAAGTGAATTACACTGTTTTATTTACACTTTTCTGGTAAGATTACATTGTCAGAAAGCATTTACTACATAGTTTATGGCATTTTTTTTCAATGAACATATACTGTGATTTTTTATATGCCAATTTGCTTGTTGTTTTAGTTAAAAAGAAAGGAAATAACTTATTTTGGATAGGATCTATCTAAGGAGTAGTTAACTAAATAATGGTGAAATTTTACAGAGTGAGATCTTCATTTATCCTAGGAGGTGTTAACACTTGCTGTAGGAGGGAAAGGCTCTTTGATTAGGTGTTGAGTAAAATGATTTTAATAGTAGGATCAAATCATGCTGGAATGGACTAAAATCTCCATGTGACTGTCCTCTCTGAACCAATTCAGTTACATAACTGATCTTGTCAAGGACATAGCAAGAGTTGTATTTGTTTCAGGTGGTAAATACCTTAGAATATTTGTTTCCCTCTTCATGCTTGTGAAGTAGTATAAAGCAGTTGTGGTGCATGTAATAAACTTCCATTTATATTAGAATGATACAAAGTTAGATGTGCTGGTGAATGAAATCTGCTTTACTGACTTTATTTATAAAATAAACATTTTTTGAGAACTTACTATTATATTGAGATGAAAAGATAAATCAACAAAATAGCTAATAGTTGTGCAATTTATAGCACGTGTGATAATTAAAATTGTATTTTCTCTCCTCTTCCCTCTTGCTGATAGCAAACCATATCTTTTAGTTGCATTATTTGAGAGTAAGAGAGATAAGAAAAGCACTTGTGGGAAGCTCTTCTTTCCTTTCTAAGCCTCCTGAATTCTGTAGTCTTCCACTGACAGTTGGAGACTCATTTATAGGCTTGTAAGGGTGTCCTGAGTAAGTCTTCATGGAAAGTTTGAGGAGTGTTATTGCAAGGTGTCAAATGAGTTCATTTTGGGTGCAGAAATTTATATAACATTAAAGCAGTGAAAAGAAAACCAGTGAATACATTCTTATAATAAGGTTAAAAAATCTTAATGTTCTGTTGATTGAATTTAGAATATTTGCCTAGACTATTGTGTGATTTTTAATTTTCCAGGCAGCATTTCAGTGGTGAATACAGAAGAAAAATTAGTGCAGATCAAGCAACATGGAAAGAAAAAAAGAGACAAACAACCGAGGAGAAAGCTGAGACCCTGGCAAAAACCACATTACCCAATGGTAAGTCTTGCCCATAATACTCTATAATAGTGAACTCTCATATGGCACTTAGTAGGTTCAGGACTGTTCTAAAACTTTATATATATCATGGGTGCATGCATAAAAATATATATATACAGATAGACAAGAGAATTTAAGGTTTTTTTTTTCTTTTTTTCCAATAATGCCCATTTTAGTATCAGTTAAAGACTTCATTCAGATGTCATTGAGAAGAGAAACCTCAGTTCTCAGGAACTAGTGGACATTTGGTTACCAAGCCAGTGCCTAGATGGAGTTAACCAGTAAGCATCCTCAGGCAGGAACTGCCGAATTTGAGCTGCTGGTTCAAATCCATTGGCTGTTGAAACTGATCAGAAATGATTAATCTTTGATATAGCATAAAACACATTGTCTTGCAATGATAAGGGTTGCCAATTTGAACAATAATCATCACAGTGCTGTACCACACAAAATAGTCATTTACGTTTTTTAGACATTTGATACTAGGGAAGTGGTTTTTTAGCTTCCCTTATTGGTTATCTAAGATGTGTGTGTATGTGTGTGTCTCTGTATATGTATGTATGTATATGTATGTGTATGTGTTAACATGTATTCTCATGCCCATGTGTACATGTTTACATGTAGTTGATGACTTTGCCCAAGAGATGAAGATGAGAAAATTGTTGTATGGTCTTAAAAATCAATCAAAACTTGCTATTGGCTTATAGACAGAGCGCTGATAAGAAAGCTGGAATTTTTCATGGCTAAGGTACCCAGAACAGGAGGGAGGAGGCAAGCCTACATATGGGGATCAAAAGGTTCTAGGTAGGATGGAGGGAGAAATGCAGAGACCAAAAGCCAAGCAAGGTGTGACATTTCAGGTGTAATAGTGAATGACAGCGGTGAGTAGCAGGGGTGGGCAAAAGTTCTGAAAGGTGGAAGAATAACGGTGGCAAAGAGGGAAATAGAAGCGATTGACTGGCATGACCTTCCCATGCATCAGATTTGCTTTATGTTCCTGGCTCTTTCCTCGTTCTTTTCTTGATCCTGTCAGGGCCTGATTCGATAGATACTGCACCAGGCAATCCTGAAAACCCTCATGTGCAGATTTTGAAACCAAACGCTATGAGGCGGATAACTTTACTAAGTAGACATTCACTATACATTGAATTGGATATTTGGACCATATTTTAATGTGTAGTCCCCTTTTCCCTGTTTTCCTCCTTGTGCTTACACAAAATTACAGAGAGGTAGGGATTGTATTTTTTAAATAAAAATTTTTATATAAATGTAAATAAATTCTTCCAGATTTTGAAGCCTAGATGCTTCAAATAAAAAATATAAGTATACCAGGAAAATTTATACATTAAGTCACTAGTTCAATTAATATTTTCATTGACTTTGTACTAAGCACAAAGGACATGCCTATGGAGAGGTTAAGGGGCCTGTCCTCATACAGTTTACAGTCTGGTGGGGAAGGGTTAACTTTCTATTTCTCTTTTTCCACAGGTCCATCATGCACACTCTTTGAATCAAACTTGCATGTTTCTGACTCACTCATCCAGTAGGGAAAATTCAGAAATTCATTTGGGAGTAGCAATATTAAAATGTGAATTTGTTTCTGGATTCAGTCAATCATAGAATTCCCAAATGTAGTGTCTCTTTTTGACAATGGGATAAGTTTTCAGGACGAGATGTCAGGGTTGATAAGCCCATAGGCAGTGACTTAAGACAGTGCCCTTCATAGTTATGGGGGAACATAAATGTTACTTTATTTCCCCATCTTTAACACACTCCACTGAATGAGGGGATACTTTAATAGCTAAAACATAAAATTATTTCCATACTTACCTCACCTCTCATAAAAAGTTTGGGTCATTTTTTATCCAACAACTACCTACTTATATTTCTTTCTTCCTTCCTTCCTTTCTTTCTTTCTTTCTTTCTTTCTTTCTTTCTTTCTTTCTTCCCCTTCCTTCCTTCCTTCCTTCCTTCCTTCCTTCCTTCCTTCCCTCCCTTCCCCTCCCTCCCTCTCCCTCTCTTCTCTTCTCTTCTCTTCTCTTCTCTTATCTTCTCTTCTCTTCTCTCTTCTTTCTTTTTCTTTCTTCTTTCTTTTTTTCAGATTTAGGTATTTGAGAGAGAGAGTGGGTGCAAGCATGGGGGAGGGGCAGAGGCAAAGGGAGAGGATCCTCAAGCAGACTCCTTGCTGACATGGAACCCTGACATGGGGCTTGATCTAAGGACCCAAGATCATGGCCTAATCTGAACTCAAGAGTTAGAGGCTTAACTGACTGAGCCACCCAGACGCCCCTCCAACAGCTACATTTCTCAATAATGAAAGTGAAGTATAGAAAATTTAGTTTTGAGCAGGATGATAAGGAAATATAATGCAGTTTTTAAAATCAAAGGAGATTTTCTTGTTTCTATCTCTTGACTATAGTGTTCAACCCAAACCCTTCCTTTAAAGAATCTTAGAGGAAGACATGACCAGTTTTGTATGAATTTGTGAAAGACCATTTCCATCTCCACTCAGTTAAAAATCTACATGTAATTATTAATAATGATTTATAATTCTAAAGTACATCTTTCTGGTAGTACCCAAGGTGCTTTTAAGAGAAAGTAACATTCTAAAACCTGAGGAGCCCCTTATTAGAAAGGATTATAGTTTAAGAGACCAACCTGCCTTACCATAGCTGCTCTCTCTTTTCTCTTTATGTCCATGCCTGATTTTTAAGGCATGATATATCTTCAAGGCCTCTCTAAACATAGCATACATTATGATGATTCCTTCATCATCGTTTGGGCCATATGACTCTTCTGTATTCATTGAACTAATAGTTAACTACTGTTTTGGCTTAAAAATTTCATTTAAAATAGCTCTGAAGATAGAAGGAGATGTTACCTGGCATTTTTGTCAGATTTCCTGCATTTCTGTTAGAAGTGCTCTTTCAAGGAATGGCACCAGGAGTGTGGGGAAATGTAAAATGAGCATTGGTGGATGGAACACTGCATGAAGGATTGAGAGAGGCGGACCCTGACTCTGTGTCCTGCTTCAGGCCACAACCTGCTCAGGCAGACTTGGGCCTACTTAACACCATTTTTTTCTAGCAACTCCTTTGGTTTATCTTGTCACTGTAGGTTTCTGAACTGGGGACCAGCTATGGCTGTTAGTGTGTTTCAGGGATTGATTTTGGGGGGGATGGGTAAATCCTCCATAATCTCCACAAATAACATGCATAATTTTGTTTAAGGACATTATTTTTTCCCCTTGGGACCATAACTTTATTCAGAGCCTCCAAAGGACCTAAGATCTTTAAAAGAACAGCCAAAGGATCACTCAAGTCTTTTCAGTGGTAACATTCTATGGCCATTGGCTGTCTGTCTATATGTGCATGCACATTTTCTTCTAGACCATAAAACTGGGTTTAACATACTTGAAGGAAAAATTCTGATCAGGATATTCAAGAACATAGCTTAGAAATCCTTTCAGAAGGCAAAAAGCTCTGATGCTAAGGAGTCTCGGCTGGTAATTCCATCATACATAGCACATATAGGTATATACACATATGTACACATGTATGTATATACATATGTAAAAGTACCACATATATTTCATTAAAGGCAGCTCTAATCAAGTTTTTAAAAGTGGTTATTTGGAATGTCAGTGTCTGACTTGGCAAATCTGTAGTACCTTCAGCCTCAATATTAAGCAAGTATATATTTAAAAATCCTTCCCAATATTAATTTGTTTTACATGTGTCTTCTGTAAGCAGCATATAGCTGGATTTTTTCCCCAAACTCAACAACCTCTGTCTTTTAACTGATGAATTTCATTTAATTAATTACATTTATTTAAATTTATTTTTATTGCTTGTATATCCTACTTACTATATCCTGCATGCTTTTTTCTATTTTCTCATTTTTTGCCTTCTTTTGGGTCAATTACATTTTAAAATTTCTTCTTAAAACTTGTTAAAACTTTTAGAATCTCTTCCCAGAGTTTTGTTACTCTTAAAATTTTAACACTAATTTATACACTTGCAGTTTACTTTTGTCATTCTACCTCTTCCATCTGTATTTCTTTTTATTTTAGCAGTTCTTTCAGATTCCTTTAGCATTTTTTTCAGTGATGATTTCTGCATATTATGATCTCTCTTATCCTTACTTGTCTTTCATTTTTGAATGACAGTTTAATTGGTTATAGGATTCTAGGTTGACAGGATTTTCTTTCAACACTTTGAAGATCACTTTCAATGATTTTCTGGTCTCCCTTGCTATTGATGAGAAGCCCATATAGTCCTTAGTAGCTAAGATGTCTATTTTCCCTGATTACTTTTGATATTTAATCTCTTTCTTTGACAATCTACAGTTTCACTCTGAACTGTTCTGGGTGTGAATTTGATTATGTATTTATATTTTCAGTAAAGTGCTATGCTGTATCAATTGGTTTGACATCTCCCCTATCAACAAATATTGATACAGAATATTTTCCCATGTCCATAAATATTCATCTACTTTGTCAATTTAAATTTTTGCATTTCTCTATAGTTGGAGATTAAAGTATTTCATCTCATTTTTTATTTGAATAAAATCATATATACCCATATGCAAGTAAAAAGCGTCAAAACCTGGGATACTGCTGATGTCTTAAGTAGCTTACTGGAACACTGAAGCCACTCACACCATGTCAGGGATTGTGGATTGTTTGCCTCTCTTCCCAACTCTTATTCAATGATGTCACTTTAATCATAATGGGAATATTTATATTATGAAAATTGACTAATGCTATAAATCCGGGATTTTTTTCTGGCAAATTAATCCTTTTTAAAAAATTTAAATTCAATTAATTAACATATAATATATTATTGGTTCCTGAGGTAGAGGTCATTAATTCATTAGTCTTATATAGTACCCAATGCTCACTACATCACGTGCCCTCCTTAATGTCCATAACCCAGTTACCCCATCCCTCCACCCTCCTCCCCTCCAGCAAACCTCAGATTGTTTCCTATAATTAAGAATCTCTTATCATTTGTCTCCTCCTCTGATTTCATCTTGTCTTATTTTTTCCTCTCTTCCCCTATGAGTCTCTGTTTTATTTCTTAAATTTCACATTTAAGTGAGATCATATGATAGTTGTCTTTCTCTGATTGTCTTATTTTGCTTACATAATACCCTTTAGTTCCATCCACATCACTGTAAATGGCAAGATTCCTTTTTTTGACGGCTGAGTAATATTCCATTGTATAAATATACCACATCTCCTCTATCTATTCATCTGTTGATGGACATCTGGGCTCTTTCTATAGTTTGGCTATTGTGGACATTGCTGCTATAAACTTTGGGGTGCAGGTGCCCCTTTGATGACTACATTTGTGTCTTTGGGATAAATACCCAGTAGTGCAACTGCTGGGTCATAGAGCAGCTCTATTTTCTTTTTTCTTTTTTTTTAAAGATTTTATTTATTCATTTAACAGAGAGAGAACACAAGTAGGCAGAGAGAGGAGCAGGTTCCCCGCGGAGCAAGGAGCCCCATGCGGGACTCGATCCCAAGACACTGGGATCATGACTGGAGCCAAAGGCAGTTGCCCAACCAACTGCGCCACCCAGGCGTCCCGCAGCTCTATTTTCAACTTTAAACCTCCATACTGTTTTCCAGGGTGGCTGCACCAGCTTGCATTCCCACCAACAGTGTAATAGAGTCCCCCTTTCTCTGCATCCTTGCCAACATCTGTCATTTCGTGGGTTGTTAACTTTCACCATTCTGACTGATGTGAGGTGGTATCTCACTGTGGGTTTGATTTGTATTTCCCTGATGGCAAGTTGGTTCTTAAACATTCACCAACGCACCACTAATTATCTTCCTTCTGGTAGACCCTTGTTACCTCTTGCCAGCATCTATGATACCCACCTTCTGTAAGCTCAGCTTTGTCAAGATCCAGAAACACTCCTGACTTTTTAGCAAAAAGTCTGTTCACAGTCTCAAGTCTATTAAGTAGTTAGCCATAGAGTCACTCATTATTTCATCTATTAGTACACTTATTAAATGAATATTTTTGAAGGCCTATTATGGGCCAAGCAGCATGTGGGCAGGGAAAACACACAGATGACCAAGAACAAAACATCTACCAAGCCAAAGGTCAGTTTTAACTCCCAGGGTACCTTCTTCCTACCCGTTAGTGTGATCATTTGTTGGGCTGTATTCCTGTGTCCCACTGTGCCTCCATTTAATCTTTCTGCATTATGACAATCATGTCAACTAAATGGAGAGATGTGGCCAGAAGCAAGGCGTGGATTGATTGCTTTTGTTTATAGGCATGCACTTCTCTTAGCAAATAATGCTTTAGCCTTCCAGAGTAAAGAGCACAGAACCCATTGTTTATCCATAAGCCCTTATGACCTCATCAAGTGTCTTTAAGTAAGCAGTTTTACTTAAGTTTTCATCTATGGAATTATACATTTTGATAAAAATTTTAGATGTTTGACAGTTGATTCCTACTTACTATAATTCCAAGAAGACTACTTAAAAATTTAAATTCTGGAGACATCAAGTAGTTCTTTCAATGTTACCTTTTGATGAGTTCAGTATAAATTAATAAAAAGCAGATGAATGAAGTTATTCTAGAGCTCACATGGGTTTAAAAATTAAGCTAGATATCTTGACAAAATATGCTTTGGCTTTTGCCAAGTTTCCAGATTTTTTAAAGGATTTTGAAACATTTTGTTGAGCTAAAATGTGACTGAAACTATGAATGTACTATTTAACTAGTGTAGTGTCTGTTAAAACAATATAAAATTTTTAATTGAATTGATTACCTTTATGTAAATATGATCAAGTTAATATCTTAGTTTACTAATTTAAAAATAACCATGAGGCACCTGGATGGCTCAGTTCGTTGAGTATCCAACTATTGGTTTCAGCTCAGGTCATTATCTCAGAGTCCTAGGATGGAGCCCCAGATGGGGCTCTGTGCTCTCCAGGAAGTCTGCTTGAGGATTCTGTCCCTCACCCTCTGCCCCTTCCTGTTTGCGCTCTCTTTCTAAAATAAATAAATAAATCTTAAAAAAAAAACCCACAAAAATTATGTATTTCATAGATTAATTATAGGTGTCATAATTAAAACAATATGTTAGTAACATGAAAACATTAAAACTAAGATACAAGTTTAGTTATTGGTGTGACCTTGTAATCTCTTTAGAATATTAAGTTGTTATGTAAATTATTGCATAAATTAAGAAAACTTACAAATTCCAGGATCTGTGTTACAATATTACCCAATCATCCATAAACCTATGAAGCAAATATATCTTTCATATTCAAAATGGTTTGAGACAAAATCCCAAAAAGCCTTGTTCAAAAAAATCTTAAAGGACTCATTCAAAATATTGGGGAAGGTATCAAATGAGAGAAATGTGATTGCCCAGGGAGTTCTTCAATGAGCTCAGATTGTAAGGAGCTATGGAAGAATGGCTACATGTGAGGATTAGTGCAAAAGTGGCACAATCTTGTTTAGAGGGTATAAGAAGGGTTAATTTTAAAATGCACTGGGGCTTCTGGGTGGCTCAGTTAAGTGTCTGACTCTTGATTTCAACTAGGTCATGCTCTCACACTCATGAGATCAGCCCTGTGTTGGGCTCTGCACCGGGCATGGAGCCTGCTTAGGATTCTCTCTCCCTCTGCCTCTCCCCATCCACTCGCAAGCTCTCTCTCTCTCGTGAAATGAAATGAAATGAAATGAAATGAAATGAAATGAAATGAAATGAAATAGGGGCTCCTGGGTGGCTCAGTGGGGTAAGCAGCTGCTGTCAGCTCAGGTCATGACCCCAGGATCCTGGGACTGAGCCCTTCCCCACTCAGCGGGAAGCCTGCTTCACCCTTTTACTCTGCCACCACCCCTGCTTGTGCTCTCTCTCTTTCTCTGTTAAAAAAAGAATCTTTAAAAAGATGCATTAAGCTTCATGACCTTTGAATAACATGGGTCCGAACTGTGCAGGTCCACTTATACACAGATTTTTTCATAGGACGGTACTGAAAAAATATTTTATCTTCCTTACAGTTTTCTTCATAACGCTTTTTCTCTAGCTTACATTATTGTAAGAATATAATATATAATACATATACAAAATATTTGTTAATTGGCTTTTTATGTTATCAGTGAAATTTGTGGTCAACAGTAGCCCATTAGTAGTTAAGGGAGTCAAATGTTATATGTGGACTTTTGACTGTGTGGAGTTTGCGGTGTGGTATTGGTTGGTAACCAGTACTAAACCCTGTGTTGTTAAAAGTTCAACTGTAATATTAATAGAAGGTGGAAAGAGGATAAATAAAATCAATGCCTCTCTTCCTTATTGAAGAATATAATGTTCAGACTCTAAAATCTAGGGTAAATATTCTAGACAGGACACATTTGTCTAGGATAAAATAAAAAGTTAAATAAGTTCATGCCTTTAAATAGATTCATGCCTCAATTTTTGAGTGACAGATGCAGGATGATTACTAAGTCCACAGATGTGACCACCAATCCACTGCCGACAAAACTTAGAGAGAGGTTGCCAACAACATGAGTGGGGCCGGGAGACAGGAAATGAGCACATTCTATTGCTGTTAACGAAAGGAGAAACTGTTGGACTACGAAATTATAATGCTGATCCTGGGCAATAATTGAAAACAAATTACAAATCTAATGATTTCTAAGTACCTAAAAGAAAAGCAGAGTTATTAATTGTCAGAACCAAATGCAGAAGAACCAAATGCATTGACAGCCGTTATCTTATTCTCAGCAAGATGATACAGTCTCTCATTAAAAACCTGGATGGCAGAAGAGTTGGTTGGATTAACAGCATGCCTCTGTAGTCACAGAGAGAGATTCTTTAGAAGAGGAAAGGGTCTTAACCTTGATCTTGTTCTGTTCAGTGTCTATTAATGACTTAAATGAGGGCACATATAATATTCATCACATTTGCAAAGAAGTCCAGATTGTGAGGGAAAGTTCATAGACAGATGACAAGTGTAAAAAGATAACCAATTCCTGGAATAATGGGTTTAAACTAACATGATGAAAATTAACAGATTACTATAAAGTTCTGGATTTAGGTAAAAAGGAAAAAATCAAAGCCTACGGGGGTGGGGGGGGGACGGTTGGGAGTCCAGCATGGCAGCAGTTTGTGTGCAAGTTTGATGGACCACCTCAGTTGTTGTTTCCTGTCTCATGAGAAGTAAGGTCATCCTGCTTTGTTTCCTGCTACATGAGAAGTAAGGTCAGAAAGCATATTTTGATTAGACTGTTCACTTTTGGGAGGAAAGTAGTGAGGATGGTGGTGATTGTTGCAGTTAACCCAAACCGGTGCTTGTTCAGATGGTTAGACCTACGCCCAATAGGCCAGCTATGGACTGGAAGAGGTAAGGCTTACCTGGAACAGGTAAGGCTTTTGAACAAGCAACGTTCAGGAACAAATCCTGGCTATACTGTTAGGAGTCTGCATGGTTTCAGAGAGGTCCCATAACTTCTGTTAGCCTCAGTTTCTATGGCTGAAAGTGAAGGTAAAAATACCTACTTTTCCGAGTTTCCATGAGGATTACAGATGCATAAGAGACCTCTCCCAGGGTCTGCTATGTGCTTGGTAAATGGTAACTATTAGTATAATTATCTTTTTACCAGCTCTTGGAAAGAAAAGCGTGTATAGACTTCTCAGATTAGGATTCCTTCATGGTTCACTGGTCCCCAGGAAGAAGGTATTTCTAAACAATATTTAGAAGAGTATGAGAGCACCACCTTTATGAAGACTGCACTCAGTATCAGATTTTTAAATTTTGATGAAAGTGGTATGTATTGGAAACAATTATTATTTGATATATACATTTTAAGGGAAGAGGACACCCAAGCTCTGGGGCTTAAGGTTCCAAATGTTGGAGATTGATTTGAGGCAAGGTGCTAATGCTAAGAGATTTAACTGCTAAGGATTTTTTAAAGAACTGTTAATGTTTGGGGGCCTGGGTGGCTCAGTTGTTGAGCAACTGCCTTCGGCTCAGGTCATGATCCTGGAGTCCCTGGATCGAGTCTGCTTCTCCATCTGACCTCTTCCTCTCTCTCATTCTGTCTCTCTCAAATAAATAAATAAAATTTTTAAAAAATATATTTAAAAAAAAAACTGTTAATGTTTTTATTAGTGTTGTCCTACAAGTTCCTGAGGGTTCTGCCTCATTTTATTTTCCCTGTAAAGTCTGTTATTTTTCATGTGCAATTTTGCAGAAAGCAAGATTTTGTTTGTTTTTTTTTGGTTACATGTATATTGTATTAGAGCAGAAATGCAGTATATGGAACATAGGAATGTAAATGAAACCTGGTATTTACTTGATACCTTACTCTTTTTTTTTAAGATTATATTTTTATTTATTGACAGAGAGAGAGAGCGATCACAAGTAGGCAGAGAGGCAGGCAGAGAGAGGGGGAAGCAGGCTCCCCGCTGAGCAGAGAGCCCAATGCAGGGCTCAATCCCAGGACCCTGAGACCATGACCTGAGCCAAAGGCAGAGGCTTTAACCCACTGAGCCACCCAGGTGCCCCTTGATACCTTACTCTTAAAATAATTCCACAAACAGCTCATAGCTAGGAGTAAACACAGAACGTACAGTGAAAAAGGGCCTTGGTGTAGACCTTCGAGTTGCTGGGTTCTAATCTGATAGTTTCACTCATTGGCTGTGTGGCATAGGCTGAACTGTATAACTTAAAATCTCCAGTACCTCTGAATGTGTCTGAATTTGGACATAGGGCCTTTAAAGAGATCTTTAGGTTAAATTGCATCATTAGGGTGGACCCTAATCCAATATGACTGCTGTCTTTAGAAGAAGAGATTAGCACACCTATAGGCACAGACGGAAAACCCTGTGAAGACACAGGCGGAGGAAGGCCATCTAGAAGCCAAGGAGAGAGGCCTCAGAATAAACCAACCTTGCAAACACCTTGATCTCAGACTTCTAGCCTCCAAAACTTTAGAAAAATAAACTTCTGTTGTTTAAGCCACCCAGTATTTGGTACTTAATGATGGCAGCCTTAACATATTAATATACTGTGTAACTCTGAATATTTAATCTTTTCCAATTTTCATTTCCTTATCTTTAAAGTAGAAATTATGCCATAAAAATAAGTGGTATTTTATTTTGGGGGAATCTATTTATTTGAGAGAGAGAGAGAAAGCACGTGTGTGAGTGCATGGGGGAAAAGGCAGAGGGAGAGGGAGAATCTCAAGCAGACTCCCTGCTGAGTGCAGAGCCTGATGCAGGACTTGATTCCATCATGCTAAGATCCTGACCTGAGCTGAAAACAAGAGTTAGATGCTTAACCCACTGAGCCACCCAGATGTCCCTTAGGTGGTATTTTAAAATACACAACTAAAATAACCTATTTCATTTTTAGGAAAAAGATGCCAGAAAAAAAAAATGTCTTGAATCATGGTGGCTTTTAAATTTTATTTCTCTACAAGACCGAGAGAAAAAAAAAATATATATATATATCCTGACTTGAAAAGACCGAAAATGCTACGTTAAAACTAACTAAATAATTGAATGGTAATCATTTACAAGAAAAATTTCCAGTAGCATTATGCCATCAATTAAAGAGTGCTCCAATGGAACTTCAATTATAATTTGATCCCCTCTCCCCAAAAATGTCAATTTACATAAATCAACTCTTTAGAGACATACTTATTGCATAAATTAGGACACACCCGTACTTGTTCAATACTTAAGGTTTGATTTAATCAAAGATTTCAGGATGCTGAGAGCCGCCTAGACCTGCCGTTATGGTAATGCATGCATAGGCTGCAGTTGATAATCAGAGCTGTGTTGGGCATTCCACTTTGCACCTCCTAGGGTACCAATTTTCAGAGACTGTTAGAACCCAATAGAAAAATCTCACCTAAGATTCATCTGTGAGCTAAATTACAGGGGAAGCCATTATCATTCATTTTACATGCACTATTGTTCTGGGTTGTCAGATGAGCACCTCTGGATCAGAGAGAAGAATTTTGCTAGCTTTGAGAATCCTGAGAATGGAAATGGTCAACCGAGGTATTTCGTTGTTCTTCCAAAAAAGAAATATTCTTACCTGAACCAAAAGGACATATTGAGTCCCCACTAGATGCCTAGTCCTGGATGCCTGAGTTCTGGACTGGGGAGAGTAGATATTTAAGTAGATATTTAAAATCTGGTTGGAAGAGATCAAACAAACACTAAACAACTAGAAATCAGTGAAATGTTAAGTTACATGGAATTAAGTGAAAAGAGTTTTCAGAGAAAGGCAAGAGCAGTGTAAATTTGAAGAAGGGGATGAGGCTGAGGGAAGAAGAAGGAAGGATTTAGATATGGAAATATAAAATAGAGGATACTGTGGAGGTTATTTTGGGTGGGTGTAATTTGAGGAGAAGGGTGTGTGTGTGTTGCGCATATGTGATCAGGCACCACTTTCTTAGGGGGGAGTGCTGAGAGAGAGCCGGAGCAAAGCATGTAAGTGAAAGAACCTAGATTCTGTGCATAAGGAACAAAGAAAAATCTGGCTGTGAGTAAAAGATGTGCAGTTCCATCTCATTTACTGTCAGCATTAGGAATGTGTTATTTCTAAATCCTGAGAATAACCTGCAATATTAAGTATTACCAGCTTCATTTTGCAGATAAAGGAACTGAGTCCTAGAGAAATTAAGTGACTTGCCTTTGGTCACACGTATGACATGCACAAGCCTCCAAAGTCTTCCTGACCCACCTAGGCATGGTGGAGCATGCATGGGTCCGCGTGGGAATCACAGATCAATGGATGTGCTGCTGGTGCCCAGAGTAGCCTCCACTTTGACAGCTGCATCCTTCAGCTGCATTCATTCCTCTGGAGGATACGCCCCTCCAGACCTTGGCTAATGACCACTTTGCATGGGGTACAAAAGGCCAGCCCCCTTGCTCAAGCTGGAACCCACTTTGGGATGTGCTTTGTGCTCTGGAGCTTCTCCATGGGATCCGACTGAAGCTCTTCTGAAGCTGAGATCACATTCTTGCTTCGCTTCTCCTCCCTCCTCTCCATACACTCTAGTCTTCATCCTTTACTTCCTTTCTGCTGACGGCACTCCCTGGATAAATCACATCTGACTAAGACACAATTATCCACCAGATATGCCTCAAGACTGCGTTCAGCCTGTGTAGGATATCACTGTTGCAAATGCGGCCACTATGCTGTGGAACTATCATCTGCCAGGCAGCGCGGCGCTGAGTCGGCAGTGGGAGCGCTGGTGATGACCTCCACCATCAGCCGGCAGGTGTATGGGAGGCCCCTGACCTGCATCATCTCGCCTAAAGCTTATGGCTCGCCCTGGAGCTTAGGTTCTGTGACTATGCCTATATCTGTAGATGAGGAAATCCTTGTCCGGAGGGGATATTGTATCTGCTCATGGTCACACAGTTTGTAAGCTGCACCCTCAGGGTTCCAGCACTAACTTGTGTTTAACTTTAAAATTAGCTCCCCAAACCAGTTTGTGCATACTGGAACATGTATCTTACGACACGTGTTACTTACTGAAATGTTTAGAAACCACAGCTCAGCACCCTCAGGGGGGTAAATAGCTCTATTCAGTTTTGAAGGGAGACCAAATTATCAATGGTAGATCCAATCCGATCCCTTAAATGGGTCACTATCAACACAAAATGACGTGAAAGTGACAGAGCATAAAAGAAGATGGTAAAGGTGGGCAAAGGAGTATGAAGCAGGTTAAAAGATACAGTACCACATAATTAATTATTCAAATTGGAACACTATTGAGGGTGGTAGGAGATACCATTAGTAATTATATGAGGATAACAAGTGTAAACAGAACTCTAGCAAACGAGGATGTATAATCACCACAGTAATAGGAGGCAATGGGGAGCTCTAGTAGGTTCTTGAGCAGGGACGCGAAATAATTCTGTCACTGGTATGCAACATGATTTAGAAGAAACCTTGGAAGCTAAGAAAACACCAGATGCAGATTGTTCTAGAGTCACAGTGTGTGATCCGTCTCGGTTTCTGTCTTGGCTTCTCATTTTTTCTCTAGTTCACTAGGTTGGAAATGGTCCTCCTTTCTGGACCTCAGCATGCTTGTTGGAGGCTATCCACCAATCCTCTTGTCCCAGGGGATCAGAACTCTGTCAGGTACTCCTGACCACTGGGTAGACCCTTTGTTTAATCCAGATGGACTCTGCCTTAGAACTCAAATATCCTCATTCTGCTGGCTCCATTCTCTGGAACATCTACATTCCCATGGACTGTCCCCTGCCCTGCAGGACCCTGTGATTGTCTCCACGGACACTTTTGCCTGAACAAAAATGTGGGGATGTACCTCTGCCATGAGACACTCGGGCTTTCTGCCTAGATTGGTTTGTCCTAAAGGTCATTTCTTCTGGGCTAAAGCAAGAAAGTACATGGAAAATGTTTGCATGAAAGATCTAGGGTTTTGGCCTTATGCTCAGAGTTTGCAGCAACCCTGGGTTAAGTGATGAGGCTTCCTACCCTCATGGAGGGCCTCAATATAGCTCCTCATTGCCTCCCATTACTAACTGTATCTTTTACCTGCTTCAAACTCCTCTGTCCACCTTACCATCTTCTTTTATGCTCTGTCACTTTCAAATCATTTCATGTTGACAGTGATCCATTTAAGGGATCAGATTGGATCCACCATTATAACTTGGTCTCCCTTCAACACTGAGTAGAGCTATTTACTGCCCTGAGGGTGCTGAGCCATGGTTCTAAAACATTTCAGTAAGTTACACATGTAGTAAGGTAAGTGTTCCAGTATGTGCAAACTGTTTTTTGGAGCTAACTGGTGTCTTGTCTCTTTGGGTTTTAAACACATAATCTTACCTTTACAGAGTTAGGATTAAGGTCAATAGTCCTGATCAAATGGGTTTCAGAGGGGAGAAAAGAATAAGAGGACCTATTATTATCGATGGAGAACGTCTTTGTAAGAAGGTAGACTATGGACTTGCAGCATTAAAGAAAGAGAGAGAGAGAGAGAATGGGGTCTCCAGCAAATCCTCAGTATCTAAAGAGATCCAGAGAAAAAAAATTAAACATGTAGACAGTGTCGTTTGGAATTGCAGCCCAGGTTTTTTCAAGAAGAAACATTTGGTGCCCAGTCCTTGGGAAAATACCGTCTGTTCGTATGCTGTGGGGGAGAACAAAAAAGACAAGGAAACTAAGGAATAGATGAGGCAAATCTAAGGAAGAGTCTTCCAGTGCGAACGTGGGCATTTGTTTCTGAATGCAAGTTGATCATCCAGGCGTAAAGAACTTGAGCTTGTGAGATGCGCATACAGTGTATTTTTGTGATTTACAAACCTTGGAATCATACAGACTAAGGCTCAAATCCTAAAGCTATAATTTAATGATCATGGGACTTTGGATAAGCTCCCTAACTTCTGAGATCTATCTTCCGCAGCGACAAAATGTCAGGGGAAAAGAGGGCCTCGTGAGGTCGTCATGCGGTATAAATGAAGTCCTTTCTGTCAAGTCTCAAGTGTGGAGCCTGGCGCTCAGTGAAGGGCAGTTCTTGCTCCAACGAGGCACTCGTGGGTTGATTTCTGCCTGCTCTGTGCTCCTGCAGCACTCTGCACAGCCCACTCTTGAGGCACGTATCACACCACTGCACACTTAGTTGTCTGCCTCTCCCCCATTGCATCGCTCGCTTCACCTTATATTCCACAGCCTGGCATACAGGTGTTCGGAACATATATAGATATAATTACATATAGATACATATATATATATTTAATAATAGCTTCAAGACAATATTCTCTTTAAAATCTTGAATCAACAAAGTTTTGTTCTTTTTTTTTAAGAAGAGGCTATCTAAAACTATAATTAAATTTATGTTTGTTTTTTTTTTAAAGATATTCACTTCCAGCTCCGCTTCCCCCTAAAACCAGGAGAAACCCACAGAAGTCTTTTTTCCTGGGGTCTCCTGTTAGGAGTAAATGACGCAGGGTGTGTGGAGAGCTTGACACAGGCCTTGTCCTGAGCAGGTGCTTAGTCAGCCCTTGTGATGATTTGTGTCTAACTTGCTGTGTGTTTGCTATGACAAAGGCATAGCATTTGAAGTCATTTGATGTGAAATATTTGGGTATTTTTGAAGATATATTTATGTTGAAAAACTTAATTACATGCTCACTATTGATTATTTGGAAAATTCTATAGAAAATAATGCCTCCTTAGCTTAACGACTGGCTTCTTTCTGAGGTTTTTGTGGATGGAGTTTGATGAGTGACACTCCTCTTAGAAGACACGAGAGACTTGAAGACCAGGACCGGGATCCCAAGACAGACCCGTAGAAATCCTCTGGCCCAGGGTCTTGGTCTGGGCTTGGAGCACATTTTCTGCTGGGGCTCCTGAGTAGCTTTGGAGAACGTTATCAGTGATGGGTCCAGCTACATGATAGCTTTCATTCCTGTCTGTGTTTCTGAAGTTGTCTTAATGGAACCAGAGCTGGCCCCAGCCTGATCGTCCAGCCGCCACTATGGTTCACACCTGGACTCAGCCTGCCTTGGCTGATGTCCAGCCTTCTGCTGCTGGACTCCTGGTTTGGGTGGAGGTTTGTCAAATGTTGATTTATAAAAGCCTGTAGGGTCAATGAGGCTATGCCCACATTTGTGACCACACTGTTGTCTCATCAGTTGCTTTAAATACATTCTCTCATTTGAAACCTCTCAACCAAATGGAGACGCTGCCTTCCTTCCGACTCATCAAACTGACCCTTTAGTAGTGGATCCAGTGACTGCGTATGGAAATGGCCCATATTAGCTGTGTGGCTGCAACAAATGCTCACTGTCTTCCCATTATTTCCACAAATGAGGAGCATCGCCAAGGATACGCTAACAATTACATTCCCGATTCAGCCTCAGGAAGAGCTTCCAGATTGGCCCTTCCCATCCATCCTCATTGTCTAGCCTTCTTGAAGCCCTAAAACTGTGTTCATGCCATCCTACAAAGTACTGTCGCTCTTGTCCCAACTCCCATTTCCAGTCTCACTTCCTGGAAGAAGAAGTGGCCAATATCCAGCTGCTGCAGACATGCTGCTGCCCAGGAGTTTATCACAGTTGTCCATAAAGTTCATGTCTTTCCCATGCTCTTCTCTTTGCCTAGAATACTCTTCCATTTTGGAGAAATCCTGCTCATCCTTTTTGCCTAATTTGAATGTCATAGCCATGACCCTCTTTGTTGACTCTGGAAAATAGACAGTTATCCCCTCCTTTTCAATGCTCTTGGAGCTCTCTGTTTTGTCTCAGTTATGGCCCTTCTGGTGTGCAGTAATTATCTATTTACACATGTGTCTCCTCTCACTGTGTAGTCCGATGGAGGATGGCAGAGATAGCTCCTATTCAGTGGTGCATCTCTAGAGCCTAACACATAGTAGGTACAGTGTTGGAAGAATGACTAGTGACCAGATAAAAGTTTCTTCTGCTCATGTAAAATGGGCTTGAGGCTGCTGTGCTTTTGTGAACTGATGTAAAATGATAAAGTTTAAAGGGGAAATAACTTCCCTGACCTGTTGCAAAGTACAGCAAGAGATTTTATTGCTTATTTCTGCTCTCATCTGCCATATGGCTTTCCATTCACAAACTGCTCTAGTGAGAATTACTTTTGCAGGTAATTTTCTAATGATTGTCTTGGGATAAACAAATTTATCAGACTTGTTTGGCTAATGTATTCAAGGAGGTTCACAGGGGAAAAGATTAATCATCTAAGAAGCAAGCCGGTGTCTGTCATTAGGCGGAAGGGTCCAGAGATGATCAGAGCTGAGCGGGTGGTTGCTATGACTGCAGATACTTTTCTCTCCCTTTGTGAGGTCAACGGCAGCTCCCAAGCTGATTGGCTAAAATTAGATTATCCTGCTGACCAACCATGGGGAGTTAATTTCATCAGAAAGAGAAAAATGGTGGGAAATCCTGCCGTGATGCTACAAAGGAATTTTCTTTAGAAACCTACAGAGTCCAAGTTTGCTTCCATTATAATTAATATGTTCTTTCTAATAAAATAATTTAAGGAAAGCAGACAACAGTATTCATCTATTATTTTGTATGTCCATCGAAGCTTTAATCTGGTTTGTCCTCAAACCCAACTCTCAAAGTTAAAGAAACCTTTATTTTCCTGTTTGACCTCCATAACCAAAGACTGTCGTAGTGTGTGCATGTGTGTGTGTCTGTATATGTGTGTGTTTATATGATTGGAGATAAGCTAATTGTGGAAAACAAAAAAAAGGAGCTGGCACAGTTAGAGGTATTTGCTTGCAGGGCTCCTGCCCTAGGGAAATAATGGGCACAAGAGATTTTAAGCAGAAATATGTACTTTTGGATGGGGACCATTCTTCAAATTGTTGAGGGAAATCCTGTCTTCCAAAGGGTTCTTCCCAGGAAGTCATAGATGGCCTGTCCCCTGGCTTTCCAATGGGTACATCTTTTTCTCTAAGCATTAAATACTACTGGCGTCAGTTATTATACTTATTTCTGTGTGGGAAAGATACAAAATTAGTTAATCTTGGAGACAAAACGAACTTCAGGTTCTGCTGAGTTGTAAAACCAAGTGGATGTGAAAAACAAATCAAGGAAAACTGTCCTAGGATTTGTTTCTTTACTGCCTATGCCATTTTGGAGAAATAAAATATGATTAAGGAAGAAATGGAGAAAGAGCTGATGTTGAAATTATGGGCAATCTGCATGCTTCTATCTGTATGATCGCCAAATAAACATACTTTAAAAATCAAATTAACTTGTGGCACATTTGGATCTGTGCCAGAGGGTCTGTGAGAAGGCCCCAAAATGCCCTGTTCCTGAGAGCCATATCTGAGAGAGTCGGGGATCATTATGTCCCATATAAAATGCAATGATGAAGTCCAGGCAGCATAAAAACACTGCCAAGCAATAGTTTCAAGCAGGAAGCACCATAGGAATTTCTAAGAAGAAGAGGACAAAAGCACCATGGCTGAAGTAATCCAGATCCAGACATTTCTCCCAGAGGAGAGAGGAGAGAAAGATGAAGAGATCACCGTCCTGATGTGTGTACTATTAGCACATCACTGAGGATTTAGGAAACAAAGACAGAGCAGCCCAGTTCCATTACCCTTATAGTCATCATTATAGTAAGCGTATCTGTTCACTGCTTATCCTGTCAGCCACAGCACTCCAAAGACAGCACTTACTTTGTTGTTATTATCTTTATCATCGCATTATAATTAACGTGAGGAAATTGGGCCACAGAGATTAACCCACCGAAACTTACACCATTTATAAATGGGGAAGCTAGAATTCAACTCCAGTTCCCCTTATTAGCACTTTTCTGCATGTGTCTTGGAATATTTCACAGAGGTATTCATCACAATGTGTGTGTGCTGTTACTTTTTTCACCTGTTATTATATAAACTCAATAATCACTTTTGATAACTGGATGCTACTTCATTGAGTGGCTGTGCCACCATGACTGCACATTTCATTATTGCTGGACTCCATGTACTTTTCAGCTTGGGAGACATTGTCTACAGAAAACTGTTTTCCCCATCCAATATTTAGGTTATTTCCTTAAGGTAAATTAATCACTAGGAATGAAAAGGTATGAAGACTTTTTGAAAAACTGTGTTGTCAAGTTCTCTCGTCAAGAATATAAGGATGCTCAATTTACCACATTGCTGCCATCACTGAGAAGAATCATTAATACGCTAAAACAAAAAAATGTAGATGGGTGGATAACAATAACTTCCTGTTTTAATATGCTTTTCTTGACGACTAATTCCTTTATTTGTTAAAAACATATTTCTTGAACACCTACTGGTCTTGGAATATATCAGTGGGCAAAATAGGTAAGGGATGATATGTCTGTTTCTAATTCTAGTCAGGTATTTTTATTGGAAATACCACTATGGCAACATGTGGAAGGCAGACCAATGGGGGGGGGGAGATTTTAGGAGGGGAGGACAGGTTCAAATACTATCTTAATAGAATTACCAAGATAAATAAATATTCAGCAGCCAAGTCATTTATATAAGGGCACAATGAGGAGCATAGAATGTATATAGTATCACAAGCTCCATGAGTTATTTAGATCTTTAGTTCTGGTGGAATTTCCTTAGGAGGAAGACATTATCAAAGTCCCCAACCCAGGCAGTTACATTAGATAAGAACTTTGTAGGTAGAAGAGAGAGATTTTCAAAGTTCATCTTCACACTCATTTCTCTTCCAAACTCTTAAGACTGCGGCCGTTGGGTTGTATGTGGTATTGCTGTAGACTGAGGTAGCATTGCAAGCAGGAGTGACATAGTTCTGGTGAGAGACGTTGAAATTTGAGTTTGGGTAGCACAAAAATAAAACTGAGACAGCTCTGTCTCATGGCTTCCCTGGGATGGGAGGGGATGGTCATCCATCCTCCCATTTCTGGCTACAGCGCAAACATCATACAGCCAGATGGTTTGTTCTAGAGTGTGGCTGTCACACAACTAAGGGCTACTTGAAAGCAGTCGTATGGTAACACAATCGATTATTGTCATCGTAGAGAGTGGACAGTGGTGAAACCAATCGGTCTGTTTCCAGAGACCATTCACGTTTTGAGACAAAAACAGCTTGCCAAACAGAAGATGTTTTTATTCCAGAAGATGTTTTTATTCCAAGATCTTGCTTGCTAGAGATAAATGTATTTAACCAATCACTAGTACAAAGTAAATGCTTAGTAAGTATTCACCACTTTTGTGATATACATGACTGCTTTATTATTAAATTTGCTGAAGCGAGATTTCTGCTACATATTCTAAAGACACCTAGAAATAAAAGGAAAAAAAGGAGAGCACCGCAGATGAAAAAGCTGGCAGGGTGAAGGGGGGGAGCTATTTTTAGGAGGGGCTGCTGCTAGAAAGCTCAGAGGAAGGAGCAAGAAAAATAAAGAGGCTGATGAGGAGGGCAGAGGGGAGATCAACGGTTAACTGTGTGGAGTTTCAGGAGTAACGAGAGGTCCTGGACAGGAAGAGCAGTTCTGTGGTAAAACGAAAGATGTTAGCAAGTCAGGGCTCTGAAATCCCTAAGGACTCCTGCCGCCTCAGGCTAAGCCCTGGTCTGTTTCTGAAGCCATGCTTACTGCTGCCTGCTGGGCTGTGTGCAAATGACAACAGATGGCTCTGTTGCTATCCAGACATTAGAGGCTGAAGCTTGGGGATGATAGGTTGATAGACCATTATTTTGTTTCATTTAAGGCAAGGTTAGTGACTTATTGTTGAGATTTCAGTGTGTTAACTGCACAGAGGATCACATTCTGTTCTTCACAAAAACCAAACTAGAAGTTCCAGGATTTGGGTGCCAGGCTCACGAGGTGGCCGGGACCAAGTGAGCTCCAGTACTGATGAGCACTCGTCAGGAGAGGATGACTTCTGTCTTCCTCGGACAGGTTTGCTCACTTGCCACTGCCGAGGAGAAGAGGGGGTGGCATCTAACTGGCTGATGGGCACACAGGTTCCTCAGTGTCTCCGAAGAGGACTGGCAGCTGGAATCTCCACAGACCAAACTGTCTCAGCCAGTCCTGAGCGCAGCCAAAGTCACTGGTTTTGAGGTGGCGTCAGCGTCTGCCCGGAGAAGGGACACCGTGGCGAGTTCACTTAGGATACCACCAACCACCCACATGGCTTGAAGCAAGCTCCTTCACCTTGCTGTACTTCCATTTCCACGTCTGTAAAGTGAGGAGACTTGGGAAGGAGCCACCTGGGTGTCTGGTCATGAACTAACTGTGCCTGCAGGATGTAGGCCTGAGAATAGTCCAGAAATGTTCAACAGAAACAGTGACTGAAATAAGAGGAATACGGTCTTTTCCAGTGGTATTTTCTCTGGCTCAGGACTAAATATTTGTTTAACTCCTCTCTTACCTTTGTGTTATAGCCCATTAGATATTTAAATGAGCTCTTCCCTGTTGTCCGTGTGTTTATCAGTTTCGTCTGTGAACTATTCAAGGACAGGAACAATTTTTAATAGGTAATACATTTACATGATTCAAAAGGAACGAAAGAGAATATAGTGAAGCCTGCTTTCCCCAGCTACCCACTTCCCCTTCCCACAGGCAACCAAATACCATAGTTTTCTTGTGTCTCCTTTCAGAGTTGTTTTATGCATGCACTAACAGATACATGTCTTTTCCCTCCCCCTGCTCCTCATATCTTTTATGGGAAGATGGTGGTGTAGTGTATGCATTGTTCTGCATTTTCCACTCAGTATTATATCTTGAAGCTCTTTTTACATAGTATATAATGAGTTTCCTTGCGCTTTTTTATAGCTTATTGGTATTCCATTTTATATACATGCCATAATTTATTTAAACAGTCCCAGATTAATAAATATTTAGGTTTTCAATCTTGTGATATTATAAATAATATTATATTGAATAATATTATAATGAATAATAAATAATATTAATTTATTAATATTATTAATAATAAATTTATTATTTATTAATAATAAATTTAATTTATTAATATTATTTATTAATAATAAATAATATAAATAATATTATAATGAATAATCTGATGTATACATGATATTGTAGGTGTGTGTGTGTGTGTGTGTGCATGTGTGTGTGTGTGAAATTTTGTGCTAATGAAAGAAATGGTAGATATTGTTTAGTGTGATTTGGGAAATGCCAATGGGGTTTCTCCCATCCAGACACCCACCAATTTCATTTGATTTTTCCAAATTCTACATTTGGAGTCATTCTTTGAAGATTTTGTCTCTTATCAAAACATTAACCAATTAATCCCCAACAGTTGTTTGAACTCTATTATGAATTATTAGTCCTGTGAGCAGTTTTGCTGGGGTGATCCCATGCTCCATCTGCATACATTTCCATGGCTTTGACCGCCTTCAGTGGGACACATCCGGCAGTGTGAGGCTTTCACAGTCTGGCCCTGCTCTTTTTTGGGGCTTCCTCTCTCAACCTCAGCCCTTCAGATTGCAGCCATACTCAACTGCTGTAGCCTCTCAAGTGGGGGACAGCTTTCTCATCTCCGGGCCTCTGCTCATGAGGCACCTCTACTTGAATGACTTCCTCCACTACCTCTAGACCTGTTAGTGCCTTTGCTCAGTCATGGCTTCCCCTGTGTCTCCTTTGCCATCTTGCCTGGTTTCAGCTCTTGAGGGTCATCCTGTGGATTCTTACTTTAATCCAAGCAGAAGCTCCCTAGCATTGCAATTGCCTTTGAAAGTTTTTTTTTCCTTTTTCAATCCCTCTATCTTAATAGACTATAAGCTCCTTATAAGTAGGAGCTTTTTTGTTTGTTTGTTTGTTTGTTTGTCTTTTTATTTCTAGGGCCTATAGCATAATAGGGACTCAGAATATGTTTTTGGAGGTGACAGATGAATGGATTCTCCTTCAGTCCAAGGGATGAATTAATGGTCAGTTGATCAAAAAGGCATATTGGCAGAGGAACTAAAAATTGAATTAGATCACCATCTGGATTATTAGGCCCTGAGTATTCAAAATCCGACTGTATAGTTAGAAACACACTGGCTGGAATCCCTTACAGAATTAGTGCAAGAGAGTTGTATTTTACCAGTTATTGCACAGAATTACTCAGTCAAGGGGCAGACTCTGGCTTTCAAACTCCTTTAGCTGCAGCTGTCCAAGGTAGAGGGCACAGTGTAGAAACCATCTTTCTGAGCTGTGTTGATATAATACAGATGAAGACACGGACTGATTATTTTTTCCCTTTATGGTCACCTAGGGAATGAGAAGGGACGGAGGACAGACACGAGGCGGCCTCATTTGGCATGGCAGGAACATAGCTGAATGAGTCGCTCTGAGGGCATCCTGTCCAGAATATTTGGCTTTGAGATGTAGGTTTGAATTGGGGGAGTTTGTTTTTATAGACCTAGGCCTGGAAGATATAAGATACAAACAGGCATCCCTGAGTCACTTATTGTAGTAAGGTTTGTCATGTGCATGTGCAGGGATGCATTTCTGCCTGCGATATGAGAGTTGTAGCAGTTTCAGTAACAGAGCATCACTTCCAGGTAGGCCCTTGGGATCAGCCCAGGTCACAATTCTTTTTTTTTTTTTTTTTTTATATTTTATTTATTTATTTAAGAGACAGAGAAAGTGAGAGAGAGCATGAGAGGAGAGAAGGTCAGAGGAAGAAGCAGACTGCCCATGGAGCTGGGAGCCCGATGCGGGACTTGATTCTGGAACTCAAGGATCACGACCTGAGCCGAAGGCAGTTGCTCAACCAACTGAGCCACCCAGGCGCCCAGCCCAGGTCACAATTCTTAAGCCATGTTTTCCTAGATATTATATCCTTGATTCTTTGAAAGTTGATGGATAGTTCCTCAGACTTACGTACAACTTACTTGGCTTTCAGTAAAAGCTAGGCAAGCTAAGGCCTCAAACATCTTTAACTTGTAATATCATGGCTTTTATAAGCCCCACAAGACCTCATATCATGTTGGTACTAGGATAAAGTATTCCTTAATTGTATAAAATATTAGTGAGATTTCCTTTCGTTCCAGTGTATGTGTGTGTATGTGTGTGTGTGCATGAGGTATATGTAACCTGAGTGGTGCCCAGAATACCTGCTGGGCTGAGTTGGGTGGATATATAGTCCAGAGTGCCCGGCTTTCAGTCCTGGCTTCATATTGGCATTAAGACCCTTGGCAAATTATCGAACATTTCTGTCACTTGTGTTGTCGTCTGTAGGGTGGGCTGATGATAATAATACCTTCCTGAGATGTTTTGAAGATGAAATGAGTTATTATACATAAAGTGCTTTGATCAGTGCTTGGCACAGAGTAAATGTTCAATACATGATAGTGATTATTATCATCGAGCTGCTCTGCGTTCTATGTGGAATGCTTAGTGGAGGAGAAACAAGTGGTGTATATAAATATGGGTTGGGGATTTGGTGTTGAGAATATGTACCAGTTCTTGCCTCTGTCTTATCTCCTCACCGCTTCGGGGAGCCTGGAGATGGAATAGCTAGATCAGGGTGACTTGGATGTCCGTTGGACAATTGCAGGCCCTGGGGAAAGAACCCAGGATATGGAAGGAAGCTTGGCCAGGTAGCGAGTAGGTTTCAGGAAAGTCCATGTGTGGATGGGTCAACATAGGTCCACATGGGGCTAATCAGGCTGCTGGCGCCATGCTGCTGTGGTGAGGCTGCGTTTCTCAGTAGAAACTCACAAGAAGAGGTAGACTGGTGGGCCCGGAGAAATTGTACAACTCAAGTCTCAGTCAAAGGGCTAGCTTCTGTACCTTCTAAAGAACTCTGCAAGCTGGGGCGCTTGGGTGGCTCAGTGGGTTAAAGCCTCTGCCTTCGCCCCGGGTCATGATCTCAGGGTCCTGGGATCGAGCCCCACATTGGGCTCTCTGCTCAGCGGGGAGCCTGCTTCCCCCTCTCTCTCTGCCTGCCTCTCTGCCTACTTGTAATCTATTTCTCTCTGTCAAATAAATAAATAAAATCTTAAAAAAAAAAGAACTCACAAGCCAATTTTTAATTGTCCAAATTAAAAAAGTCCAAAACCCCATAAAAAGTGGGAAAGGATATGGACAGTTTGCAGAAAATGAAAGAGAAATGGCTCTTAAGGACCTGAAAAACTACTCAGCCCAACCCAGAAGAAGAAAAATGCAAATTACTACGACAGTGAAATTTCATTTTTCACCTGTCAGATTGGCAAACATAAAAGAGTTTGATAATACTAAGAAATGGCTCTCTGCCAATTGGTACAACTTCCATAGAGAGAAATTTGTTAATATCTGTCAAAATGTAAATGCAAATGCCTTTGACCTAGCAGTCCTACTTGTGGCAATGCATCCCACATACATATTCTCAAATGTGTGAAGTGATCCATATAAAAGATCATTAATTGAGGCATTGTTTGTAGTGGCAAAGTTTTCAGGACATTCTGAAAGTCCACTAATAGGACTGGTTAAATAAATAATGATGTGTCAATTTAATAAAGTACTAAAAGCTGTCAACAAGAATGAGGGAGTACTTTGTTTACAGATATGAACTTCAAGATTTCTTGTTTAATGAAAAAGAGCAATGTGCAGAAAAGCATGTCTAGTGGGCTACTATCCACTTAAAGAAGAAAAAAAGACTATATATGTACTTCCTCTATCACATGTCTATATGCATATGCATAAAATAGGTAATAATTTGCCTATTGAGAAAGGAATTGGGAATTGGAGCTTGGGGATAAGTGAGAGAGAAACTTTCCACTTTGTATTTTTTTTTTAAAGATTTTATTTATTTATTTGAGAGACAGAGAAAGTGAGAGAGAGCATGAGAGGAGAGAAGGTTAGAGGAGGAAGCAGACTCCCCGTGGAGCTGGGAGCCCGATGTGGGACTCGATCCCGGAACTCAAGGATCATGACCTGAGCTGAAGGCAGTTGCTCAACCAACTGAGCCACCCAGGCGCCCTCCACTTTGTATGTTTGAATTTGAATCATATTAATTCATTACCTATTCAATCTTCTTTAAAAATAGGAATATTGCATCCTGCTCTCTAATACAGCCATTGAATTTAAGGTGAAGTGTGTTATAAAATATTGATTAATACAATTACTTAATCCCACACCACCCTACTCCTCCTCTTCTATTTGATACTCACTGATATTCGAATATATTTGATGCCCCAGGAAGATGTTAAGGATTTATCCTATAGCTCCCTACATCCCTGGTATCCACAGTCAGGTTCTGTTAGACACGCACCACCCCAGGGCGAAGTGCTGGTGGCATGAGCAAGGCTTTAGGAAAGACAGAGCTGAGTTTGAATCCTTCTTGTATTACTCATTGGCTATGTCTTGGTGAGTTGCCTCACCTCTCTAAACCTCAGCTTTTGATCTGTAAAAAACAAAACAAAACCAAACCTGTCAACTGTTGCATCATGAAGTTGATCTTGGCCATACGATTTCAAGTATTTAAGAATCAAATTCATTCATAACAACAGCTTTATTGTGATCCACTGCATCCACGTCCCAACTGGCCTCTGTCAGAGTGATGGGGAGCTGGGCAGACTCAGCTCTGCGCCTGGTTTCACTGAGGCGCTCAGAAATGACCTGGGGCCACGATTCTCTGGTCCCTGCTATCCTGCTAGAGTTGGTTTCTGTCCTTCCCAGCTCAGTCGGTTCTCCCTCTCCTCTCACGTAACCTCAGCTTGACCCTAGGAATGTTCCTCTTTTTGTATCCAAAGTCTCTGACAGCTTTTGAGCAGACCTGTAACAGTGGTTATTTTTTCACAGTTGAGAGAAAGGGAGTTCCTTTAGCATGGGGGGAAGGTAAGGAGGTAAGGGTCAGGGAGTCAGGGGGCCAGTGTGTGGTGTCTGGAGCACCAGGGACCTGGTGATGATCGCACTTCTCTTGTGGAGATTTGTGCTCAGTGCACGAGGAGAGGCACTTGTTTCTCCTCTCTTTCTTCCTCCAACTCCCACTTTGCAGGGGTGAATTTCAGACCCCTCTGCTAACTCTTGAGCATGGTGTGATTTGACTTTGTGTGATTTACAATCAAATGTACATAAAATGTATCGGTGTCTTGCCAACTGTTTACTTAAGCAACTATGGGGGAGGTGTTCCCAAGTGACATCAACAGCTCTGGGGTGGCTGTTTTATAGTCAGTCTGAACAAGGGTAGAAGATTCCGGTTTATATGTGTTCATATACTTGAATGGGAGAAAAATTCATATACGGTCACTAGCCTAGTTGCTATGGTGAGATAGAATGCTTTTTGAAAAAGTTTCTCTTTAAAGTCGAAGCTTAATCACTTTTAAGGCGGAGGAAAAACAGAAGGAGGAAAAAAAAAAAACCCAGACTGTGGTAGGCTAGATTTCCCCCAGATATTATTGCTGCTTCTGTCTCTGCAGCCGAACATAACAGCTGGTGAGTAGAGAGAAACTGGAGAAAGATCTTTTTTGCCTTTAATCCAGTGTGCTGTTTTCCTGTGCCCGTTTTACTGTAATTCTCAGCGGCCGCGGGACAAAAGCTGTTGACTGATACATGCAATTACCTCCTCTAATATTGCTCTCAACTGTCGGCCCTGACTGACGAAAGTGGATGAGGTTTAGTTAAGGTCTGGGAAAACACTCTTTTAATAAAAGCCATTCCCATCTCTATGATCACCTCCCTCCCTCAGACCTTTTCATCTCTTTTCTGGAAAGATAAGGCCTGGTGATGGAAAGTTAAAAAGTGGTGCTGAACTTGGACGTTCACGACGCCACCATTTACCCCATAAAAACTCTCACAGCGTGTGTGTGCCTGTGTGTGCGTGCGTGTGTGTGCAATTTGCATTTGAAATCGGGAGAATCAGTCTGGGTCGCTGGGCAGGCCTTTCCCAGGAAGAATAAGGGGTGATTTGAGGAAGTTAAACCAGACTCTCATTGGGTTCAGACCTCATTTGGTTTTTCTAGGCAAAAGAAAGCCCTGCGGAGGTTTTCCTCTCGGGTCCTCCCACGGCTGGCAGGGCAAGGATGCTCTAGGTCCTAATGGAGGACATGCCTTGAGGAAGTGGGTTTAATGAACTGTACATGGAACCTTCTCCTTCCCACTGGCAGTGCTGCATGTAGCCTCCTCACAGAGGACCACTAGCAGAAGAGGGAGTTAAGATCCTTCTGGGGAGCCCGAAGGCAGCCCCCAGAGGAAAGAGGGCGGATCTAGTGAGATGGTACCCACTGCCCCTATCCCCTGCCCCTTCTTTGTTCAGAAGAATTCCTGATTCACACAGGAGGAGGGTAAGACACGAAAGTGAGGACGACGCCCTATTTACAAGTGTGGTTTGGAAGCCCGAGGTGGAAACTATGGGAAGATGTCCTTATAAAAACTGAGAACTGTGTGGATTGGACTGGGTCCCTGTCTTTTTGAAAGGCCTGCTGGTTGTTCTGAATGCAAACTGCTGGCCATGGTGCAGCAGCTCCTCGCCAGTTCTTTAGGAGGCCTGGTGGCACTTGGCAGAAGGGCCTCACTGATTCCTTTGATTGGTGCATGCAGGCTGAGGAGGTGGGGGCTGAGGAGGCTGCAGTTTGTTCGCAGGCACAGAAGGGAGCCAGCGGAAGTCCAAAGGAAGTCCGCTCCCTTATCAGAGAATGAAGTAGCTCTGTCCTATCAGTTTTCCCTGGTGTTGGCACTCAATTTTCATAATACAATTTGTAATGTGATAAGGTCTACACATTATTAATAGTAGCAATAGTGTGGCAAGGTTATTCCTAAGCAGTTTTAATAAAGAACAAAGGGCCGTGCTGCAGATGAAGTAAAATTATCTAGGATTTTAGAATCAGGCCACACCTTGTTCCTCTTTTTCAAGTGTCTGTGGACTGTTTATTAAAAAAAAAAAATGCTTCTCTTAGAGATAAACCCACTACCTCTACCTCCACCCCCGCACCCTCATTGATATGGAGACTCTACAACCCCAGTTCACACCTTGTTTGCCTTCTGTAGGGGTCTCAGAGAATGTCAGCGAGGGTCAGAGAACAGCAATCTGACTCAACAGACATTTATTGCACTCCTGCTGTGTGCCAAGAAACGCACTGAAATCTGGATGTGTGTAACATGGGAGAAGAAAAGGCTCATCTTCCAGGAGCCCTTGCCTTGGGGGAGAGATGGAATTTCAGCCTCAGGTGGTAGATTGTTGACAAGCTACCAGGAGGTGAGTCTACAGAAGAAGGGGGGGGATGGTTAAATGTGGCTAGGTCAAGGATGGCTTCCTGGAAGAAAGACTTGCTCCTGCTTTGTAACTAAGTGACTCCTTCCTTGGCATGCTTTACAGTTTCTCAAAGGCCACTGCTCTCTGTGAAAGGGAGGACACAAATCCCACAGGAAGCTGTGTCTCCCATAGGGCACTAACACCCCAGTCATGCAGACAGGCATGCACACAGATAATGGCATCATGGTGTGATTGCCCAGGGACAGCAGTGTGGCTCTGCAGGGGCACAGAAGAAGAAGGAGGTGACCTGCTTCACCTTTCATGATAAGGAGGGGCTCCCCTGCTTTCCTTGTGCTGATAGCCAAGGATACACTGTGCTTTTCCTGCACTGGGCCTGGCTCTTAGTACTCTGGATATAGCAACACATGTCATCTTCACACAACCCTAACTGAGGACGCGAAGGCAGAGAGAAGTGTCTGGAAGGCACAGTTAGGGCCAGGCTGGAACCTGGGCTGCCTGGCTCCCGAGTCTGTACTTATCACCCTTCACTACTCACCCTCCAATGGGCAGCAAGCTTCATTTTGGTCTTTCCTTAGGCAGTGGAGACTGAGCTTATCTGACTTCTTGTTGTCTTATCTGACTTATTGTCTTATCTTTCTTATCTGACTTCTGAGGAGAAGGCTGAGGAAACTTCTTGTCTTATTGACTTATCTGACTTCTGGGGAGAAGGCTGAGGAAACTTCTATGCAAGGAATATTGGAGGAATATTGGGGAATTTTTTTTTTTTTTTTTAGTTGTAGAATCCTGATCCCAACGCCCACCCTCCACACACAATCACATGTGCATTCATACCTACACAATATTAATATACCCTCTTTCTCCCACATGGGCCCCAACTCTGCCTTTGCATCAAAATCACCCAAAGTTTTAAATAAAATACAGCTGCTGAGGTCCCTTCCCAGATATTCTAAAAAATCATCTGGGAGGAGACTTTGAACATCTGTTTTTTTCTATGTTTTAATGACATGCATACCCAAAGTAAACATTCACAGCACAGTAAAGAGAGTCTGTACCCCTTCCATTTAGCCCTCAGTCTTTCCTTCCAAAGGCAAACACCTCCAACAGTGGCTTCTGATCTGTTTTCTTCTAGAACAGAAAGCAATGATTACACATACCCAACTGTTATTTTTCCTTTTCATTTTGGCTGGGAAATGTGTACTTTATTGATGGTACTTTATTGATGACAAGGCAATTCTCCTCAAGCCCCTCCCCTTCTTCAGAGGGTCTGGAATGAAAACTGTGTAGAGGTCAGAAGATTCTCAGCATGTTGTAGGGGAGTTGGGGCAAGGACTCCCTAGCAGCCTTTGACCCCTCTCTTCCTCTTGCTCTTGCTGAGGCTGGTGGTCCAGGGGTCTCTTACTCTTTGGAGGCCATGTGGACCACAAAATCTACCACCCAGTTGCTGTAGCCAAATTCATTGTTGTACTAGGAAATGAGCTTGGCAAAGTGGCGGTTGAGGGCAATGCAGCTCCAGCATCGAAGGTGGAAGAGTGGGTGTCACTGTTGAAGTCACAGAGGACAAGGTGGTCCTCAGCTTGGATGCCCTGGAGGGGGCACTCCAATGCTTGCTTCACCACCTTCTTGACGTCATCATATTTGGCAGCTTTCTCCAGGTGGCAGGTCAGATCCATGACTGACATGTTGGGGACGGGGATGTGGAAAGCCATGCCAGTGATCTTCCCATTCAATACAAGGATGACCTTGCCTGCAGCCTTGGCAGCACCAGTAGAAGCAGGGATATTGTTCTGGGTAGTCCCTTGGCCACCACACCACAGCTTCCCAGAGGGGCCATCAACAGTCTTCAGGGTGACAGTGATGACATGGACTATGGTCATGAGTCCCTCAACTCTGCCAAAGTTGTCATGATGACTCCTGCCAGAGGGGCCAAGCATTGGTATAGGGGGCATTGCGGACAATCGAGAGAACTGTCATATTTCTCATGGTTCACACCCATCACAAATATGGGGGCATTAACAGGATGGGTAGAGATGATGACCCTTAACTTTACCCTTCAAATGAGCCCCAGCCTTCTCCCTGGTGGTGAAGGACCCCAGTGGACTCTACAAGGTACTCAGCACCAGCATCACCCCATGACATTGGTGGAAACTTTCTCTTAGAAGATGGAGATAGACTTTCGTTTTCTTCTTTTCTTTTTTTAAAGATGGTATTTATTTATTTGAGAGAGAGAGCACAAGCAGGGGAAGTGGGAGAAGGAAAAGCAGGCTCCCCACTGAGCAGGGAGCCTGATGTAGGACTCAATCCTTGGACCCTGGGTTCATGACCTGAGCTGAAGGCAGACGCTTAACCAACTGAGTCACCCAGGTGCCTGGGAAATAGGCTTTCTCTTGGTGACAAGTTTCCCATTCTCAGCCTTGACTGTGCCATTGACTTTGTCATGGGTGGAATCATACTGGAACATGTAGACCATGCATTCGAGGTCAATGAGAAGGGATCATTTGTGGTGACAATATCCACTTGGCCAGAGTTGAAAGCAGCCCTGGTGGTCAGGTGCCCAATATGACCAAATCCATTTACTCTGACCTTCACCATCATGTCTTGGGGATGAGCTGGCACTGCATAAGAAGACACTGCTGTCTGTTGAATGGGGATGAGCAGAGAGCCCTAATCTGTTACTTTCCAACCTCTGCAGGTGATTGTGATGAATAGTTGGGTGAGAATCTCTGACCTGGGCCCTGCTCCATCCACCTCAGAGATGCTTCTTCTTTGGAAAAGGAGGGCAGAAGAGGGAGGCTTAGGAAGTGGAGAATTTTCTGAGTAGACAAAGGAGAGCCAAAGGGCAGAGCCCAGAGAGAGCGTCCTCAGAGCAGCACAGTCCTGCAGAGTGAGAGAGGTGACACTTCCTCTACCACATATTGAGTACTAATTGCTAAGAGAGGCACAGTGGTGAGACATAGTCAGAAGTGAGTGGGGATCAATAAGGAAACTCCTTCCAGAGGAGACCTGACAAGTGTCAAAAATGAAAGGAAAGTGTATTTGGGGTGGAGAGAATGGCATGGGATGTGAATGCTCATTTGCCCATGTATTCCAGGTATTTTTTTTCTTCAGTTCTTTGGGATACAGTGGGTGCAATTCCAAGACTATGACACGCTTTCATGTCAGGGTGCCTTGGATCACAGGGTTTGAATATATAATAGGTGTGGTGACTGTCATACAGGAGGCACTGGGGAGAGAAACATGAAGGAGACATGTCCTTATTATGTTCCATCTCTGGGGAAGACAGACATCCAGAAACTGCAGTGTGACAAATGTTTTCCTAATGGTGGGGAAGTGCAAGGTGTGTGGAAGGGTGGACTAGGGCTGAAAACTCCTAGGATTTCTTTTAAGAAGTGAAACAGGACCTTGTTGGACTGAGTCTTGAAATCGGTCGTATGTTTTTGATCACCAGATTCTGGAAGGGGTCGAAACTGATCTGCTACAGACAAATTTGGGGACATCTAAGGTTTGATTGACTTTGGCAAACACTTAGTTATAGTTTTGTGGTCTGTTTGTTTTCCAGAGTCTCCATGAGTCACATGAAGACACGAGTGATGTGCCTGAATGCCTGTTTGATAGCCCTTCCTCTTCGAAATGCAGGCTCAGCCTGAGTTAGAAATCAAAGGCCTAACAGAGTTTTATTGTTTTCAGGACTTTTACAATTGCTTTTTTATCTTCCTAATGATATATTTCCATATTCTGAAGACAATGTGTATCTGGAAAAGATGATTATGTACTCAAATCATATTTTTTTAAATGGATGAAAAGGAAATTTTCATGTTGTACCCCAGACTAGCCCAGATTGTGTTCCAGATCTTTTTCTGAATAAGAAAAGACTGTAATAGGAAGCGCTGTGAATCTTTTTTTTTTTTTCTTTTTAAACTGGAAGGACTTTTGACAGTCACCATTTTCTTCTTTCTTTTCCTTTTTAAATTCCTATCGTGTGCCAAGCCTGGTTGTCTGTGCTGTGTCTTTGCAGCAGCACTGTAAGGGAAGTATTTTGCTCTTGCCATCATTTTACAGATGAGGGAAATGACGACATCAAAAAATTCAGTATCTTACCTAAGGTTTTGTTCTGATAGATGACCAGGCTGTATTTGAACTTGGGAAACTCCACATGAAAGTCCAGCTTCTCATTTTGCAGATGAACCAACTGAAGTCCCAAGGTCACTTCCTTCATTAGTTCCCGATCTTGGAACTCAGGGCTTCTGAATTTGCGACTTTTGTATGACAAGAGGGTCATCTTGTGGAGGGACTTGTGTCTTGGGTCTCTTTCCTTCCCAATGTATCCTGTTTAAGTCAGCCTACATCCTGCTCCCATTTTCCCCATCCTCACAAATATATGCTTGTGGTTTCCCCAAAATTGCAGATGATGGTCTCAGACTCTGTCTACCTTGACCTCTAAACATCTCTGGCATGGATCCCACCATCCAGCCAAACAGAAACCCTACAGTCCCCTATAAGAACTCTAGATACCTACTTCCCTGTCTCTGTCTTTATTCACCATTTCCCACTTGCTGATATACCCTCTTCTTGTCAGATCCCCAGATGCAAAGACTACTTGTCTTTTAGACCCATCATAATGCCATCTCCTCTATGAAGCTTGGGAGGTCTTATAGCAGTATAGCATCTGTCACTTTTGCTGAAGGATAAGGGACAGGATGGAAAAGGAAAGGGAAGGGAAAAAATTGGTGGAACTCAGGATAATAGATACGAAACTTGGAGATAGGTGCAATGATGGAGAACCCCAAAGCTGATCAAGGGCCACAAGGGTTGTGGCTTATTGAGTGCTCACAGCATCTTGGAACAGTTAAATGCTATCGTCTCCTTAAATTCACAGCAAGTCATTGGGTTGCTGAAGCTGGGATAAAAATCTAGCTCTGCCTGAAGTCAAAGCTTGTTCTCTTACTTACTGTCATATTGTCTCCTGACAACTGGTTGTGGGTAAGAAAAGACTAGAGCAATCTTCAAAATGGAGGATTAAAGGGACAAAACAAGATTGGGGTCATGGGTTGAGACAATGCAGTGAGAGATGCTGGAATTGGAAATGTTAAGTAAGGGCCATGGACAGACTGGAGCCGGCTTAGGGATGTAGACTTCGGTCCTCGAACCCTTTGTTATAATGAGGCAGCTTAGCCTGCAGTGAGCATCTGGGCACTGGGGGTTGCATTCATGGCTTATGAGTCTTGGTCTGTGTTTCAGGGCTTTAGGTTCCTGAGCTCTCTGAAGGCAGGGACTGTGTCCATGCCTTTTTGAAATAGAAACAGTCCATCCTAGGGAGGCAGAGGGACAAGCACCTCGATCTGTCCAGGAAAGTAGGGAGGTTTCACACAGAGATGAAATGTCCAGATAGAGAAGGGGAACACGGGAAGGAACAGGGTGAGGGAAACTCAAGGCAGAGGGCGGGGTGCGTGTTCAGGGAGGAAAGCACAGAAAGGCCTGGGAGTGGTATTTAGGGATGTGCCCAGAGTGCGAGTCAGGAGCAACCAGTGGGAGGAAATTAGGCTGGAGAGGCAGCGGGAGGTTGGACCTGGATGTAAAAGTGACCCTCCTTGCCTCTCTCCACCCTGTGTGTATCCAGCACCACCCCCCCCCCACCTCCCCAACCCCGCCTGCCCACCAGACTACTCTCAACTCCCTATCATTTGACACATTACCTTTCCACATCTTGTATAGGCCCAGGAGACCCTTCCTACTCCTCTAGGGGATTCTACTCATCTTTCAAGGCATTTTAGACATGTGTCCTGGGAGGCCTGCAACAGCACTCTTCAGATAGAATTTCAATTGTCTTCTTGCAAATGTCTTTTCTACCTCTCTGTTCTAGCACTGGTCACACTGTTTTGTCCGTCTTCCCTACTATTGTGAGATCTGCTTCAGGGGAAGGAATTTTGTCTTCTCTTTGCACCCCCAATGCTAGCACATAGTAGGTATTTGGCACATTTTGACGACGGAATGACTCTGGACTAGCATTTGTATTTTTCAGATAGACAGTGTAAGTGGTTAGTGGGAACCCCCACCTCCAAGAACAGCAGAGGGGAATTTCCTTATTTGCCCTGTGAAGATTAAGTTGCAGGGTGGGGGGTGGGGGCGGTGTGTGGTGCTCATTGTTAAGTCAGGTCTTTGGGACCTGCCTACCAGGCCAGGTAATTTCTCTGCATTTTTTTTTCCTTTGTCACTTTTTTTTTTTTCCCCCTTTTCTGCAATAAGTGTAGCAGCCCCTCAGGAGTTCGATTATATTGCGACATGAATAAGATATTTGAATTATGCTATTTAAATGAGTCATCCCACCCCTAGTGTAATTGTTCACCCCCTGTCACAGTAAACGTGATCTACATTTCCAAGAGAGCGCTTGGGGCCTGAATAGGGAATTGCTGAAACTGTGGGTTCCAGTTCCCAGTGGTTTATCTTGTGCATGGCAGGGTGTGTCTTTTGTTTCACATCTGGGCAGCTGTGGACTCAGCAGAGCTCTCCATATAAGCTGCATATATTTACAGAAAGAAGCTGAATGGAATTTCCAGCTGTCTGTCTGTGTGTGGTGTGTGTGGAGAGGACAGAGAATGGCAGAGAGCAGGCGGGTGTGAAAGATGATGTCTGATCTTGGCAAAGCAGTTTCCCGACATACAAGGAAGCTTAAGCTGGATGGATTTAGATTCTGGACTTGTGGTCTGAAATCTCCTTGTTCCACGTTTCCTTTGACAGGAGTTTTGGTCACTCTAAAAAATTAGCCTGCATATATGTGTTCAAGATGGATGGATGGCCGAGGTGGCCCTGTTACACGTCAGCAGTGCTCCATCTTGGAGCTGAGCGATAGGCTAGGGTTAGTACACTTTCCAAATGGAGTGGACACATTTCCCTCCATTGTTCATATCTTTTAATGAAGAGAACATGATTGATTGTCAGACTGTCAAACATAAGGAACTCCAAAGTCACCTCTCAAAGTTTTTGAAGGTCTCAGGAACTGGTGGTTGTGCTGTCTCAGACATTTCAATTACTCAGACTCTGTGAATTTGAGTCCTACCCCATTGAATAAGGTCCACGTTGAGATAAAAAGGAATTAAACTTTCCAAATTAAGGGTGAACAGTTTTCCTAAAATGATAGATAAAGTCAGGTGTTATATTCGTTCAGCAGATATTGATCGTGAGCCCGTGAATCAGAATATGCTCAGGAGCTGGTAATACAAGAGAAACAGGCGCTCGAGGCCCCTGCCCTCAAGAAGTTCACAGTCTAGTGTGGTTGACAGGCATGCAAATGGTAGCAACATATTGGAGGCATGTACAAAATGCTGTTCGAAATTAGGATGGCAGAGTCTGCCTGAGGCTAGGCAAAGTTTTAAAAAGGATGGTATACTTCTGTTGGAACTTAAAGGATGAGTAGTAGTATTTCCCGGAGAGGACAATTTGGAGAGGAGTATTCTAGGCAAAGGCTGAGGTGGCTAAAGCCTTGTGCATAATGACAGAAATTGGCTGATTAAAACATGAGGGGCCTTGGATGCCAAAAAATATATACTAGTTTTCCACTGTAGATGTATTAGCAGGTGTTCCTCTGCAAAAACAGAAACCTCCAAACCTACTGGCTTAAACACTAAAGAAAATTTATTAGCATATATAATATGTTCAAAGACAAAGAAGTTCCAAGATGGCTGAATTCAGTGGCTCAACTCTGTCATTAAGGACCTAGGCTCTTTCCACTTTTCTGCTCTACCATTCTTGGTATGATGGTTTATCCTCAAACTGGCTCTTCTTCTGATCACAAGGTGATCAATGAGGAAGAGAGGTTTGTTTGTTTTCTGACTTGATGTGTGTCTTTTTAACCAGGAAGGAAAACCTTTCTTAAGAAGCCTCCCCCCCACACCCCATCAGACGTATCCTCATGCCTCAGTGGCCAAAATTGCATCACATGCCCAACCCTAAACCATTCACTGGCAAGGGGAATGCAACCACCATGACTGGCTCAGACAAATCTGGACTTACCTCCTGGAAGGGACAGATGCACTTCTTCTGAAGTACATGGCCAGGTAGAGGACATTGGAACAAAATTAGGCTTCTGATAGAAAGTAGGGGAAACAGGACAAATGGTTGCTGAGTTGGCAACCAACAGTGTTTGTTATGGTAGGTGATGAGAGACTATTATAGATGACTGAGATGGCATGGTCAGATTTTCACATTTAAAAGGATCACCCTGTCATCAGTGTAGAGTTTAGTTTTATAGATAGAAAACTGAGAACAAATGGAACAGTGTTATGAGATAGCAAGTCATTGATAAACATTGGTATGGAACTGAAGCTAAAATTTTCCTTAAGCTATGCTCTCTACCTTAAAAGTGGGAGGGGATTAAGGGATAGGGAGGTGACTAGTGCAGAGAAGAATCTTTCCATTCTGGATTTGCCAAGGAATCCTTTATGATACCATGGAAAGCATGCGATCTCTTTTAAGTCCAGATGATAATGGGGTCCACTCAGAAGGGTCATTATAATCCCAGAACCCTGGCATGTTGGAGCTGAAGTGACCTCGAAGTGCTCTAGTTCAAGACCTTCACTTTACAAATGAGGAAATTGGGTACGAGACCGTGAAGTGACTTACTCAGTTTCTATGCCTGCAGCACGATGGAGCTGGAGCCACACCCACAGATTTTCTTAACTCCGGTGCTATACTCTTTGTAATGGGCTCTTAGGGCCATCTTTTAGGGAGGCTTATGTGTGCATTTAGGAATGTTGGAAAGGCTCTGCAGTCCTTCTTTCCTATGTGTCTGTTAACCTTGACAACTACTCTATTGGATTTTTCTTTTTTAAATAATGCTTTTGTTTTTATAAAAATGCAAACAATACTCTAGATATGTTGAAGTTCTCTTTTTACTCATTTATGATATCATCGAAGTGTGAATGTATTCCTCTAGTTTTTTCTTTTTTTAATATTATTTAAATTCAATTAACATATAGTTTTTATTCGTTTCAGAGGTAGAGTTCATTGATTCATTAGTTGCATATAACACCCAGTGATTGCCCTCCTTAATGCTCATCACCCAGTTATCCCATCCCCCACCCTCTCCCCTCCTGCAACCCTCAGTTTGCTTCCTATGGTTAAGAGTCTCTTATGGTTTGTCTTCCTCTCTGATTTAGTCTTATTTCATTTTTCCTTCCCTTCCTCTATGCGCTTCTGTTTTGTTTCTTAAATTCCACATATGACTGAAATCATATGATAACTGTCTTTCTCTTGTTGACCTATTTCATTTAGCATAATACCCTATAGTTCCATCCACCCAGTTTTTTCTTTGAAGCAGTTTTAATGGGGAATGAGAATGACACCTTCCAGGAACTGGGAACCTGAGAGAGGGAAGAAGGAACTAAGAAGAGGCCTGAAGATGTGAAGTGGGGGACTTGAGGGCTCATTTCTTTTTTGGGACTTTTCCTAGGACACTAAGCCAAGTAAGACCCTAAGATCCTCTGTGGCTGAGAAGCTGAGACATCAATGAGTGGCACTGGTGTGCTAGGGGAAGGTGGAATCTCTGGGTTATTTCTACTGGCAACTCAAGTATCCGTTCACAGTGCCTGATGACACTCTCCCTCCACTCTTTCCTTTGCCCTTCAGTGTGTGTGTGCCCACTTCTCCTAGAACATACATATGTATTGGCTGCAATTTTTACCCAGTAATCTCTGAAAACTCACCCTTGTAGACAGAGTGGTACTTTGAGCAGCAGGTACCAAGAAGAAAAGGACAAAAGTAAAAACTAGAAATAGTTTTGGAATCAAGGTTTACCGACAAAATGCTATGTGTAAATCACCAAGCTTAACGAAAGATTGATGAAGCCCTTTGTTTCCACTTAGCTTTTGAAAACAAATGTAAAGTGTATTGGTTTATCTTTCTGGTAGTATGTCAAACACAAAACTGTTAGTGTTAAATGAAAAGGTGGGTAAAGATTGGGCTGAAGCTGCGTAGACCAGGGCTTCTTTGGATATTGTATAAGGTGATCCCATTTCTGTAAAACAAATGATGAAAAGAAAAAGGAAAATGTGTGTGTATGTGTGTAAAAACTGATTTAAGCCTGGGTGAATATATGGAAGAATATATGAAGTCGTTAACCTGGGTTACAAAATATAAGAGAAAAAACGGACTATAAAGCCATGTGTATGGTGATATTTATATCAATTTATCTTTATGTATGACTATCTATACAAAAACTTGAGGAAAATGCTTTGAAAAAGTGGGCTGGGTAATCAGAAACCAAGTGACTCTAATCTTCATGTGCAACTAAAATGAATGACATGCTTCAAGTGTTTGACTGGCTTGCCTGATCATTTAAGGGGACCTCAAACTTGAAATTTTATAATTCTCTAGATCAAAGGTGCTAAAATGTGGCTAGGAGTGATGTTCCACTTTGGTTTGTATTTTGTTCTACTTTCATCTACCAGTTTTTCACCTCCTTTTGTTTTTCCCATCTTTGTATCAGTAAAGTCTGAATTATAATAAAGATGTGAATTATATATACACAGTTCTATCTTAAGTTTATGTCAAAATTGTGTACAGTTTGTTCTACAGTGTGAATTTGGCCTATCATAAAAATTCCTCTAGTATTTTTATAGTGTCCTGATTGAAAGGAACCCCTCAAAGCATTATGAAGAGAACCTTGAACAAGCTGGTATCATCTGACATTTTTATTTGAGCTCTCGTGAAACCCTTTCAAAAAGTGTGCCTAATGAATTGTAACTGCCTTGGGGTCACGAAGGACATTCATCTGGCACTTTAATTGTGGAGAAGCTAGAGGCAATCCTCCCTCCCCTTCCAGCCATGACTTCCACCCCCTCCCAGCATACACAGGAAGGCCAACAGCATTTATTAAACATTTATGTGTAGGGTACTTTCCTCACAGTAAACCGGTAAGGGAAGATATTTTATGCCCATTTAATAGATGAGGCAGCTGAGGCCCAGAGGGATTTAGTGATTTATTCAAGGACGAATGAACTGAGCCAATTTTTAAATCCTGGCCTCTTGAATTGCATGGGACAGTTTTATTGTTTTTTTTTTTTTTTTTCTCATACTTATACCAACTCAGCCACATCAGAAGGAAAGTTGGAAGGGTTTGCTTACTCTGAAGGCTTCCCCTTTTTCTGAGTTTTTTTCCCCCAGTCACAGCTTTCAAGATGTGGCAGAGGAGATGGAAGAGAAAGAACAGATGGGGAAAAATGAGGACAATGTATACCCACCAGAATACTAGGTTTTTTCTAGGAGAAATGACTGTATTAGAATAGCTCAAACTTGGGGTAACTTCCCTCTGAGAACCTCATCCATGCATTCCTAGAACCAATGTCTAATATCACTCCCTTGGCTTCCAGAGTATTCTGATTTTTTTGAGGGGGGAGGGGCATAGGGAGAGGGTGAAGACAGAGCCTTATGTGGGGCTCTGTCTCACGACCCTGAGATCATGACCCTGAGATCATGACCTGAGCTGAAATCAAGAGTCGGACACTTAACCAACTGAGCCACCCAGGCGACCAAGACTGTTCTGATCTTCTTAAGGCCATTTCATTCTTACCATGTTTGGACAGGGAGTAGAGCTTGCAAGTGTTCAAAGACACAAAAATGAGAATAAAACAAGGGGAGGGGGTCATGATGTGAGGAGACAAGCCTTTCCCAAATCTTGGCACCCTGAGGGTAAGCTTCCTTTTGTTAAGTAGCAAGAGTTGAAAGAAACTTCCAGTAAAAGGAACACTCACTACAGTCTCCTATAGCCTACAATAAAGTGGAAACAAGGCAATGTGGAAATTTTTTCTTTACCAGTTTGGACCCTCTACCAACTCGCAGATTCAAATGAGTACAAATATTTTCGTTGCATTTATTCCCCTCTGATACATGCACTTTAAAATTAAACTACTATGAGTTCATTGAGGGGGAAAAATCCAAATGCCTTTTTGACATTTTAAGTCATTAATTATTATGTAGGTTTTATTGACTGTTTTAGCAGAAGCCTTTTGTTTGTTTCCCACATATATGACCTTCTTTTCATCTTTAAGTAGGACAAAACAGCGGAAGGCTAATTTTTATTTCCTATTGGCTCAAGTAGGAAACCCAAGCCAGACTTTGATTCCTCAATGTTTGATTGATAACTTTGGGAGTCTCTAGCCAGGTATTTTGAGTGCCATCAAGCAAGTAATAGCTGGAAAATGTGCAGCAAAAGAAACCACACAAGGAGCCAAATCACATTTTTCATTTTTTACCAAACAGTTTTAGGATAAACTCATGTTTAACACATTGCAATCTGATGTTTGACACAGGGTATAATATATGTTACTGTGTGTGTAGTCACACAATCACATTCTGCATGTGATTGCCCACACAATCTATTAGGAATTTGGAATAGATATAATTAAAATGAATCTCTTTTGAAGTTTTAGCAGAAAAATTATATTTAACGCAGGTTAATACCAATTAAATATAAGATTAGACTATGTGTAGTCGTTTTGGATATATGATACTAGGGGTTCTGCTCCCAGTTCCAATATGTGGGTTTCCCCCCACACCAAGCAATGTTCCAGTATCAGTTGGATGTCCTACAATTCAACTCAATGGGTTTCTAGTGCTATCTATTCAGAGATAGTTCCACAAGACTGTCCTCTATTCAGAGAGCTGTAGGCAAGTCCAGGTGGCTACCTTTGCTTTTGACTCACTGGCTATAACTCAGAGGCTCCTATGACTTCCTCCTGGGTTTTGATTAATTTTCTAGAGTGGCTCACAGACCTCAGAAACATTTTACTTACTAGGTTAACACTTTATCATGAAAAGCTATAACTCAGGAACAGCTCGATGGAAAAGACATAATAGGGTGAGGTACGGAAAAAAGGGCTCAGAGCTTCCATGCCCTTTCACAGCAAGTCACTTACCCCAAATCACCATGTGCTCACCAGCCTGGAAGCTCTCTGAACCCAGTCCTTTAGGGTTTTTATGGAGGCCTCATTACATAGGTATGAGTAAGTCATTGGTCACTGGGCCTGAACTCAATCTCCAGACTCTCTCCCCTCCCTGGAGGTCAGGGGGGTGGGACTAAAATTTCCAGTCCTCTGATCACATGGTTGGTTCCACTGGCAACAAGCCCCTATCCATAGTGCAGTCCAAAATTCACTTCATTAACGTAACAAAAGACACCTTTGTCACTCTCGTCACTCATGAAATTCCATAGGTTTTAGGAACTCTGCCAAAAATGAGGACAAAGACCAAATATGTGTCTTACTAAAAAGTTGCAGTATCAAAATGCCAGACTCTGACCATTTCATACTGAAATAACTAAATTCTGCAGTAATAAGTTATTTGTTCAGACATTCTGAAGGACAAGAGAAAGAGAACCTAAGATATTCTGAAGGGCGGTATCAGGGAAAAAAAAAAAACAAGAGTAATTTTATAAAATAGAGACAGTTGTACTGGTGGTGTTCCAACCTTCAACTGCCATCATTTGCTTTCAGATTGGTTAGTTAAGGGACCCTATAAAGGCATCTCTATTGTCTTTACCCAAGGAATTATCAGTTTTCATGAGTAATATCGAAGTGTTGTGATCTCTACTATGGTATGCTCTCAACAGTTCCTAAGAGACTGTTCAGCATTTAAACAGACCCAGGCTAATTGAAAACAGTGATCTTTATAGTCTTTGAATTAAGGAAACTAATTAATAGCTTGTTTGGGATAGGAAAGAATAACAAGACATATTTACATTTTCTTCTTGACGATAGGGAAAACTGATACCAAAGTTTATTCAACCAATCTCTTAATTTCTGAATTTGGGGCTTGGTCACATGCAAAAGGAAAATATTAGAGCCTTTGAATAAATTCCTTATTTAATCTTGCCTTAGAATCTACTTAATTGGCATGGATTCTAAATTATAAGCTGCAGAAAGGAACATACCTCTCAATTTTTTTTATTTAGATGTGATTCATATATAAAATTCAACCTTTCAAAATGCACAGTTTAGTGGTTTCACGTATATTTACAAAGTTGTACAATCACTAATTTTATAATATTTCCATCATCCCCAAAAGAAACCCCATACCTACTAGCAGTTACTTCCCATTCCACCACCCCATTCCCTAGTCCCTGGCAACCACTAATTTACAGTCCGTCTCTACAGATTTATCCATTCTGGACACTCTTACCTTTTCCAATAAACTAAATCATGTTGATTATTCGTGTCTCACTTCTATCAAGAGTCCTTTGCACTCTCCTAGCATGTTTTATTTCTACATCAAAAGTGTTCCATGTGCAAATATCTATATAAAGAATTTATGATTTTATTCTTTTGTCTTTTCATCAAATCCAGGTTATTAGTTTCAGGAAATCAAGGGAAATATCCTAAGACTTAGCATTTTTTGGAAACCTCCTGTGTTCTCAGGACTAAACAGAGGTCACATATGTTTTGATCACCCGCTACATGTTAGGAACCATGTTGTGCGCTTGGGATAAAATCTCTACCTCAGAGTTAGTTAATCCTAATCACAACCTTTAACGTTTTCTATTATTTATACCATCTTCTACACAATGAATTTGAAGTTCAGGTTTTCCCAACAGGTAAGTGAAGAAGAAGGTTGTGAACCCAAGTTTGGATAGCCTTTCCAACTCACACTCTCCCCATTTTATGTTCACCTTCATATGAAGTCTTCACATGAAGACTCGCCACATGAACCTAATTCAGTACTTAACACTCACTTTGTGCTGATCCATGTTTAGTATTGGTGTTGATGCTCTTTATATACCCCTATGGTAGATAATTTAAGGGGTAGATAATTTAAATTAGAAGAAAAATGTTTAAACTCACAAATTACTAGAGAAATGCAAAGCTAAAGAAGAAGGAGGTACTGTTTTACACGTGCTAATTAACATTTTTAAAGTAACATTATTCACGTGTTTGCCAAGTTTTGGTAAAGTTTGAAGTTGGTATATCCTTACATTTGATGGAAATGTGAATTCTTAAAGTCCTCTGGAATGCAATAGAAAAGAAAAAAAAGGAAAGAAAAGTTCATTCCTCTGACTTGTTAAAGGAATTTAGTGTAGAGAAATAACCCAAAGGATGCAAAGAGTTTTGTGTATGAAGATGTTCACTGCAGCATTACTTCCTGTGCTTATGTATTACTTAAATGCTCAAGAGCATTTTAATGAGTGATACAGTATGACAAGTACTTTTTAAAAGATTCATTTATTTTAGAGAGAGTAAGAGAGTAAGAGAGATAGGGAATGGCAGGGAGGGGCAGAAGGAGAGGGAGAGAGAGAATCTCAAGCAGACTCCCTGCTGAGCTCAGAACTTCAGTCTTGTGACCCTGAGATCATGACTTGATCTAAAATCAAGAGTCTATTGCTTAACCTGCTGTGCCATTAAGGCATCCCTGACAGATATTTTTTAATGGAACATTATGCAGCCACCAAAAATTAAAAATATGAAGACCTGAAAAATGTTTAAAAAATGGAAAAAAAAAGAATGCTAACATTTAAGCCTTAAATGCTTAACATTTAAGCCATAGGTACATACAACTATGTAACAATTGCATGTGCAAACAAGTTTTAAAAACTGAGAACAATATCTGGCACATACAAATAGTAAGTGTTGTGGTTGAATGAATGGGTAACTAAACAGAAATAGAGAAATATTCTGCCTGGTATGTAATGTCATCTTCACAATTATAAGGTTTAAATAATATATTATGGTGGAAGAAAGACTCTTAAGATTAAAGGTTATATAGTGACCAGGAAATATTAAGTTGTTACAAAATAGCATTGCAGGTCTAGAAAAAAATCCAATATTTTTTAATGATACATGCATGCAAATGATTTATAGCAAAACTTTAGAACATTTAGGGAATGGTGATTGTTGATAGCTTTATTAAGTTTGTATAATAGTGTCTTTGCATTTTTTTTTTTAAGATTTTATTTACTCATTTGACAGAGAGAGCACAAGCAAGGGGAGAGGCAGACAGAGGAAGAGGGAGAAGCAGGCTTCCCGCAGAGCAGGGGGAGCCTGATGTGGGACTGGATCCCAGGACCCAGGGATTATGACCTGAGCCAAAGGCAGTTGCTTAACCAACTGATCCACCGAGGTGCCCCTGTGTCTTTGTATTTTAAAAATAATTTGTTACCTACTTCCAAAAATAATATAGATTAGCCAATAATAATGATAACTCAAAAATTAAAGCCAGCTATTTTTAGAGGAAGGAACCATAGAGGAGAAAGGAATAGAGACTGTGGAGCAAGCTCTGAAATTGAACTGGTTACTACACTTGACAATGGCAATCAGACTGGAGAGAAACCTATGGTAGGTTTTATAACAATCCCTACCACTTATTAGATGGTGACTCTACCTGGTCTATGCTAGAAACATTTTATATGCTATCTCCTATCCTTACAGAAGAGTACATATGGAGGTTGCCTTCAGAGCCAAACTGCTGGGTTCATACCAATGGCACCACTTACTGTATGACCTTGGATAAGTTCCTTAACTTCATCTGTAAAATGGGAATAATAAATAATCTGCCGCACACGTTGTAAAGCCCAACGCTTGGCTTGGTAGACAATAAAGTGGTCAATGTTAGTGATTCCTGTCATAACTCGGAAAGATATATTTATTCCTTTCTTACAGAAGAGTAAACTGAGGTTTGTAAATATTAAAAAGGGAAAATTGAAACCCAAACGCATCTGCCTTCAGAGCCCAAGCATTTTCCACCATACCTTATCAAGTGTACTGCTGAAGGAAGGGAATGTTTATTTCAATGAGACATCAGAGGAAAGCGAATCCCCTGTTCACAATTCTACACATCTGACGACTGGAAAATTTTCCACAGACCACCTTCCAGCTTCATAAATTTGCAACTGTGTTCCTTCTCCCTTGCACATACACTTCTGCTGCCTGCTTCTGTAGGACACGTTCGTATTACAGTATCTGCTCTTGTAACTGGCTCATGATACTGAGTGAGTCAGCACAGTAGTGGTAGGCGTAGACCAGCAAGCCCCTCTTTATACCATGATGGCTAGCAAAGCATAAAAACATATCCCATTAAAATGAAACTAGGTATTTCCCCAGATTAACTTCCCCTTACCTGGATCTCAAAAATACATGTACTCTAAGGCAAGCTGAAACAGGAGAAGCATGACAGGAGGTCAAAGTGGAAAGAGACCAGAGTGTTCACCGAAATCAAGGTTGGATTTTCTTTTTCAAAATTGCCCAAACTGTATGACCACGTGAATACATTGCCAGGGCCTCTCGCAGAGCCTGCAAATGGGCCTGTGCAAATGAGGGGTCCGGGAGCTTAAGCTTCATTAGCGTCATGATACACGTGCCTTTGACTCTCACTTTCCCAATGAAAGGTTAACAATGAGTTTTCACTTTCCATCTCATTATGTGGTCAGTGCTTAAATGTAATGGTTCTAGTACAGTGTAAAAGAGCTTATATGTATTTATGTAAGAATTATTCATAGAATGTATATAGAAATAAAACATGTCTAGTAAAAATTTTTTCAAAATACTAGTAGTTTTGAATTGTACAATCTAAAAACATTTTGTTGTATATAAAGAAAGACATGCACGTAGAACACACATTCCACAAAAAGTGCCTAATTTCCAGGCTGATAGTTAACTAGCTCTGGCAGGAGGGGAAGCTTACTGGTCATCACAGCCTCGGGTTCCTCTCTTATCCTCCATCTTGGACGTCCACTCCCGAGCCTCTGCCTTCTGTCACCAATGGTCCACACGTCTCCACATCTCCTCAGTTCTCCCATTGCCATTGCTGGGATGTCCATGATCCAGAGATGCCTCAGTCACTAGACACAGCCAGGAAGAGACTCTGCCTCTCTTGGCTACTGCACTTTTACCTACCCAGATCTATCTGAGTCCAGAGCTTTGCTTTAGCTTCTTTGCTTCTGACTTTTTTTCAGAGTAGAAATTAACTCAAGTTGTTAGAGGGGGAAGAACTGTAAATTGTAGCACAAAAATAGTCTTGTCAAATCAAAGGAAAAGGAAGCTGTTCTAATTTTGGGCACTGCAAATACATTAAACCACTTATTGAAGTTTTCTTGGTGCCTTAATATTACATGACCTCATGGCCTTCATTCCAGGCACCCGAGATTAATCAGCTCTCTAAGGAAAGTAGACAGTGTCAAAAAACTAAATGGGAAATAGGGCACCCCGAATCTGGGGACAGTCACTGTGAGACTAGAACATAACAGACAGCACATCTGAATTTTGTAAGGTCACAGAATAGACATTTCTATTCAGGAATCCTTTAGTAACAAAAGAAGGCTATGCGTGGCCAGTGGAGGAGGAGGATAAAGGGGAGAGGACTCTTTGCCTACATTAATTGGCAAGATTTATGGACTCTGGGACTAAGATATGTCTACAGTAGCTTTTTGAGGAGAATAGCTACCTCTCTAAAGTTATGGCTTTGGGAAGAAATCAGTAGGAAGTTACAGCGACCAAGTGGCAGTTAATTATGACATTTCTTACATCTAAAGTTGTTTTAAAGCCTGAATATTATTTGTACTTAGTTATTTTAAAATGCAAAGCAACTTCAGCTTTTACTGGAATGTTACAACGGGGACTTTAATTAGTCAACTGCAGGTATTTCACTTTTTAAATACTGTCTGATAACATACACACTATTAAAACAAAATCACTATTAAAAACAAAATCTCTCTGGCTTTAGCTCAGCTGAGTTAGCAGGGGAGATACTTTCAGTAACTGGAAACTTCTGGTTTCCAGCTAAATAATAACATACATCTTTAGACCTCCACCTCCTTCTCCTCACCCCAGAGGAAAGATTTACCTAGATTTTCCTATAGGGTTTGATTCGTGAATATGTAGCCTAGCCTGCCTAGGTGCCTGTGGTTTTCTTGGTTCCTAGGAAAGCACACCATCCATTCGGTTTGGCCTTCAGGATCAAGCTTCTCCTCCATTGAAGGCAAGTACTTTGCTCCTCTGGACTTCATTCCACAGTGTGTACATCAAGCTCCTGTTCATCTTGCCCAGCTTCTTCTGACCACCATATAAAACTAAGCACACTTCTGACTGGGTGTCAAACCCACATTTGTTTGCAGCAATTTCAGCATCATTGGTGGTTGAATTAAAAGTGACAGCAGCACTCTCTGGTATCCAGAGATACTGGTATACCACTCAGCTGAGGAGCTTGGTGGCACTCACTGGGCCCTGCAGTGGGATTTGTCCTTCATGTCAGCTCCATTCCCGTTAATCCCAAATCCAGAAGAAAGATCTAACCTGGTGGTAGCTGGTCTAGAGCACACTGTGTATTGGGGTGGTTTCTTTACGAGTGTCTTTCACCTTATAGGTGGTTCTTTTTGTCAGTTACAATTCTCTGGGCAGAGGATTAAGCTTGAGGCCCAGAACATGACCTGATCCAGCAGAATTTGCATTTTCTGAATTGGTGCATTTTTCTGTTGAATCAGCAGAAGGAAATCAGTCAGGATAAAAAGGTAAAGAAAGTAGCCTTTCCCTGCGTGAAGGGGACTTGGTCATGGGGCTAGGTATTAGAACCACAGACAGGACCATGGATTGTTATCTTTGAAAGACTCAGGACATCATTTGGTGGTTTCAAAGAAGATCAGATCTATGAATTTAGGGAAAGGTAGAATAGTCAATTGGAAAGACAATGACTCTTGTCACCCCATCCAGGTGGGGAAGGGGATGGTGATGGAAATTTTGAACCAAAAGGTGAGGTAAGCTTATTGTACTCTTTATTTTTCACCCTGAAACTTTTTTTTCCCCAAATATGTTTATTTTTTCAGTGTTACAAGATTGATTGTTCATGCACCACACTCAGTGCTCCATGCAATATGTGCCCTTCTTAATAACCACCACCAGGCTCGCCCAACCCCCCACCACCTCCCCTCCAAACCTCTCAGTTTGTTGCTCAGAGTCCACAGTCTCTCCTGGTTCATCGCCCCCTCCGATTTCCCCCCATTCACCCTTCCCTTCCTTCTCACAATGCCCTCCATGATTTTCTTTATACTCTACACGTGAGACCATAAGATAATTGACTCTCTCTGCTTCACTTATTTCACTCCGCATAATCTCTTCTAGTTCTGCCCATGTTGACACAAAAGTTGGATATTCATCCTTTCTGATGGAGGCATAATATTCCATTGTATAGATGTACCACATCTTCCTTATCCACTCATCTGTTCAAGGGCATTTTTGTTCTTTCCACAGTTTGGCAATTGTGGCCATTGCTGCTATGAACATTGGGGTAGATGTGGCCCTTCTTTGTACTGCATCTGCTTCTTTGGGGTAAATACCGAGTAGTACAATTGCAGGGTCATATGGTAGCTCTATTTTTAATTTCTTGAGGAATCTCCATACTGTTTTCCAAAGTGGCTGCACTAACTTGCATTCTCACCAACAGTGGAGGAGTCACCCTGAAACTTTATACAAAATTCTAGTTGTTCCCGTTCAAGGGATCTTCTTCTTTAGTAAGCTAAATTGCCAAGCTCTTCTCGAGAATCTTCTAAACACTGGCATCAGGATCTAGTAAGGGAAGGCCTATGCAACTGTTATGCATGAAGAGAGAAGCCAGCTCCCACTCTGTGCCAACCCAACAAAGAGCAATGGCATCCAGAAGATGAAGTGTGTGCTAGTGGAGACATCATTTTCAGTGAAAGAGAAGAGACAGAATGATGATTCAAGGAACAGGACTTTTGTCCATGTTATTGTCCTCTCAGAAGGAAGAGCACAAAGTTGTATCCAATCCTGTCAATTACTAATACCTCTCTTTCTTTTTGAAATCACACTGTCTGATCTGTGTTCTCTTATTTCAGGATGGAGAAAGCAGATGTGGATTGAGTCTATCTGTCCAAGGTGACTGGAGGTATTCTTCATCTCTACCTCCATACCTACAACCTGTCCTGGATAAAGCAAAGTTGAGAGAGAGAGAGAGCTAGACCAACTTATAAATTTGCAATCTTGTGTCCTTTTCAATTTGGGAGGAGGGAGGACAAATTATATAGCAATTACCTCATTTCTAACATAAATCACATTTAAAAATTCTGGATGGAAACGTCACTTATCAAAATGAGTTTTTCTCATGATAGTCCAATTTTTATCCTGGCTCTCACCACTTCCCCGGATTTTACTAATCTATGAAAACCCTGGATTTGGGAAAAGGAAACAGAATGTTCCTGTAGCAGAGTCAAGGCAGGGGGTTGCTTCATTGACAAAGCAGAAACCATGTTTGCAAGTGTGGAGAGGGCACTAATATGTCAAACATTGGGGCACAGCACACAGTGCTTGTCTGGGACTGAATTGATAGCATGCCCAGTGGAAAGCACATAGGCCTTTAAATCAGACTAAATTTTGGTTTCATTACTTAAATAAAAGCTGGGTAGTTCTGAGCAAGTTGATTTATCCACCTGCTTTCAAACTTGGCATGTATTAGAATCCCCTAGAGAGTGCTATACATATATATTGATTACAGGGCCCTGCCCCAAAGTTTCTGATTTAATAAATGCTGGGTGCGGCTCAAGAATGTGCATCTGTAGCAAGTTCCTAGGGACCAGACTTTGAAAACCATTAGAGTAACACAAGCTTCGTCTCAATCGTTTCATTTATAAAATGGTCCAAAGATTTAAAATAACATCTAGTTTGTATTGAGCACTTACCATATGCCAACCAAACACTATACTAAGAATGTTACAAGTTTCTGTCATTTCATTCTCCTAGAAACCTCACAAGAGTTGGTTTACTATCACAGTGGAGGCTAACTGAGATATGGAGAGTTTACTTAATGTCAAACACCTAAGAAGCAGAATTTGAACCCAGGCAGTCTTGGGACCAGAGCCTATGCTGTTAACCATGCCTCTGTGCCAATTTTTGAAATTAAATGAGATCATACTTAAGATATCTGTTACGGTGTCTGGCTTGTTTCATACATGTAGCGACTGGTGGTAATTTTGAGTTGTTCTTTCTTGAACTAACCTAGGGGCAAAAAATAATACTAAGGAACAGAGTACGGGAAGGTGAAGTGCCTGTGTTCTCAGCGGCTCCTTCTATCATATGGTGCCAGGCTGGTGGTTTGGCTCTCTGAGCCTCTTTGCTTCCTTTGCTTTAACAGAAGCAGGTATGTCAGAGAGAGACATGGGAGACTCCATTTTCAGAGGTTTCACACAACCATTTTGTCTGGTGTGATCTGACTCAGCTAAAGCCCTAGATTTTATTCTCTCAGGTTGAGACAAACCCACAACCCCAAAGCAGTTTCTACACACCATCCGGATTGGCTCAGGGCTTGGCCAGAAGGGAGCGTGTTATCTAGAACCAAGCTTTAGCATTCTCACTGGGACTTGAAACCACTCAAGTTCAAATACATCTCCCTGAGCCAACTTCGACTATCTGGCTAATGTAATCATAACACTTATCAAATATCACAAGATAGGGCATATCAGTGCTCTGAGGAGAAAAATGGACAAAGGGCAGGAGAAGATCCTGGTTATTTGTTGCATCATGTTACCTTTAATTAAAGTCAGTGGAATAGTTGTGGGGGGAGTGGAAGTCATTTTCAGGACAGCTGCCTCAAGTTGTCACTAACTTTTCTGAAGAAGTCAGAACATTTATGTTTAGAAGCTTGTAGACCTCAACAAACACCAAAATAAACTTTGAATTAAAAAAAAAATTCCCCTGGTTCAATGTTTTAATATGTGTCATCTGCACAGGAAAATGATGACTTATTATGGGTGATACTGTGATAGATATCTGCTATCTTTGGCTCCATTTGGGAAGGAATGCCTTTAAACTCAAACAAGGTCTAACACTTTGTCTCTCTAATGTTTCTTCATTTGCCTCTTAAAAAGGTTAGTCATATAGTGCAAACGAATTTAGTGAAACTTATATGGCAAAAATCTGACACGTATAAAAAGAAGGAAATAAACCCAAATCCAACTATTTGTGGTTGTAATTGGAACCATTCCAGTTACTCAGGATTGAACTCCTATTCCCTTGAGAAGGTAATATGGATTACCAAAGACTAGAACGTGATGAAGAGGGACATAGCTTTTATTTCTGTGACCCTGACTATTAAGAAAACAAACATAAATACACACACATTCATACATACGTGCACTTCTGTATATCTACATCATACAGCTTTCTTCCAGTTATTGCATATTGAAAACTAAGAGGAAAAATTCAGAATGGAGAATGTAATTGACAAAACCGGACCCTTTTCATCAAGAACAAAGGCATCTCTCTAGCCCGGCTACAAGGCAAGTCGTCCTAGCCCTTCACGAACTGCATTTTCCCACCAACACCCCTGACCTGCAGAAGGGGGGACCTTATGAGGATTATCAGGACAATGTTAGCAAATGTACATAGAGCTTGCTGGTAGGAGGCAGCGCTGGAAATCAAAGCACCATTATGTTTGGCACTTTTGATAATCTAAGGTCTACCTAACTTCTCTGACTAAAGCTTCCTATACATAAAAACATAAGTATCAGATCTTAGTGCCTGTAAAAATTCCATTGCAAGTTACTGCTCTGTATTCTTTAGCTGGAGACCTTTGATGTTTTCAATCTACAAAGTTTCTAATCTTTCTGAGAAGTAAACGAAGCACTCATTCTTGTGCCGTTTACATTTGGTGCTTTAATTTTGTAATTCCACCTTCACCTTCCCCCTTCCTTCCCACTTTGCAGATCTCACAGGTGTCTGGTCAGACCTGTCAGGTGGGTCTCTGTTTGCCTGTCATTTGGGAAGCTGATGGTCTTACCTGGGCATGGCTGATTGCACAAAGCGGAACAGGGGTTAGTTTGAATTGCAGGTGTGAGCAATCAGTGTAGATCAGCACTAATCCTTCAGATATTAGAACCGCCAAGCTGCTGCAGACACTGCAGAAAGAGCCAGATGCTGAGTGTGACTGTCGACGTCTGCGTGTGTAGCCGACGGTTTCCAGTGTTGAGGGATTTTGTGTTTGCAGAACGTGGTCTCCCTGACTCTCACAACGACATTTCCTTATTGAGGCCCCATTCCATTCATGGCTGTGTTAAAAATTATGGTGATAGGAGACAAATAAGAAATGGATCACATTTTTGGGTAATTTCTAACCCAGGAGAGAGACAATGCTACACAGCCTCACCGTAAGAGCTCAGGCTACAGAATTCTGGGTTCAAATACCCACTACGTCCTTTATATCTGTTTGACCTTGGTAAGTTTCTTGTTCTCCCTGAGCTTCATTTCCTCATGTACAAAATAGGGATAATACCTACTTGGAAGAGTTAATTGTCTCTGCCACATAGTAGGTACCAATTGTGTGTTAATTGTCGTTATTGGTATCTTTTACTATTACCGTTAGAATGTGCTAAAAACAACAACAAAAACACCTGAGTGGTACATGTGGTGTGAGAACAGGAAGACACCAGTCCTGTGTGGGAGGCCAAGGAAGCTTTCAGGAGGGGTGGGATGTGAGGAATCCGAGCCTTGAAGATTCAGACAGGATCACAAGGAACGGCATTAACAAAGACTGGTGGTGTGTGGGTTCTGGGACCAGCAACAAGTTCATTTGGATCAGTGGGACAGAGATAAAGGTCCAAAGGGTCCAGTCTGTCAAGGACTGGGCTCTTAAGGGGTTTGTTCTTTCAAAACAAATTCCGAGATACGAGACCTCGAGCAGCTGTTCATCAAAAGGTTTCATTGTAAAAACAACCACTGTGATTCACCTGTTGTGCAGAGAGCCAGGGCTCTCGGGAGGCACACTTTTCCTACTCACCAGTGACTTTGACTGCCTACATGTGCATTCCTCAGCCAAAGGTTGTATTAGAAGTAACTGCTACATCTGGAAGCATTTGCCTTTGATAATGTTAATACTCTGAACGTGGAGGGGGGGAGTTTGCCCTTGGGATGCTTTAGTGCATTTATGCTTCATGTAAAAATATGGGGCCATAAACCTTTGAGGTCCAGGAAGCCAAAGACAGCTTAAGACTGAGATACACATTATGAGGTAATGGATGTTAACCCAACTCATTGTGGTGATCATTTCACAGTATATGTAAATCAAGCCATTGGGCTGCCCACATTAAACTTCTATAGGGCTGTATGTTAATTATGTCTCAACAGAACCGGAAACAAAATTTTCAAATAAAGGCTGAGGTATGCATAAAGGTGACTTGGGAGCCGGATGATTGGTCACAGTGTCAGGTGGAAAGTAATAGATGAAGTCAGGAAATCTCTGTCACTTATTAATGGGGATACCCTGGGGTAAGCCAATTCATCTTCTGGGGCCTTCATTGCCCACATAAAATTACACTGTCACACTTGTCATCAGTGGAAAGAAAATTTTTATTCTAGATCTTTCTTAGGCAGAAGCAAAAGCCCTTTCAAACAACTAAATCCCATGCAGAAGAACAATACGTATTACTATAAAAGAGCAGCTCTGGCTGGTGGGTGCAGGGCCCTCAGGGTACTCTCCGTCAGGGTACTCTCCCTGAGGGTACTTTCCCTCGGAGTCAGGCAATGAAGGATCGCTGGGTCTCTGTGGGGCATGGCCTCCAAGCTGATGGACTGCGGGGTCCCGGAGACTCCTCATACTTCCAGAGTGCTGCCAACCTCCCATCATTTAAGTGAACATGGCCACGGAGGGTTTGAAGTTTTCAACTTTCCTCTAACTCGACAGAAAAACTGTAGAAAAATAAACTCATAATAAGCATCCCTTTAAGCAGATTGCATAATATTTACCTGTACAACGGTTTTCATTCACAGGGCATATTTTGTTTTATTAACGAATGCCAGACCACCAGCACCAAGTGCCCTGATAAGAAGGGCATTGAAGAATTACATCTCCTTGTGGGTTAGAGCTATTCCCATTCAGGTGGGAGGCTGTCTTTGTTAGGAACGATACCCAAGTGTTTGCAGTGAAAATCTTGCCTGGCGTTGAAATAGAGGTGAGGAAACTTAAAGGAAGAGATTTTTCTCAGCAGCAGAAGAGGCTTCCCCTGGAGTTGGTTGATGCTTGTCTACTCTTACTTGCCAAGCGAGACTAGCACGGTTGTACGGAAGGGCGGATGCTCTGTCCCCTAGCCAAAAAGGCAAGTGGCTGAAAGACGCTGACATCTTAACCCTTCAAAAGTTTCCCAATCCACCCCTGCCCCCTGAGTACTGAGCAGTCAGTACTCAGCTGGAGAAGATGATGACTCAAACCTTGGGCTTTCAGGACCTGCAAGCACTGTTACCCCCCAGCAGCAGAGCTTCAGGTGGTCCAGTGCATCGGCAGTGTCTCTAACGCTACAAGAACTTGGACTGCACCATAAGCAGGATGATTATGCACACACCTGAGAATTAATGCATCATAGAGAGAAATTATATCCGATACTCAGTCACCAACTGCTGTCATAGGATATCCATGATCAGTCGGTTCCATCTCAGAGAAGCACCTGTATAGACCAGATGACTTCTATGCCCTTCCTGAGCCACTTAAACACCTTTGCAGCTGGGGAGCTCCTGTGGCTAGCAAAGGGGTGTCACATTCCCCTCTGTGCCTCATTTCTGTCATGTATTCAATGAGTAGGTTTTACCCTAGAAGCTTTTATCTTAAGAAAGTTCCAAGTTCATCAGTAATTCCTTGAGAGTTATGCTTGAAATTCTATGCTAATTTCAAATTCTATACTAATATTGAATTACTATGCTAATTTTCTCATGCATCTAAGTGCACATGATTACATACATCATAAAAGGAAAACAAAGAAGCAAGCCCCACCAAACAGAAAAGGCAATAGCAAGCTAAGTTCTCTGTGTTGGCTCCACTACAAGGAATAGCTGCATAGCTACATTATTCCTGCTGTGTAAGGATATTCTGATTCAACCCTTAACACTTTGGAAAGGCCTTTAACCTCTTCAATCCTCAATTTCTTCTTCTGTAAAATTAGTTTAATAAAACCTACCTTGCACGGTGGTTATGTGAAATAGAAAGTTTATTTTTTACTTTCTAGTATAGTGCCTGGCTCATAGGAAGTGGTAAATGATAATTTTATTATTGTCATTTTTAGTCTCTAGTTGTTAACCGATTGGTCCTATTGATAATTGTGTCTGAACCATGAACTCATTAAATACAAACTATTTCCCTGAAATTCTCTAAAAGATTGATCTTGTCTAGGATTGGGTATTAGACAGCTGTGTCCATACCAAGAGCACACATGAGAGGTGGCCCACAGTCAACCATCTATAATGATAATATTCTGTAATTCAAATTCTATAATGAATTTATTATCAATTTTAAACAAGTACTAAATATATTACTATAATAAATAGTTTAAGATGCTCCTGAGGCATGGTTAAGCCTTTTTGGAGGCAATTCCAATATAATTTGTTTCAGATCAATTCTTAAAACATATGGGATTAATATTAAATAAACACATTGGCAAAGTGATAGGAGTTAAGTCACTTCCCAGCCCTGCTAGCTTAGTGCTAATGTGGACAAAGCTTAAATGGCTAATTCTACCTAGAAAAGAAAGTTTGAAGAGCTACCTCCTCTCTATTCTTTTGACCCCTTTGCTAGTTAGGGTGTTTTTCTTAGCTTGTATGGAAAAAAAAATACCCCCCCAAAAGATTGCTAGGTATTTCTTTCCTTCGGTTTACTATTTCAGCCAAGGTATAAGACCTTACTTAGATGACTAGCAATTAAGGAATTTTTGTGGTTTATTTCCTGATCTAACTGCTTACTTCTAAAGAAAGCAATTCTGACAAGTTTGTGTTAAGCTGGATCTGACCAAACTGTAGAGCCAATAACATTTTTGAAAGATTTGGATAGAAGAGTGAGGCTGGAATTTTAACAGTAACATCCTTCTTAATGTTGCTTTTCCTAGATCATATGGACTTTATTTTTTCTCCTTGGATACTGATTTTGTAGAAAAGAAGCCATTTCCTTTGCATTGACGACCTGCCGCTGAACTAGAAGTAAGGTGACTAATAAATCAATGGTGGTAATTCCACTTACAAGAATACTTGGAGTTAATAAAACCCTTCACTTACAAACATTTCAACACCGTTTTTATAAATTTGATCTCATTGCTTTGTAAACAGTAGTTGAATATGGATTTAAGTTTTAATTCTTTTTCAAAGCATTACTATAAGGAAGAAAACATTTTTAAAAATCCATTTTCTAGGAGGAGAAGCTCAGAGATGTCATATTCATTGTCAAGATGCAGAGCTGAATCTTCCTGATAGTTGGTCATGCTGGGGAGTTGTAGTGTCAGGTGAGGCAAACATCAGCAGCTCGAGAATGCCCCAAGGACCAGATACGTTCATGTCTCTGTTTGCTGTAGGTGCATTGGCTTCATCCCAGGAGGCTGACTTACAGTTGCAAAATCACTGCTGGCAACTCCTAGGGCTGTTTGCTGCCTGGTTGACAACAGCGATGAATGGCCATTTTTCCTTCCATATTCCCTGCAGAGGTTCTGAGGTCACCCTTACTGGACTGGCTTGGCCACGGTTTAGGGAGGTTCACGTACCATGGCCACTGGCTAGAACAATGCAGGCTGCTCATTGGCCTAGTTAGAGTCATGGGCTTTATGTCTGGGGTACTAGGGAGGAGTCAGCATCACCAAGAACATATGGTTCAAGATCCGCGGTGAGGGGGTGGGGGAGAGGAGAAGCTCCCTGGAACAAATGTCCGTGAGATTGATTACCACTCCACATAGCCAGGCTTTGAGAAATACCGTTGAAGGTGAAATTGGGTGAGTGTATGGAGAGGGGGTAAGAGAATGAAGGTACTGGGAGCTTTGAAGCAAGAATATGACTAAGTCAAAATGGTAATTTGGGCATTTAATATTTATGATGATAATGATAATATCTTGCAAAACTGGTGCTTTTATATTTTCTAAAGGGTCTTCACTTCCCTGATTCAGGTTTCACCATTTGGTATACTTTCTTTTTACCGTATTATCATTTACAATGTAGGTTATTATTACATGAACGTCATCAAAGAAGATTACTCATTTTGAAGGCGTTCCTAATTCGTTCACAGAATATTGATTAAATGCCTGTTATGTGCCAGGCATCATGTTAGATGTTAGCATTCAGAGAATGTATTAGGAGATAATAAAAAACAAACCACTATTTTGAGTCATTAGCTAAAGGAGAGCACAGGGTAGCACGATAGTAATCTAGTCTTGAAAGAGATAGAGGAGCTGTCAGGGAAGACTTGTGGAGTAGATAATATCTCAACTGAAATCATAAAGACAAGCAAGGTAAAGCAAATGAAAGGATGGAAGGCCAAGAGTCAGGGGAGAGAGAGTAAAACCTTCTAATAGAGGGAATAGCATGTACAGAGGTCCTGAGGTAAGAGCATGGCACTTAGGAAAACTACACAGAGTTGAATATGGCTGGAACACCAGAAGTTTCAGTGGTGGAGAGGAAGGAGGCTGGAGAGATTGGCTGTGGGCACACCATGAAGTGTCTGAATGTTTTGAGCTTTACCCAAGGGAATACAGGGACATGGAAAGGTTTTAGAACGGTCATTCAGCTTATAGAATGGAAAATGGTTGGGAGCTGGAGGGAGTGGGCAAAACATTGGGAGAGAAAGCCTGTTATGACTGTTTTAGTCCCTGAGGAGTGAAATGATGATGGCTTAAATTAAGTCAGTATCAGAGGAAGGAAAAGAAGTATTTTGATTTGTGTGATATTAAATTGCAGACTTACGAACATTATTTATTTTATTTTTAAAAAGATTTTATTTATTTATTTGAGAGAGAGAGAACATGAGCAGGGGTGAGGGTTAGGGGCAGAGGGAGAGGAAGAAGCAGACTCCCCAATGAGCAGAGAACCAGATACAGGGCTCGATCCCAGGACTCTGAGATCATGACCAGAGCTGAAGGCAGAGGCTTAACAGACCCAACTACCCAGGCGCCCCTACAAAACATTATTTTCCTTCAGAAAATAATAAGTGGTCAGATCAGAACTTTTAATTTTATCTTTTCATTCAAGCTGCTCTTAAAACAAATTCCATGGGACCTCCTTCATTCAGCAAACATTTATTGAGCATCTGCTATGAGCCAGATATTCTAACTTTCCAGATGTTGGCATTTTTGTCAGTTTAAGTTGTTTAAAATATGTACATTTGCATCTTTTCGATAGATCACAAAGTCAGTTTCTGTCCTGTTTTACTTCATTTCAGATTGTTCTGAATTCATATTTTGAGTGTAAGAGAAAGGGTTTTCAAAGAGAACCATGGGAAAACCTGTTTTTTAGCACCTTTTCCTAAGCTAACATATCTTGATTACTTTTTTCTTTTTTTTTTAATATTTTATTTATTTGACAAAAAGAGACACAGCGAGAGATGGAACACAAGCAGGGGGAGTGGGAGAGGGAGAAGCAGGCTTCCCGCCTAGCAGGAAGCCCCACGTGGGGCCCGATCCCTGGACCCTGGGATCATGACCTGAGCTGAAGGCAGAGGCTTAATGACTGAGCCACCCAGGTCCCCCTCCTGCTTATTTTTCTGATGATATTTGGGAAAAAGGTAAACAAGTGTATCGAACAGATTACTTAACCACTTTATAAAACAAATTGCTACAGAAAAATCACTACAGAAGTCACTCCCAATGCATTTTGTGGGGCTTGCTTGAATTTCAAAATTAGGACAATTCCGCATTCCAACAGATGCAAATGAGGAAAGGTATTTAAGCTCCTGCAGGGAATAAAAGGATTTAGGCAAACATGCAGGATGTGTTTACTAATTAATTCAGCTGAATTTTGATGATGTCCGATGCTTAAAAACATTCTATTTACTCACGGAATTAAAAGTCTCTACACTCCTTCATTATCAGCAGGCTGGTATATTCTTTACCCACGTATCAGCCCCTCTAGTAATCTCTAGACTGTTGCAATGCTTTACAACTTGGGCTGATAAAGGCAATTCTAATTTAGTGCTCATGTTAATTATCAGTAATATTAAATGAATATATTGGAACTATTTACATGTGTCATTTGTAGTTGCTGTATTCTAAGGAAAATGATTATAATTGTTCTTATTAGTTATCATATTTCATGCTTCTGCAATGAAATTCTTCTTTTCCTTTTTTATTTTTTTTGGTTTTGTTTTGGGAATATCTTAATGAGGAGAAAGGCTTACAGTATTTTGAAATGTTCACAAGGCACCAAATAGCACTTTCTAATTCATTAGTCATATTTTATTGGAAAATTCCTTTGTGTTATTTTATTTGTTTCTGAGCTCATGTAAACCAGATTAAAAAGGAAAAATGGGGCAGCCAGTCAATTTTCTTTAACTGATAACTGGCAAAGAGATTAGAATACAGAATGAAAAACAGAATACCTCTGAGATTTGTAAAAGTTTACATTTCTCTGCATTTTGTTCTTAGTTTTGTCAGAAATTGAAATATGAAAACACGTTGTTGCCTACATATTACCCAATTAGAATCCTGACTCATAGTAAACCTGAGGATTACTTGTTTTGATAGTACCTTTTCCCTAAACAGAAGAATTTCACTCTACCCTCTATTGAATAAAAACTCACCATTTCTTGTATGTGATTACCTGCCTGGTATAGATGTCTGATTAAATTTCAAAGTTGATTCAATATCTGACCTTTGCTATGACAATAAAAGTTGCCAGATGTTCACTTGAATTGACTTATATAGAATAAAATCTGTTATTTAGTGCAATTGGGGGAATGAGGTGTTTCAAAAAATGGATTGTTTCCAAATAGCTGAAGTTCAAATCTTTAAATTGTTTTTCACCCTCAGCACTCCTATTTATCATTCAAGACTCCTCTCCACATTGCCTTTTCTGGAAAGCTTTCCCTAATCTCTCTGCCAGCCACAGTCAGAGTTTATGCTCCTTTTTTTGTATTGACACTCCATTTGGTATTATAAGCATCTGTTTTACTAATCGGTCCTTATCAGCCTCCTTTCTCTTCCCCCTCCGTTGACTGTAAATTCCTTGTGATTTGGGACTCAGTCCTGTTCATTTTTGTACTTCCAACGCCTCACGGCATGTCTCATACGTAGCCAGTAGATTCTTACCATGTGAAGGAAGCCATTTGAGAATAGAGGATACATATCCCCACCTTCTTAAATAAAATTTATTAAAAAAATAATAAAATTTGTGGTTACTTAGCCTTATCACTACAGGTCAAAAATGTTTGTAAACTCTTCAAATATTTGTCTGTCAGTCTGTACACGGCTGAGCTGTCTAGGGTTTGAGTGCCCTCCACAAGCTTCCTGGTATGAGATGGGCTCTTGGTGCCAGGTCTCTAGAATTACTGCGGAATCCTTGGAGGTCCTCGGAGCTGATTCCTAACAGCAGCGGTCTGCTTCTCAATGCTTTAATTGATCTTCACCTCTGTGTTGTCTTGGTCTCAGCCTTTTGATAGGGATGCTAAGGCTAGAAACGCCAGAGGCACTTGCCAGGCCTGTGTTACTGGTAGTGAGGCCCCTACAGACGTGTTTCTCACAGGCCCTTGTGCATTTCAGCAAAAAGCAGCAGGGAACTTTGAGGAATAAAATTTATTATTCACAGGTCTTGGAAGGTTTAAGGCACACCCAAGGACCACAAGTAGAGTCTGGGGTAGAGAAAGAGAGGAACCTTGGCCCCCGGGCTCTGCCTTTATCAGGGCCCCGGGGTAGCAGTCTAGAGTTTCACAGGTACACACTATTGGCTAGTTCAAAGCAGAAGAGTGGGAACTAGGGCACTGGAAGGGAGAAGCAGGGTCACTCAAGTGATCAATTATCTAGGTTACCCAGGGCTTTCTGAAGGAGGGAGCTTCCCGGGTGGGGGCAGGCTCATTCCTTATCTGGTTGTTCTGCTAGTGGCTTTGTCAAACAAGCAATATGTTTATTCAACAAGGAAGTCATTTGAATTGGAAGCCTCCGCAATCAAAAGCTTAAAGTCAGGTACTTAAACTACATTCTGCCACTTCTAATGGTCCCTTTGTCTCTTTCTTCTCTTCTCTTTAGTTAAAGCAATTGTTGGCTCTTGAGCCAACTGTCCTGGTTTCCAGAGCACTCACCATCCTTTCCTCACAATGTATATGTAAACCAAGGCTCTGATTCCATCTGATGGCATCTTTTTGGCTAGTTTCGTTGTTATTTGTTTTTCAAATTTTCAGTTACTTGTTTCCTTTTCTTCTCTCCGGACAGGAAAAAACTCTAATTAAAAAGCAAACAGACAAGAAAACCAAAGAAACAACCAAAAACTCCAGACTCAATTTCATTCTGAATGCTTCAGCTCAATGTTTAATGTTTATATAGAAAACTGCTTGCTAGACGAGAGGTGTGACTATAATTGATTCCCACCTCAAATTATTCCTGAAAATTTAATTTTGGGTCTAACAGAAAAATAAGTGCAATCAACTTGGAGAATGAAAAATAGAATATTGTAAATGTACCAAATTGATTTCAAGTAATCCTATAAACTTTTCGCCTGGATAAGATCTTTGTCCATTTCCTTTAAATTCTTTTAAGACTCAATTATCTCTATTTTAGTACCTCATAATTTTTACACTAGAACATGTTTTGGATACTTAACCCAAATATTTCTTAAATGATTTTGCCTTTTCTTTACTGCATGATTCTCAGCGAAAACACAGATTCTTCATTTACTACAAATCTAGTGCGTCCCTTTAAAAACTTAATGTAGTCTATGATTGTTTGAGCCAAAAAACTCAGGAGTTGTTAGCATTTACTTTTAGGACTTTGAGGACTTATATATAAACCTGCTAATTTTTCCTTTTAATTGTCACTCTTTTCCAAGACGTATGTTAGAGCGTATTTCTTCAATTAAGACCCTTGGACCACTTGCATCGGAATCAGACTTATTCAATAGTATTTACTGTAAAGAAAAAGTACCCCCAAATTGCACTCCTCATACTCATTTATCCAGTATCTCACTTTGTATAAAAGTAAAAGTAAAAGTAACAGCAAAATGAGTATTCTCTTAATAATTACATTTAGATTGTGGTCCACTCTGAGTCCCTGATTTCCCCCTCCTCCCTGTTCAAAGCCAGCCTGTTTCATTATGCCCTTGCCCACATATCCACCTGACTTCTTCCACCACTTCTTTCAAGTCTCCACCCACATATCCCCTTATTTGAGGGGGCTCTCCTATCTAAAGTGCCACTCTTCCATCACTCTTTATTGCTTTGCCTGGCTCAACTTTTCTTCAAGACATATTTATTATGTGTCATTATAGTACAGACTTATTTTTTTATAGGTCCGTTATCTGTGTTATCCTCTCTGTGTTACTCTACTGGAAGCACCACTTCTTGTTCACAACTGCCCAGAACCTAGAGCAGGACAAACACTCATCTGTTGAATGTATGAATTTAATCCAGGTCCCTTCTTCATACAATACTTTAGTAAAACTATGGCTGAGAGTTTGAAAGCAGCCATTTTGAAAACGTTCCATGATGTAAAATGACAATGAGATGACTCAGCTTTGGACGACCGTTTAAAATAACATGTTAACCATTCCTTTCTTGTTTGAAAGTGTTTCCTTAAGTCTGATCAGCTTTGTTCTCTTATTGAGACTCCTCTTTTTCTATCTGGGTCTCTTAGCTAGGCCCTCTGCCAATCTAGCTCCAAATCTAAGTTATAGCACAGTCATAATTGTTTTTATTATTTGATCTCACAGTGAATCTGTGGATATAAGTTACCCACAGAATTCCTTTTAACACATTTCTTGATCTTGTTTTCTAATTTTATAAGTGGCATGTATTTTGGACATGTATAGTCATATTTTTATTCCCCGAGTAGCAAGAAAATATGTTAAATCGGTATTAGGGATATTAAAAGCTCTTTTTTCTTAGTTTGGCATTATTAGCCATGCTTATGTAGGTAGTTGAATAATTATGCCGGAATTTAGTATATGCATTAAATATGATAGAGTTCACCAGGAAATGTAAAAATAGAATAAAATACAACACTTTACTTGCAGATTGGAGGTGAGGTGATTGGTATGTTAATTAAAGGTGACCTCAGCACTCTTAATATTAACCTCCTGATTTTCTCCAGTGTTTCAGGTAGAAAAAAAAATTATTCTTCAATATTCCTAAGAATAAGATTGGATAAAGGACACAAATGAAGTCCAGACCAAGTACAAAAACATGAGCTTCTTCTTCTGGCTGCTCAACTAATGCAGACTTAGTCTGGGGATGAGATAACTATCTCAACAGCCATTCCATCGCTCAGACTTCAAATTATAGTAATTATGACAATTTGTGCCAATAGCCATGAGGTGGGATTTTTGATGTGGTTAAAAATAACATCTGTAAAACCCAATAAAAATTACATTTTGCTAATTTTCTGATAAGATACTGTTTTAACTATACTGTGTCTTCTGCCGCTGCCAGTTTTCAATTAGAGCATTCCTTTAAAAAAATTTTTTTAACCCATTTTGTCTCCTGGATCCAATTCCATCCTCAGCAGTGCATTTGTTTTAATGCTCTTAATTAATTGTTTTGTGTGAATTTTGCCTTTCAAACTGATACTAATCTTTGAGACTTTATTAACTTGCTGATTGCTAAATCCTGATACAAAAGGACCAAGAGCAGGATTCAGCTTATTCTTTCTGGCTTAGACAACAGAATTTCCATGGAGGCCTGCTCAGCCAAGTCAGTGCCGAAAAGACCAATGATACAGTGGATAATGGACCTAATAAGACTGTTGGGTCTGCAGCTCTGTCCCTATGTTGAAAATTGCTATCTTACCCAAGGGACATAGTCATTGGTGAGAGTTCACAAGGAGTTCCCCTCAAGTGTGTTGTAACAATACATTATGCGTCTTCCTATGCTGTGTTTCCTTAAATCCCTTTCCTCTTGGTCAATTTTTGAGAAACCACTTACATATTTTCTCATCTTCTTATTGCATAGATACAAAATTGAGGGTCTGAGAGCTCAAGTGGCCTGACCCAGCTTGCTCATTTGGGAATGAATACCAAAGGCAGGGCCAGCACAGGGGCCTTTAGATTCTCCTTCCACTAGTCTTTCAATCAAATCATGTGGTTTCTAAGCCAGTATAAGTATGTGTGGGTAGGATGTACCCCTGGTTCCTCAGAAATTATTCCCTTTTTATCTTTGCCCTTACGTCTACTCTTTCTACACAAACAAATGAAACTCTTCCTTGATCCAGTACCTCCTTCAGCTACCACCTCAGCCCTTCCCTTTCCTTTCCTTCCCTTTCCTTTTTTTCCCTTTGCATCTATACTTTTTAAAAGGATCAGCTATTCTCATTGACTCCGTGTTCTCACACTCACTCAACAACATACCACTACTCAATTGAGGCTAGTTGGTGACAATTTTCTCAATTCCAATCTTTCTTTTCCATTTCTATCTTAATTGCTCTGTTTCTGGCTCTTATCATCTCTCTTCTGATCAAGTGGGAATTGGGTAAGACAGGAAATGGGAGTATATTCACTCATCCATTCATCAACTTCTGAGGCCATTACAATGAGCAAGACAGACATGGTTCCTGTCCTCACAGAGCTTACAATTATCTTGGGCCTGTTCTTTCCAAGATGAGTGATTAAACTTCCTTCTCACTATCTTTGATTTTTTCAGTCTCTCTGCCTCAATTATGTGCATATAATCTTCTCACTCAAAAAGGAAAATTTCATTTTACTATAAAGACCATAGGTCAATAATTGTATTCTTTTATAGTTATTAACTTCTGAAATACAATAGCTAAAATAGTAGCCTAGTTAAGTATCAAAATACAAATCATATTTTCTACCAGTATTTTGGGCCTCTAAGATTGGTGAGCATGTATGTGTTTATGTGCACACATGTGTGCATGGTCAGAATTTCCATGTAATATTTCACGTGATATTTCTCTAGTTGATATTTATCTAAGACATTTTCTTACTTTGCCATTATTGATTACTCTCAAATATTCAAAGTTGTATTTTTTTAAAAAATCAACATTCAGGGATTCACCTTTCTATTCACTTTCCCCCACTTGCAATAGGTAATCTCTTGCTGACTGGGGAAAACATAGATTTTAACATATTGCATTATAATCTAATTCCTCAGCAATTCTTTTTTGTTAACTAATCCATTCCTTTTGTTATTTTAAACTTTCTCATTGGCAATGACAAGACATTTCCTGTTTATTTTAGTTTAAGTCCAAAATACAAATATTTTCTTTGGAATGACCCAATATTTTGTTATTGTTTTATTTCATTTATGTTTTTGCTCACTCTTGTTAGAGCTTGAAGATTCAGATATGCTGAGAAATTAGCCCTTCCTGAAGGTTTAAATGGCTTCTTAAGGAACCTGTCTCTGTCTATGCCTGGCAGATGAATGAATATGACATGAACAGTTCTGGTAATCTTAGGAACTACCAGAGCCCTAACAGATCCTTTCATATCAGTCATGAAGATATCTAGAAAGAAATAGCCATCTTTAGTTATTATCTCACTGACCTGCCACAGAGATTTGATTTCTGGTGGGAGGGAACATGAGCCATCATTTTTCAATCTCATTCAAGCACTAGCTCACCTGAAGTCTTTCAGGAGTAGAGTTTAGGGGATGGAAGGAGTCAGTGAAGAACAGTGGGAAGAGAGCGCTTAGAGATTCATTCTGTTTCCCAAAAATTTCAAGTCAGGGAACCCAGACTTGAGAATTAGACCACAGAGCTGTGAGGGTAGGGGTTAGGTAGATCTGTTTTGTTTACTGTCACATCCTTTCACTTGATGAACACCTACCAATGAGAGTGGTTTCAGGTTTACATTTTTGTTGCATTGTTTTGTGTTGCAAAGTCAATGGGAAGTGAAAATGAAGATGATCGTGATCTATTCTTTCATGAAGCTTGGTTGAGCAGGGATAAGATGATGGCTAGAGAAGCTGTGGAATCAGATGAGGTGTATTTTTGGTGGTGTGGGAGGTTGGAAGCATCTTAAACATGTTTGTAAGAGTAGCAAAGAAGTAGAAGAGAGGCTGAAGATAAGGACGAATACTGATAGATTAAGATCCAGGAGGAACAACATCCATACACCTTAAAAAACCTGTGAGTCCACTTTTCCACACACCTTAAAAACTTAATGATTCTCCTCATAGAGTATAAGAGCATCAAACTTTGGAATCTTTTGACTCTCATAGGAAAGTCTTTTCTCTTATTATTTCTTTTATTTCTTAAAAGAAATTTTATTTCTTTTATTTCTTAAAATTTATTTAAGATTTTATTTCTTAAAATTTCCTGTTGTAAAATTCCTAATTCTGGAAAGATGAAAGTAATGGAAAAGAGAATTCCACCAAAAGCACCAAACAGAATAAATAACTAGGTAGATGTGCACGTATAACACATATTAATTAAATATGAATATACAACATATATGTTATATATGTGTGAATTACATAGAAATTTATATTATATATAAAATATATATCTATTAACATGAATATCTACTGGCAAAGATACATACTGAAATATGATATGATGTCTGATTTTGCTTAAAATAATCTAGGTTGAGGGGCACCTGGGTGGCTCAGTCATTAAGTGTCTGCCTTTGGCTCAGGTCATGATCCCAGGGTCCTGGGATCAAGTCCCACATCCGGCTCCCTACTCAGCGGGAAGCCTACTTCTCCCTCTCCCACTCCTCCTGCTGGTGTTCCCTCTCTGCTGTCTCTCTCTCTTTGTCAAATAAATAAATAAATAAATAAACAAACAAATAAATAAATAATAAAAAATCTTTAGAAAAAAAAGAAAACAAAAGAAAATAATCTAGGTTGGGAGAGATCAAAAGAGGCATAGACAAAATAAGATTAACCATGAGAACTCTCCATATTTGTATATATGTGACATTTTATGCAATAAAACATTTTTATAAAGCACTAAAGTGTTGCAAAAGTCAACTGTCCATTATTCACTCACTCCTTGAGTTTTACTTTTAAGATATCCCTATTTTCCTGAAGAAAGTAAGGCATGTTAGCTTGTAAGACCTTGGCTAGTCTATAAAGATATTTAATTGGGTGTTTTGATATCTTTGGTAAAAATTGTACCAAGGGACTTAAAAAATTCTCAGTCCCTTAAATTTGGTGATCTCCTAGGCAACAGATAATTAACAGTGTTAATTGTTTAATTATTAGTGACATCAAACATCTCCCATATGCTCATTGGCTATTTGTACTTCTGTAGTTGGCTCTTTTATATTCTTTGCCAAATTGTGCTCTAACAAATGACCACAAATCCGGTGACTTAAAAGAACAGAAATTTATTTTCTCTCAGTTCTGGAGTCCAGAAGTTAAAATCAGTATCACTGGACAGAAACCAAGGCGTCAGCGGGGCTGCACTCCTTCTGGAGACTCAAAGGGTGAATGCGTTCCTCACCTCCTCCAGCTTCTGATGGTTGCTAGTATTCCTTGGCTTGTGGCTGTATCACTTCAGTCTTCAAGGACAGCATCTTCAAATCTCTCTGCTCTGTCTTCACATGATATTCTCCTCTGTGTCTATAAAATTCCTCTGCCTTCTTCTTATAAGTATACATCTGATCAAATTTAGAGTCTACTCAGATAACCCAGAATAATTTTCTTATTTCAAGATCTTTAACTTAATCATACTTTTGAGAGCTCCTCACAGCCCCCTCCTCCCCAGTAAAGTAACATTCACGGGTTCTAGAGATTAGGCTGTGGATATCCTTGGGAGGCTATTTTTCAGTTTACAAACTCATTTTTATATTGTCTTTTTTTAAAATAAGTTTTTTATTTTAGAATAATTTTAGATTTAGAGAAATATTGCAAACATAGTACAGAATGTTCCCATACATCTTTACCCCAGCTTCCCTATGATGATTTTTTGAATGTTTTCTTCCTTAAAAATTTTGTTTTTGCATTTTAGGTGCTCATAAGACTGGGTATAGTGTTTGTTTTTAGAATAAAATGTGTTGAATAAAACCTATTTCGTACTTTTCTTGTTTAAAATGAGATCCCCATTATCCATATCTTATTTTTCCAAAGAAAAAGGGAGAAAAAGACCATGATTCTGGTTAACAAATGAACTGATTGATATAAGCATGGGTTGGGGCGCCGGGTGATTCAGTCAGTTGACTCTTGGTCAGATCTCTTGGTTTTGGCTCAGGTCATAATCTCAGAGTCGTGAGATTGAATCCTGTGTTGTGTTCCATGCTCAGCATTGTGTCTGCTTAAGATTCTCTCCCTCTCCCCCACCTCTCCCCTCATGCTCTCTCATTCTCTCTCTTTCTCAAATAAATGAATAAATAAAATTTTTAAAAAGTATATAAGCATGGGTTCACACAGTTCCAGTTGAAGTAATAATTAGAAAGTCATGATTGTCAAATGTGGGTAAGACTTCTAGTAATTTTAACATGGTATGCCCAAAATTTATTTTTTACCTTGTTAATAAATTTCCATATATATTCTGTTTCATATATATACTCAAGAACAGCTTGGGACATTTCAAGATTTTTTTTTATAACAAGAGGAAATTAAAAATAACAAGTTCATTTTGTGAGTCATTGTACACTGAGAAAAAGTACATCTTAGGTGCCCCGCTTACTAGTCCAATGCTAGTATATTAAGTTATACAGTAAATTATACATTGAACATATTGAATTAAGCATATATTGCTTATTAGAAATAATCCAGTGTGATTTGGTCTAAACTTTAAACAATGTCAGTACATCTAGGGAGTTTAGCTAAGTCCATCAAAATTTTATTTAATGTCAGTCCTTTGGTGGTATGGGAAATCAAGCCATTGGTTTCATGTTAATTTTCATTTGATTTCTGAGACCAGATGTTTATCACCATATATATGTGGCCATAGAGCTCTGGGGACTGATTTGATAGGATCAGGTAAACAGGAGGTAAAATTCAGTCTGAAGACTGGGATTTGGTGATGATAATTTTTAACTTCTTAATGACCAATTAGTTGATACCATGGAGAATCAAGCTGATGTTCTTAATGTAGGTAGCAAAACACTCCATTTTTCACTGGGCCATCTGGAGAGAGCTATTGGTTGAATGGCATTTTATACGATGTACAGAAGACTAATGAGAAAGCAAACATTTTATTAAAGTTCGAGATCTCAGGGCTCCTCAGGCCACCACTGTCTTCAGATATTGTTTTCTTAATGGCTTTGGGCCAATTACTTAGCCTCTTTACCTTAGCTTCTCAATTGGTAAAATGGAACTGTTATAGTGTGATTAATTTATCTCCTAAGGGGGTTGTTTATATTAATTAACTGCTGTTAAGAGCTTTGAAGATGAAAACTGCTAACTGCTTATGCTATGATTAGCCATGGAATAGTGGAATATGATAACTGCTTCACTAGATAAATGACTAAACCTGATACACACAAACTGTGAAATCTGTGGGAGGAGTTAAGACCCAGGGCAAGGAGACAGCTGAGGAACCAACCTCATCAGGGAATGTATTAGTTACACTTGAGCTTTGGTTTAAACGGTTTAAACCCACTTCTGAAATATATGTTTAAAATGTCATAACACTGGCACCACATTTTGCTTTCGGAGTGCCTGTTAATGACATTTCTTTCCTGGATATATTTTCTCCACAAACCCAACTAAATCTACTCTGATTTGTATTCTAAAAGATATCGATTAGTTTCAAATATTCTGTACTTATATACACCCACAGACACATGCCAATTCTATGGTTGACAGGGGGAGAACATTCTGCTTTTTATTTGTATTAATCAAACCAAACCAAACATGTTAGTGGAACATAAACACCATTGCTTTGAGCCAATGAATATTTAAAGATATTAATTTACTTCCTTTAATAGTCTTTAAGAAATTTAAAAAATAAACATATGGAACAAAGGAATAAAATGTCACTTTAAGCTTGAGCTCTTACTGAGGACTGTGTGTTTTGCCATTGACCGTATCATTACCTATCTCTTTATGAGGTCATACCTTTGCACAGTTCATTAGAATTTTTTTTTGATTTCATGGCAAACCATAAATGCAAAACCAGGATGTTTCGGTCAATGTTTATTGCATTGGCATATTTACCTCAAAGACATATATTAGAGAAAACTAAAGAGATAGCATCTCTCCAAAGTTCTTTGGATTAGGATTCTTGGTAATACTTTAAAATGATATATCATTTAGGGTATCATTTTGGGAACCTATTCTAGCATTCTAATGATTGACAGATGATGTGTAATCCCATTTTGTTTTAAAACAATTTATAAATTTTAATTAATTAAAAATGTATCTCTTTGCTTATTTATGCATATGCCACTTTATTTGAAAAAGGGATTCAAAGAAGTCTCTTTTATAAGGGAAAACGCCTTTTCGAGATTGTAATTTAATCTTTAAAGTTTATATCTGGAGTAGGATATGGGAAAGTGCAAATTCAAATTAATTCTCATTTTAAAAGCAGCCATTGGAATACAGTTCCATAAATTGGAATATTTATGTCCAAGGGGTGTCACAATGGAGTGAAAAGAATACCAGATTTTGAATCAGAAAACTGAATACATCCTCACCCCAGCACTTTCTCAGCAGTACAATTTTGACAAATCATCTGCCCTCAGTATTCCTATCTATAAACTGGAAATAATAGTACCTTCATCATGGATTTACCCAATGGAAGGAATTGACCAATGTTTATGAAAGAGTATCTGGTATCTGGTAGAGACTTTATAACATTTTATTTATATTTTTTTTGGCCAACAGAATTCAGTACAGAACCCTACCAAAGAGCCATTATAGATTTTTTATCTAAAAGCTCACGTTTGCATCATTTCTGTTTCTGAGAATAGTTTATTTTTGAAAAATTTCCACAACTATAATGTGGCTGGGGCTTTCTTATGCTGAGTCATAATATTCATACTAAAAGCTAATTTGCTTTTAAAGAATTTAATCTTAAAGGAAAAACAAAACAGATGTATCCCAAACGATTCTTTTAGGAGAAACTAATGATGTAAAATCTCATAGGGTATTTTGTTATTATTAAAAGAAAAAAGATGTTTTCAGAATGGTCAGTTAAAGATTTGACTACGCAACTTGGGTTTGTCTAACAATTTAAATTTTTACAACTTTATGTGTTCCTGAATTCGCCATTTTCAGGCTCCAGCTACTATTTCAATAAATAAAACCTCAGTCCCTTAGGACAAACGACAAGGAAATCCTCATATAACCTTAAACAGAAGTAGAAGGGAATGGGGAAGTGCTTAAACCTAACAGAGGAAGAAGCCTTTTCAGAATACAAGCCCAAATAAATATTTGAACAGGAATGGTATCTTCATGTGTGTGGTGAAAAATAGTCCGTTTCAGACTGCACAGTTTGGCAGGCAGGCATGTTGACTTTATCACCTCGGGATCACTGGGGTTTCAGACGCCTTCCCGCCTCTCCTGAGCATGCGCACACACCTGCAGCAAGGCCTGAGGCTGCAGGCTCAGGCCTGTGGGGGAGGCACTCCCAGGAACTTCTCCTGGCCCAACCCTAAAGTCCCTGGGCGCCTTTCCTTATCCTGCCTTGACTTCACGAACAATGTAGAATCCCTCTCCAATGAATGCCATTTTAGTTAGGTCTACTTCACATCCCTGGAAGTCAGAACTCTCTGCACAACAGGTAGAAGGGATGATATTTCTATCTCAGGATGTGTTCTGCTTTTCTCATTTCAGTTTTATGGTAAAACTCCATACATTTGGATTGAGAGGAAAGTCAAGAGGCAGCTCAAGTTTTCTGAAAGTTTGGATGGCAGACTGTACTAAAAAGAAGCATAGGTCAGACCAGCCTGGTAAGTAAGGATCTTTGACAAGTTCAGTTTGTTTATGTAATGCAGTGGTCAGGTTCAAATGCTATTTCAGAGGTATCTTAATAGCAATTGTGGACACTACTCCGGTTGTTCTCCTTATTAGTTGGCATTTAAGAAGCAAGTAGGTTCAAGAGATTATTTTTGGGGGAAGAAGACTTTACCTGGCACACAGTATTGAGATGCCCATCCTGAATGGTCCCACTCCCATAACCTGATGTGATAAATGCCCAAAAGTTAGTTTGAAAAATGTTATTATACTCTTCTATGAAATAAAAATGCCACAAATAAATTACTGTTCAAATGAAAACCATCTGTTGTTTATATTTAGGTATTTGCAACATTTTCAGAAAATAATTTTTTTTTTTTGCTCCATGATGAAATGGTTATGTCACATGTTCTTAGCTCAACTGAGCCATTCATTTTTGGAGATTAATAATCTAATTATTATTATTATTATTTTAAGATAACATTTTGTTTTAATAATTATTATGATTATTATTTTAAAACAGTGTAACAAGTCATTATGTATCATTAGTACTTTGATCTACTTGCCTTCTTGAGCTGAATGTCTTTACTCACCACATACTTTGTTCTTTCCTGGTGATTTTGGGAGCGTTGTCAAGGCCTAGGTTTTCAACAGTGGAATGATTATCAAGAAAGTGAATATGATGATCACACCAGTACCTAGTTTATTACTCAGAGTAGACGCTGGAATGAAAAATTGACTTCAAAATAAGAAGAGTAGTTTAAAAAAAGATTCTTAGATACAGAAAAAAAAATGATGATTGCCAGAGGGGAGGTAGATGGGAAGATGGATGAAGTAAATAAAGGGGATTAAGAGGTACAAAATTCCAGATATAAAATAAATAAGTCACAGGGATGAAATGTACAGCACAGGGAATATAGTCAATAATCTTGTAATAACATTGTTTGGTGACAGATGGTGACTACACTTATTGTGATGAGCACTGAGTAATGCATGGAATTGTTGAATCAGTACGTTGTACACCTGAAACTAATATAATATAATACTGTGCATTAATTAAGCTTCAATAAAAATAAAAAATTAAAAAAAAAAAGAAGAGTGGTTTAATTCTTGCAAAGTATTCACCCAGATTTCCAAAGCTTGGGTCTAATGAACCTTTCCTTGACTTCATGGGACAAATTGGGAAGTGTTTTTCAACCAGCTTAATAGAAATAAATGAGATAAGGTCAATAAAGTACTGGGCACAGAGTCTGGCATACATGAAGCAGTAAATAAATAAAAGCAGTTATAATACTGTTATATTAAAAGCAGTTATAATACTGTCACTGTAAAATTTAGATTTCATTCAAATCAGAGAAACAGAGAAGTAGAAGACCATATTCACCGTTGTGGACATAGCTCTCTTTTGTGCTCCAGTGTGTTTGTGATACATAATGTACTCTAGAATTTCATGGGTCACTAGGAAAAGATTTCCCTTCTTTCTACTCAGATTTACCCTGGAGAGACAATTCCAGCACAGCACTTCTCAAAGGGTGTTGACTCGCCCTATTCTGGCACCAACTATATGTCAGGAATAATAGTGGAAGTTTAACTCACAGAAGGGTAAATAAAGTTCTGGGGGCACGTCATCATTTGGGTCGCTATAAAGCCAACATCAGTTTCAGTTGGCAGCTTCCCTCCAAGCTTAAGGATGCAGTCCGAGTTTTCTAGGATTTTTTCATCAGTTCTTACTTTGTTGCCCTGACACTATCCTTGACCAACCTGCTATGTAGGAACTATGGCTTCCAGTAGTTGTCCAAGACTTGGCAGATGGCTGAACTCTGAAATGGTGTTTTACAAGAGGGCAGCTCTTGCTTTGCCTGGATATGTATGAAGAAGCTTCACTGGGGAGGGAAAGTGTTCAAAGGGGTGTGTGTGTGTGTGTGTGTGTGTGTGTGTGTGTGTGTAGAGCAATGGAGGCAGGAATTAGGGCTGCCCAGCCTGAAACTAACCCATAACCCAGAGTGCCATTAACTTTTCCAAAAGTGAACTCTAATTCAGTGACAACAACCCCAAGCTGACCTTTAGGTCATGATAGCAATGTCAAAGCTCTAGATCCCATCAGGACCTGAAACATCTCCAGAAGCATTTGGCCTGCAAACTTAGGGAGCAACCATCCATTCCACTTTTGGAGCTTTTTTGATTTCAGGAAGCAGAAAACTCTGAAATCCCAGGACCTGTGTGCCAAGGTGTTAGGAAGCCAGATGCCTCCTATAGTATTTTTTTTTTTTTTTTCAGAGAATAGTAACAGAGAGCCATCTCTTTTTATCACTTGTGCCTTTTGGTTTTCTGTCTTCAAGGGTGGTGTAGGGCAGTAGTAGGTGAATGTGTGGAGTGGGGTAGGAATAGAGAATGGGGGAAAGCAGAGATTATATAGGGAGAAAATGAGCTTAAATGGAGAGTATGGGTTTCACGAGCCTATACTACCGGGGCAGGTGCGGCAATGAGGCTGACCTAGAGAAACTGAAATTGTTGCCTTTCCAACATAGAATTCAGCATCCTGGTCAAGGCTGAGGCCTACTAATTTGGGAGGGTAACACCCCCACTCCTTTCCCTGAACCTGAATCCTTTTCCTTCCCCCCTGACTTCCTCCATTTCCACCATTCTCTTTATATATATTTTTTGTGGCCTTTTAAAAAAAGCTAAAAAGATATGTATCAGCCTGTTAATACTAACTAATCTTGGAGGTGAGAGGGATGATATTCACTACATACTTTTGAATTGTAGTACTTGTTGCCTTAACAAGTACTTTATTATTTTTGAAATTAAAAGGTTGATAAATGTGTTTATCATTATTCATTTTTATTTTTGAAATTATTATTTATTATTTTTGAAATTTAAAAAAGTTGAAAAACACATTTTGCTTCCTCTATTGCTCCCCTCCCTCAAGTCTTCTAGCTCAAAAGTCATTCTTGCTTCAATCCCGGCTTATTAAAAATTCGTATTTCCCTTATACTGCCTTCAGCTAGATTACTTTGATTAAAGTAATTCCACTAATGTGTGTGCAAGAGATGCTGTTGGGTGACATTGACATTGACAATTACCCAATAAGTAGGCGGAGAGCATCTGAAGAGTGGTCAGCCTGGGTGGTAATCCCACTACCACTGCTAGTTTCTTTCAGGACTTTGAGCATGTCACTTCAAATGCCCATAATTTTGGCCTACTATTTTATCTTACATGCAAAATGAAAAAAGTAATACTATCACTCTTGTTAACCCCACAGCGCTCTGAAAATTTGCAGTGACATTTTGTGCTTAGTCTGTGATTCATCATTGCACTTTCTCCTAAGTCCGTGGCAATGGTGGTGGTAGAGATGAGGTGCAGAGAGATGGAGAGAAGGAAATACCATTTTTCTTTACAAAGGAAAAAAGGTATGCCCCCATTGACCTAGATGTCATAAGTCTTTTTTTCTCAAAGGGATATGCAGTTTCGAGAAGTACCTTGTAGTTAGGAACCACTAAAACTTAAAACACAAACCACTTTGCTTTGTACTCTTTATAGACTGATATGACCTAAAAATGGTTCCCATACTGTCATTGCACTTTCCATAGGGCACCATGATGGAGAACTGGCCTGCTCAAGAAAATGCTTTCCTTGGCCACACTGAGTACCTACCTTGCACTTAAACTGGGTTCTTGTACTGAGATCTGTGTACAAAAAAGAATTTCTTAAGATGAGACAAATGCTCATTTAAGCAGTGAAATAAAAATGAAATTTCAGTCACAAGAAAAGCCTATATTATTTTAAAAAGCCATGAGTAAAATGAGGGAAATGAAACCATAACCCTTACCTAAACCAATTTCTCCTCCTCCTTTTTTTTTTTTTTTTTTTTTAACCTTTATTTCTCTAGTAGGAAAATAATTCATCCGGCCTGACTGTATTCGTCATCACATAGCTGGTGCGGTTGTTTCATGCAAGCACCAAAAAGTTAGGAAGCTAAATCAACAGACCCTGATTTGTTGGCTCAACCAAGTATAAACTAGCCACTGGAAAATCAAGTTGAAAACACAGGACAAATATATGAAAGAGACAAGCCACAGCTTGCAGGGAAGAAAATGTTTGCAGAAAACTCCAGCATTACAGGTTTATCTAAGGTGTGGTCTCAGGTAAGCCCCAGTAATTACCTAGGACACCACAGCTAGTGGCTGAAAAAAATGAAGTCCTCCACAGATTTAACCCTTTCACTCCTCCCCCAGACAGTCTCTTAGAGGAATTCACACAATAGTCAGCATAGATTAAACTAGAAGAATTGTTTTTATGGTGATTGAAATTGTTTTTAACTATTCCTACTACAGTCTGCCAAAGATATTTCTTAACTGTGGCCTTTAGCTTGCTTGCTTACTCTTTCTCTAATTAGTTTTATGGACATATAGGACTTCATTTTGTGATGCATCATAGTTGAAGAGTTCACAGCACTTAGGGGCTTTGTGGTTTAAGGATGATATGGTTGGGGAAGCAAAAAGATTAAAAATTGTGTTCTGGTCTGGTCTCTGGCCTGAGGCAAGTCCCTTTACACCTTAGATCTTAGTTTCTTCATCCTAGACCCGGGATGATATTATAAGGTCTCCAAAGACCTTTCTAGCTCTAATCTTCCATTTTTTTATTTTGTATGTGTGGCATAATATCCACGAAACACACCTAAATTATTGATAAACTGTAGCATCTGAATTCAGAAAAGCCATAATATATTGAAGGTGCTTTATTTTTGTTAAGTAATGAGAAAATTTTAAAAGCACCTGGTTTAGTTTGAATTATATACAACCAAAAAATCTTCACCTACTTTCTTCCCTTGAAAATGACCTGATTATATTTGTTTTACTCAGTGTTTTGGATTTTCACATTATATTAGCACTTTTAATTTCCCCCAAATGTATTTTCATGTTTTTTACCACATGGTTTTATCTCTGCATCAAATTTAGAATTTGACAGAGAAGATGCCTATACTTACATCTATATTCCTTATAGACTCCATACTTCATTTTGCCTTCACACCATAAATAACACCTTCCCAACAGAAACTATGCAAATACCTATAACTAGTGGTCCATCAAATCCCATAGCTGGAAGAAAAATTAGGCAGTCTTATCCAGTCCCTCACTCTTTGTATGATAATAATAGTATTATAATAATGAATAGCTATCATTCTTTGAGTACTTACTATAAATATAAAGCCAGATACTGTGCTGGGTTTGTTATGTTCATTACTCATTCAGTTCTTGAAACAGCCTTGTGAGAAAGGAGTTAATATCCCCCCATTTTGCATATTAGAAATCCAGTGCAAACAGTTTCAGTAACTTACTCCCAAGTCCATACTCCTAGTAACTATTGGAACTGAGACTCGAACTCCGGTCTGTCAGACATGAAAGTCCTTTGATTCTCACCCCTAGAATAGAAGGAGGACATTGAGGACAGCCAGAGACATTAAATATTGCTTAGGGTAAGAAAATTTCACACCTGCTGCTCCCTTTATGTGGAATGCTTTTCTGCCCTGTTCTCCATTCCCTTCTTTAAGCTCTAACACCCCTTTGGAGAGACTGGTCTTTCTCAAGGTTGCTATCTCCTCCTAGCCAATGGCATTGTGCTCCCCATCACCATTCTATTCTCTCAGGGCCTCCTCACTTTTCCTCCATGGTGCTTACCACAGAGTGCAGGGAAACATTTTTGTGACTGTTTGATTAATGTCAAGTTCATAGCACTTCTCACCATGTAACATATTATGTAGCTATGTATTTAGTTTGTTGTCTATATCTCCTATTAAAATGAAATTGAGACATCTCTTGATGATGCTGGATACTGAATCTATCTATCTATTGATCTGTCATCTATCCTGTAGTCTTTTTCACCGATGGATGGGTACTTCTAAAGAGTCATACTTGGTGTATGTTAGGACAACAATGATTATTGCAATAGAGTCAGCCATTTATTCACAAATACTTCTTGCTAAGAGTTTCTTTGAGATGCTCAACTGTTGCAAAGTATTTCTTACATTTACTTCTCATTTAAAAATTCTTTCATGTAAATAATCTTATTTAATCTCCCCAAGACCCCCCTGTCAGGTAGGCAGAATAAAATGCCCATAGATGAGAAATTGGGGTTCAGAGAAATAATGTGTCTGGCCTATCAGTATTAGAATTGGGATTTTTCTCTTGGCCACTATATCTCCCTGGCATGTGGAAAAAAGGCATCTGGAGTTCATGAGAGTGGAGGTGAGATGGCAATGACTCCAGTGAAGTAGGGCATGGCAGCCAGATGCCTGATGAGAAAGAAGATTAAGAATTGGCATTTCTGAGTCTTGGAAAGTTAGTTATCTATCATTGGAGAACAAACTGCCCCAAACTTAGCAGGCTAAAACGATAAACATGTATTATCTCAGTATCTGTAAGTCAAGAATTGAGGAGCTTATCTGGGTAGTTGTATCTCAGGCTTTCTTACAAGGTAGTAACGAAGATGTTCACCAGGACTGTAGTCATCTGAAGGTTTGATTGGGCTGGAAAATCTGATATTATTCACTTACATGGTTGGTATGTTGGTCTGGGTTGTTGGTAGTCAGTCAATTGTGAAATTGTGTTGTTTCTATGGAAGAGGAAACAGCATTCTCCGATGGAGAAGAAATGGGCACCAGAGCTAATGGCGGGCTACGGAAGGGCTCCCTCAGGATTTGACTTTTCAGGTGAGATTGGAGGGATAAGATGGACACAATCAAACGGTAAGAACTCAGATGTCCCTGGAATAGGACTTGCTAGCTGAACAGATTTGTAAAGCTCCCAAGGTGAATCCCACAAAATACCAAACTATGTAAAACTCCAAAGGAGCATGACATGCCCATAATGCAGGGTGTTAGTCATCATCTCAAACACTAGAATTATAAAATGCATTCAAAGTGTTTCCCATTCAGGGAAAACTGTCAATTGCCCTATCAAGTAGAGAGGTAGCACCTAAAAGAAACAATCCAAAAGATGGTATTTACATCTGAGCATCAGGATGCATGACCCACCACCTCATCCCTGCTCCATTGCAATGTTACCAGCCTTAGAGTTTGTGAAAAATAGATCCCAATACAATAAAACAGAACTAGGTTGGTTTCTGGCTTACTTTCTAGCTAATTTTTAAAATCCATGTTCTTGCTTTAATTGTTTTGTTATTTTGGGATCAGAGCAATAGCAATAGTTCTTCCAATTCTCAGCCTTACCAGGTAAGCACAGACCTGAGAGGAGAGAAATAAGCCCCCTTTAGTTTGGGGGGAGAATAAAAGATAAAATGAAGTATTTCTATCAAGTTTTGCCTCTGAATTGTTCTGACTGAAATTTCACAGAAGTGTCCTTTTCATAAGAAGATTTCACAAACGGATCCCTAAAAGCAGAATACCTTTTGAGGTCCCTCATGAATGTCCCATCCCATCCACCCCACCTGGATCATAACAAGCTAAATGATAAAATAATACAACACCTGAGTAGCTGGTAGAAAGGTAGGCTTTGGACCCTCAGAGGCTTTAAAAAGAAACCCAAAAGCTCATAAACTCCCCCAAACAATTTTGTTTTAAATATGTTTCTCATATTAATCTCAGTCACAAAAGATGATCCACAGCAAAGGAACTCACTATAGAAAATTACTGTAAAGCACAGTGTGATAAGGTGCTGCTTGGCCAGGAAACATACCTGACAGATTGTTTCAGGATCATGTTGGATATAGCCTCGTTGTGGTTATTAGACATATGACTTAGGGCCATGTATCACTTTTGATCTGGCCTACCTCTGTCACTGTTTGCAAACAGAAGCCTGGGTTGTCGTTGCACAGATCCCAGAGCTCACACTCATTGGAAGACTGGTAGCCTGGCATTATGATTCTGGGCATGGACATTGATGTCAAATAGGCTTGAATCTCAGCTTTGCTGCTTCCTATCTTTGGAACTTTGGGCAACTGAAATATCTCTGAGACTCGCTTTCCAAGGGGAACAAATATATACTGCCCAGGCATGTTGGAGATTCAATAAAATAATAATGTTGATAAAACATCTTTCATAGTAAGTGCTCAATTAATATTATTTTTATTATTTATTATGTAATATTTATCATGTATTATCATTAATAGCATATATTTATTATGTCTTTCTGTTCACCATCCTATATTTCAAGGGGCCAATTATGGCCTCCAGGCAGGTGGGTTCTACATCTGTTATCATTTGCATCTCTAACCCTCCTTTTCCATGTGGGTTTCATTTTTTCCTCTTTACAGTTGATAATAAGAAATCTATCCAGCAGGAGACTGTAGTATTGTCTCAAAGCCATACTCTCTAGGTCCTAGTGCTGGGATTATATCATTATTGTGTATTTGGACAACCTCAATAAAATCGTTAAAGCATGAACATAGACCAGTGCTGAAGATAAGTGCTAAGAATTCCATTCAAGTGGAATGTTTTTCAGGCCGCTAGTATAAAATTTAGGGGTCATTTCAGCCATGTGACAATCTTCCTATGAACCATTTTATTAGTATAGGCATCCTTTTTAATCACTTCTCGGCCTTTTGGCTAAGATCAAGTGTAGGCATCCTTTTTAGAGATATTAGCTAAAGGTTTTGTATTATTTAAAATTCACCTAAGAATATCTGGGAATAGGCTGATTGGAAAGGCAGTGGGCACTTCAAGTTCAATGTAAATTAGCAATGTGGTTTAGACAAATTAAAGACCTCTTTAACTTCCCAGTACTTAATATGAAAAGCACCCAGACTAATACAATAGGTCACACTTAAATGATTCTCTCCTTAAGAATTAAACTGTCTTTGCACCATGCATTAGTGGCAGAAGATAATAAGATGCAGCTCCCCTAACTGAATCTTTCTTAAAGGAACTGACCAGGTAAAAGAATGGAGTTACTGGGCATGAAAAAAGAAAAATACAAAAATAATTTGACCTGCTAAAAGAATCAATTTTTCTGTGTACTGGAGCAAGACGCTAACAAGCATGACAGTAGCCCTTCGGCTATTGAAACACTCTGTAAAGGCTTTGCTTCAGCACGGAAGGCATCTGTGGACCAGATTTCAATGTGGGTGCTTCTAGCTGCCCAGGTCTGAATTCATAAAGAGTTTTAGACAGAATATGTCTGTAACTACCGGGGGTTGGGATTAGTTATAAGATTTTATGTGGCAGGGTCGGGGGAATTATTGGGATATTGAGGACTTAACCTCCTAGTGAAACAGAATATTACTTCTGTTGGAGACTGCCAACCACTACTAAACATTTAAAAAACGTTTTTAAAAAGTGGGCACATTTGTCGGCATTAACACAGAAAAAGCAGAGTACTAAATGGGGTTAAAACTTTTAATTTCCTCTGAATCAGGTGGTATTTCACCTGAATCAGGGGATAGTGGGTGAATACAGAGTTGAGAAAGGGCTCCATCTTTGTAATGGGATTGCAGAAAGCTGTCTGAAAAGTTCTATCATACTCTTTGGTGAATAGACCTTTTAAGTTCTTCACAAGTTTGAAATTCTTTCATTCCAGCAAATAAATTATAGCTATAGGTTTGCACTGACTGTGTGAGAGACACTGTTCTTTTATCCATGTTCTTACTCAATGCCCATAATAACCCCTTAAGGCGGCAGTAGGTATTTCCAATTAACAGATCAACAAAGTCTCAAAAAGTAACAAGGTCAGGTTCATACAAACAGTAAGTAGAAAAGTAAAGATTTGAACCCAGGTCCTCCATTTCTAAGATGCTTTTATGATGCTCCTCATGAATGATATAATCTTCTCGATCCCTTCTGATCCTACATGTTCCATGGTAAACTGCAAGACCCCAGCAGTTGTTTCTCAGGGGAGAGGACTTCCTTTATATTATAGCACCATTCAATTTAAAGAGCTGAAGTGTGTCTAGTTTTTGTGTGTTTTGAAATGTTAATCATAAGTGTCTTATGGAGACTTAGAATTGGAGCTAGCCAACAATACTGAATGCCTGGTCACCATAATTTTAAAACATAGAACACAATGCTCAGTACATGGTACTGCAGTTCTGGGACCACAGCATCCCAAGTGGGATGGGTGGTTGAGGACATATTGAATAGTAGATGAATCTCTTTTCTTTAATACAGTAAGCACCACTTAAAATTCTAGGCTGGGAACAAGTGACTCTGAGCTTTAGTAAGGCCCATCTACCCTGGAAGACCTTTAGGCAGAGTCAAAAGTCGCCCTGACTTCTTGATATGAGTTGGGATTGACATTATTGACAGTGTGTGAGTGAAACCAGACAATGTGAAAATGATAACAGAGAAAGATTCACAAAGTGACAGAAGCAATTGAAAAGCGCCCGCGCAGGGCATCTTTTGTTTAGCCCCTCCCTCTTCATCATTACCTGAGGGCCTCCCCTCTAGGCCAAGTTTTCCTCCTGTCCAGTCCTCCCTGAATAAAATGTTGGCCATTTAGTTAGCTAGACTCTGTCTAAAGAATAAATTCATATATTACTAGCTACAATATTTTAAATCCAATAAGTTCCAATGAACCCAAATGTCACTGCCCCCCCAACAAAATATAAAAAGCACATGCTTATTTAATATCCTTCACTTAAGGTCCCCGTGGCAGAAGATACAGAAAGCAGGGGCCAAACTGACTACTATCAGGCCCAATATCTTAACATTTTTTGGAAAAGTGCAGACTATTAAGACAAATGTCTAGACAGTGATAATAATCTTTTACTAAGGGTCATAAAAGAGTAAATAAAAAAGAAAGGAGAAGGAAGAAGAGAAAGGAGAGGAAGAAAGGAAGAAAGGAGAGAGAGGGAAAGAGGGACAGAACAAGGGAGGAAGAAAAGAAAAAGAAAAAATGTCAACACAGTGGGTGCCACGAACCATGTACTTGCAGCAAGTTTGTACACAATATACACTGGGTTCAATCTAGGTTGGCAGATAAAGGTATAGTATCAGCCATACACTCAAATGCCTTCGGAATTTGTGAACTTCATGCAGAATCTTGTGGCAGGGGGAGAAGGAAATTAACCAAAGTTATTATTGTCATTTATAGTAAGTCCGATGTTAGAGACCAGCACAAATCTCTGAAAATAGACTGGATTTGCTTAAAAGCAAATGGTTTTTGTTAGGGGTTATTTTTCTCATGTCAAAAATAAGAACTCACACTGGAAAAGGAAGTAGTAAACCCTACATCACTCAAAGCCTTGAGGATGTATCCACGTGTTCCTACACGCTCAACAGTTACTGAAAGTGTGATTCTCATTTTACCTCTTAATCCAATACTTGGAAGTATTCAACAAGGAGCTTAGCCTTCTCCTCAGTTCTGATTTCTGAACAATTGCAAAGAACACATTCGGCTGCAAAAAAAACCCTCTCAAATGTTTACAATTCCAGAATTTGTTTTATGGCCAACAATGTTTTACATGGTTCATCCATTGTGAAAATGAAGCACCAATTTTCAATTAATATACAGTATCTGACTTAAGGGTTCTTTGAAGGGAATTCAGGGGACGCCCAATGAATTTATACATTTATCTATATACATGTTTTGAGAGGCTATGTGATATATGATAGTAATGAAAAAAGGTTTTTCTAGATGAAATAAATAAGGGGAAAGTTGTGAGAAGTAAGAGAGAAGCAACTCTGGCCTGAATTTTTCCAGAGAACTGATTCAGTCTGTCCTTCTTTTGCTTTAAATTTGGGGAGAAACATGCATATTATTATCACATCATAGAAGATCTCAAAATAGAAGTTGATCTTTAGTTTTTTATTGGTACTCTTTAAAAAGTTTGAATGTATTAGTATCTAAAAATATTTAAATATAAAATATGATATTAATTACTTCTGTATAAAAAAGTAGGAACATTGTCACTATTTATGAAGCCACTTTTAACATTGTGTATGTATGCATAAGTGTATATATATACCTATATACATATATATATTGTTTTTAAGGCAGTATCAGGGAGTAGTTAATATCCTCTGAAATTTCTATATAGGCAAAACTTATGTCATAGTTGTCCCTTACTTGTTGATTTCCTTAGGTCTGAGATTTCAGGGCTAAGTGGAGCCTGCAGAAACGGGGGCCCCAGTAAGTCAGGGCTGACCTGGCTCTCACATGACTCCTCTACTGATTTGAGGGGGAACTTCAATGTCTTTTGAAAAATACCAATGATATTAGTAATAATAAAAGACATTAATGATGCTTTACATGGATGGAGTACTCAGAATTTCTGTGGGCTTGCATTTGTGTTACCTAATTTCTGAATGAGGGTGGTGGTGCGCCTTAAATTGTCTACATAGCTACAAGCCCAGAACAAAAAGAAAAAAAATAATCTGTCAATTGTCTTGAACCAAGCAACCTAAATGAATTTTAGTTTTCTTCTAGTCCTTTGAAGCACTGTTGAATGGATCATGCTTTTTGCATATCATTTCCCTAAGAGATAAAATAAAGATGGTTATTTCTGCTTATTTGGGGTTTTGTCATGGAAACATGCTATAAAAATAGGTCCTGACCACTTGGGACCAATCTTCCCCAATGGATATACTGAGCACACTGTTAATTCAGGCTGAAGCATTCACTCAGCTTAGTGATTATCTGGCATTATCACAGTGGATAATGATTTGAATACTTCATAACACTCATTATGGCATTAGTAGTTTCATATTAATAAGATATTAGTTTTGTTATTCAGGGAATCTAATACATGATAGTAAAAAAACAAGAATCGCCTTAAAGTTTTTGTTACTCAATAGGATTTTTATTTGTTTGTTAATATCAAAATGCCCTTCCTTATTGAAACAATTATTTGAGTTTTCCATAATTCTATCTCATGATTCTTAGTGTTAATATATTTTGTCCTTTGACAGTTTGACCATTGTAACTGCCACACTTTGCATTTGGCGGTAGTTGATCTGCGGGGAAAATGTTTGGATGAGCTCATCTTAACTTTTTACTGAGTTTTTTTTAAAAAAATGCAACATGACTTGATCTTAATGCTTATCTTTCATCTGTGCAGATTAATTATAAAATGTACTGTAGATCAAAAAGTAACATTTTAGGGATAATATTATATTTGTGACCCAGTGGCTTTCAAAGATTATGAATTAACAGCAAGTCTTTTAATGTAACATTGCCCATCTTGTTCTCATGATGAAGCATGAAAATTGACATTGAAGATGCCATGTCAGGGTTTATAAAAGGTCTGGTGATGTGGATGAGGACTTTTACTGTAAAGACTTGGGAAAATAGCCTGAGAAGTCTTCCTTTAAAATCATAATGTTTTCCAAGGATTTTTAGAGTTCTGAATTTAATCCCCAAATAAAGAAAATGTGAAATCTGTGTAAAACATAAATAAATGTAGCTCAAGTAAGAAGTTAGCTGTAATAATTAGGTTAAGACATCTAATACACAGTTATAAATAAAAAGGGGACAGATTCATGCAACAAATATCTCCTGAGGGCTTGCTACCTCTCTAAAAGTACTGGGCTAAAAGTTACTGATAGGAATATAGTTATGAATGAAACACAGTTCCTGTCCTGAGGAGATGTTTATTGGTATAGTTGTTTGTCAGATGTCACAAATGTAGACCTAATTTTTCAGTACACATGGTAATTGCTGATTCTAAGTCTTTATTCATGATACACCATTATCCCACAGTGAGCACAAAATAAAGAATTTGGGTGGGAGGAAGTCTCACATGGAAAACAATATTGTTAATAACACCTTCAAATTATGAAGGCAAGTGAAGGATATATTAGTTCTACTATTTCTCATACAGTTGGACAGTAAAGCACTGATGCTTGCAAAATTTTTAGAAATGCATTCTAAAATTTTATGGTTTCATAAAACTAATTTCAGTTATTTTGACTTCTCCCTCCAATTTCTTATTTTACCCATTTCTCCTAATAACAATGGGCAAAATACACTCGGGGAAATTTGATCCTGTTTCAAGTGACTCATGATGGAGCCTTAGGGGGCTTATAAAAAGGATTTATTTTTTCAATGCATTTTTTTGGGCAACTAAACCAAAAGCTTTGAAAATGCAGAGTGAGCAACAAATTTAAAACTATGAGAGTTGAAGGGAATGCCACCAACTCAGAAATTATGGTTTTCAGTTTCTCACATTTCGGGAAATACTGATTTTTAGGAGACTTTAATGTGTGTAAATGATCAAACCATTGTTAATGGCGATGTTTTTACTAAAGAACACAAGTAGATATTTTAAATCTTGAATTCCATGGAAAGTAATGACTTAAAATTTTAAGTGTGGGACGTGTGGAAATAAGGGATGGGGCTCAGAAGAATCTGGTGATAAAAACCCTTGTCATGGAAGCTATAAAAAGAGGTGAAAGATTCTAAATGTATCAGGTAACTTTTGCTATTATATTAAATGCACTTTGGAGAACATACTATAGTACACTAATAAAGGGAAAAGGTGGGTATTAAATGCTTTCTGTAGCATTTTTGCTATTTTTCTCAGGCTAGTCACTAAAGACATTATAAAGATCACACTGATTCAAAAGGGTATGAGAGCATTTATATACCCCAAGGTGAGCCCTAGAATGAATACAATTCACTTCTTTTGCAAGTTTAAAGTTACATATATCAGACGTTGACTTCTAGACCTTTTGCCACTAGACACAAGTGATCTTTGAGATGAACTGATGCCACTCAGTACTTTCAAAGGATGTTGGACAGTTTCTCAGAATTCTCGAACAAAGCCAGCCCAGTGACACCAACAAAAGTGCACCATGTTCTTCAGTGTCTAGTAGACCAAACAACGAGATTTGACAATTCTGGGTGAGTCGTGGAGATCACAACTCAGCTTCATTTCTATTTGTAACTTAGCCTCTAATTTTAAGTTTATTTTTTCCAGATTATAATGTGAACCTGTTGGCAGAGAAGAGATGAATATATATTGCAGCAATATTAACTCTTTCAGTGATCTCAAGACTTTTGTGGATGCCCACACATGCGCGCACACACGCACACACACACACACACACACACGTCTCACGATTCCTGCCACCTGGAAGTCTCTCAGAACATCTCAACACCAAAGTAAATGGCAAGGTTGAAGAATAGCACCTTGTCACTATAAATGTGATGAAAACCATCTTTGCAACAGGTAACATCTTTGTAACATCCTCTCATCTCTGGCAATTAATAAAATTTTCTGCATATCATAAGATGATATTGGTGTATATTAAAACTCCACATTAGTACCAAATCATTCCTTTGTCTAAAATTTTCATACCAAAACCGCAGAATTAAATATGTTGAGATTCATATAGTTTTCCATTTTGGGAAGAAGCAAAAACATCCTAAAGGGCAATTTGGGTGGTACATGCATGAACAAATATTCTCTTGTTTTCTTATAGTTATTTTTCAAATAACACTTCCATACTTGGTATAATAAACATATATAAGTGAGCCCCGAAATCTAAAAATTAGGTTGCCCTTTGCTATTGGAAATCAGTGATGATAATGTGGGAATTATACCGCATGAAGGTATGGTTCCAGTGAGAAACCTTGGTTGTTGAATTCTGATCTAGTTGCAACCTGAGCTCAATGGTTTGGAAAATAGCAAACCAGTAATTGCGTGAATCCAATCAGGGAGCAAAATCACAGAATATTTCAGTAAGTAAGAAAATGGAGTTGTAAATATCAGTCTTGTTTATTTCCCATTACCGCAGCTGGAAGCAAGAAAAGAACATGGTTTAATAGAATACAGTCAGGTAGGAATTATCACATACAATGGAGTTGAAAATTCTAGAGAAATATTGGTAAAAGAAAGCACAGTCCCTTCATGAAACCTAGTTGGGTGTGGCTACCCTGTTCCATTGCCCCATTTAAAAATAACATTTGGTTTCAGACAAAATTATTTCGAAGTTTATAGCAGTAGCAAACTCGCCTCTTTTTACCAAGAGTAAATTATCAGAACATTTCTGTGAGCCAATATTTTTTTTAAAGAAGGGTATCTTTTTCACACTATATACTTTGATGATGGTTTTTGCAGAACACTAATGGCTGCTTTGTTTTGAACAAACAGCACTGAACTTTCAGAGGGGTACTTTTATATTATTCTGCAAATATCTTAGGATCGAGTTTGTATAACAACTCATAAAAATATGTTTCTTATAGATCTTTATACTTGCCAAGGGTGGGATGTATTAGTCAAGTTTCTGCAGAGAAACAGAACCAGTAGGATGTGCATGTATCTATTATTTATTTATTTTAAGGAAGTGGCTAACATGAGTATGGAGCCTGGCAAGTTCAAAGCTTTCAGGGTGGACCAGTAGGCTGGATGCCTAAGGAAAACCTGCATCATCAGGTGCAGGTCCAATAGCAGAAAGCTGTAGCATTTTTGCTGTTTTTCTCAGTCTAGTCACTAAAGCCATTATGAAGATCATACTGGCTCAAGAGGGTACGAGAGCTTTTACATCCCCAAGGTGAGCCCCGGAATGAATGCAATTCACTTTGAAGGAAGGTGAGTCCTATAGCCTTCCTTCATTTGGTCCTATTTCTGCCCCCTAGAGTACAACCTGGCCGTTTCTGCTGATGTATCTCATCCCTGTTCCTGGTAGCTGGTGGCCGATTGCATCCATCATCTTGTCATTTCCTTCTTTATGGAGTCTACTAAACCCCCGCACTTGTCTTTTTTCAATATAGAAAGCTGAATTTTCCAAATCTTCAAATTCTGGTCCCTCTTTGCTTCACGGTTCCTTCAATCCGTCTCTCTCCTTTTGCACTTTAGTATAGGTAGTAAGGAGGACCCAGGCCATATCTTCATTCCCTCAGCTAACATTCAGGTTCATCACTTACAAATCTTACCTTCCACAATGCTCTAGAGAGCAGTTCAGCCATGTTCTTTGCCACTTTATAACATGGATCACCTTTCCTCTGGTGCCCAATGACATTTTCCTCATTTCTGTCTGAGACCTTACCACAATCACTTTAAAGGACAATATATCTGGTCATAATCTCTTCAAAACCACCTTGGCATTTGATAACATGCACCTCAAAACTCTTCCAACCCCTGCACATTATCCGATTCCAAAGCCACTTTCATATTTTTAGGTGTTTGTTACCAGCAGTGTCCCGCTTCTTAGAGCCAAGATTTGTATTAATTTGCTAGAACTGCTATCACAAAATGCCACATACTGGGTGTCTTCAACAACAGAAATTTATTCTCTTAACAGATCTAGAGGCTGGAAGTATAAGATCAAGATATCAGACCATCAAGGCTGGTCACTTCTGAGGTCACTCTCTATGGTTTGCAGATGGCACCCTCTTGCTGCCTCATCACATGGTCTTTTCTCTGGGTGTGCACATCCCTAGTGTCTCTCTGTAGGTCCTGCTCACCTCTTCTTGTAAAGACATGAGTCAGATTGGATTAAGGCCAAGCTGAATGGCCTTATTTTAATTTAATTATCTCTTTAGAAGCCCTATCGCCAAACATAGCCATATTCTGAAGTACTGGGGTTTAGGCTTCAACACAATTCAGTTCATAACATGGGATTTGGTAGAAAATTTGGTCTAAGTTTCCTTCCCACTAAAATGAATAGGAAAACTCATCAATTACACAATTCATGTGTCTATGAGACAAAACCAGAATAATTTCTGAGGAGACCACAACCCTTCCCGATTTTAAGATTTGGCAGTCTTAAAGTCTTGACAGTGAACAATCTGAAGGGCTGCCTTAGTGGACAGGAGATGGGAGCAAACTGTGGTAATTTTACTAAGGAACAAACTCTAAAAATCACTGTGGTATCTGGGTGTGTTCAGGAAACTCAAGGCAGAGAAAAGTGGAATTTTAATTAGATGCAGATGTGCTAATATTCTAGCTAATGTCCTCTGAGAAGAAATAATGGGTTAGAGACCGAGGCAAAGAAATGGGTCTCTGTGAGAAAAGGGGACAGAGTAGACCTCCCTGCAGGAACAGAACCTCTTTCTCTAGGAGAGGAGTCAGATTTCAAAGACAGGACTTTTGAAGGATGCATGAAGAACCTCAAAGACCAGAGAGAGGGTGAGCTCAGAGGACTGAGAATCGCAAGATGGAAATTTCTGCAGATGAAGTCTGGGTCCAGCAGTCGAAATCGTGGTTCAGGAGATGGGAGGACAAGTAAGTGTGGCCTGAAGCTGAAGATAAAGTCCTTTAGTCGGAAAAAAGTACTCTTTTCTTTTTTCTTTCTTTTCTCTTCAGGGAAATGGGGTATGTGTGCGTGTGTGTGTGTGTCTGTGTCGTGTGTGTGTGTGTGTGTGTGACAGAGAGAGAGAGAGAGAGGATGAGAGACTGATTGGTTAGGTCTGGAATCATCTTTCAGATAACAAAGTTCAGAATATTGGATGGTAGGTGACTGGGAGATTGATTAGTACTTCAATTTGGAATTTCTAGACAAAACCACAGAAACCACGATAACAATACTTTGAGTTTAGCAATTTTGAGCATGCAGCATGGGCATTAGCTCACTTGAGTCATGCCAGAATTTTTTGAGGTCTGATGGGCAGAAACTGTTCTTTTCAATTTACACATGAGGTGACTGAGATCTAGAGGAGTTAAATGACTTCCCAAGATCATAAAGGTGATGGTGGAATGGGCCTTCAGGCTGACTAGGGCTCTCAGGACCACACTGGGTCCTCATTCTTTTGTGCTCTGCTGTGGCTCTCCTGAGTAGATGGTTGGCTATCATGTGACATATCACCGGAGCATGCTAGGGAGAGAGTGCATACACTTTTTGGAAGAGAACTAGCTCTTTCACCATCTAACTCTACCCCCTCTTCTATTCATCTGTGCTTTTTTGATACTTGGTGGCAGTGGAAAATAACCCAGAGTGAGTGGCATTTGGAGAATGGCTGGAGGGTGACTGTCAGAGGACTCCTTGCTCCATCACAGTGACCGCACTGTAAATTAAATGAAACTAATCAAATGATTTTTTTTTCTTGCCTGAAGAAAGGCAGAAGTAAGGAGAAGCTGATTCAACTGTTTAATAGTGATTTACAGTAGATGCATGTAAGAGTAAATTCCCCTTTTGCCTTAACAATAACAATAAAGTAGAAATGAATATCCTCAGGGATATTATAAATTCAGTGCTCTATTTTCAAATGGAGCTCTTTTTTTCTCAAGGCCTAGGCTCAGCCCACCATGACAAAATTCCTGGGTCAAGCAATAAGGAGACCACATTCAAAGTGCAAAGGTTTCTTTGTTTTTTATTTATTTTTTAATTATTAGAACTTATTTAAACCCTTAATCAGAATTATATTGTGTCTTTGGAGAAGAGAAAAAAGGCAGACTTTAAAACTATTGATTAATTTAGTTCAGACTCAGATAAAGTTATTCTTATTTAAAAGATATATAGAGATAAGGAGTAGTAAAATCATCCAGACATAGCGCATAGATTAGACTAACTTCATGAAATTAACCCGAGGTTCTTTATTCCTCTTAAAGGGTGGGTCTTTGTCCATTCAATGGGGATTTGACAATCCAGGAATGAAACTAAATATCTAAATGTGGAATACACCATCCTCAGTTTGTCCATTCTTACTGACATGAATGAAAATTACTACACTAGTTATAAACAAAATCTTAATGGCATTAAAAAATTATGAATGTGTATTTGTCTCTAGTATAGTCATATTTTCCCTCACATTTTGTGATGAAATCATGGCAGATTAAGTAAGTCAGGGGACTCAAGACCAGGTTCAAGCTGGTTTTAGGAGCACTTCACTCTCCAGAGTTCTCTTGCCTGATTTATCTGCGAGTGTCCCAAAAAGAAACAGACATCTCACCCAAATGGAGTAACTAAGGAGAATATAATAAAGGGACTATTTACAAAGGCATGGACAGGGAATAGGAGACCATCAAAGTATAGTGAAGAATCCCAGGGTTAGCAACAGTGGAGAGCTCTTACCACCACCCCTAAGCATGAAGGGGCAAGCAGAGAGAGCAATTTCTAGACTCCAGAGAAATTTGTGGCAGTATCAGTAACCTGTACACATAACTCAGGCAGCCTTGGCAACAGGAGACACATCACTTTCATACTTGATGTGTTCTCTAAAATATGCATACAAGTTAAATGTATAAAATCCAAACAATAGACTTAAATGTTATAAGAGAGTTCCATTCTCAGAGAGCTAAAAAATAAACGTGGACACAAATTGTAAGTGTAATTTCTGGCATTTCACATATAGTTTTAATTTTGTTCATTTCCTTCACAGTTGAGTGCTTTAACTCCTTCAAGTATTCAATTGAGGCCAAAGATTCCCTCTCTTTGACATGCCTAATGATTTCCATCTTTTTATTATTTGAATTACACTTATGAAATCTACACATCTTATCACTAGCATCAGCACTTTTACTTTTTCGTTTTCAGATATCTAAATGAAATCGTAAGTGCCAAACACAATAAAATATTCAAATAACTGAATAAACCCTACCATACAAAGATGTCACAGCTGCAGAAACTTTGTTCTTTCTTAATAGGTAATATTACCACACAGAAATAGTCATTCACTACCTGAGGTACAAAAGTCCAGATTAAGCATGTGGCTGGGTATATATTGATGGAAGATAGCAATGGTAGAAATGTCAAACATAACAAAACTTGAGGACCACCAGTATTTGCTCCTCAAGTTCACAGCAGATTAAAAATAGGAAGTGAAAGCTGACAGCCTAAAATTGGGGGCTGAAAGAAAGAAGCTATAAAAATCAAACACACAAAGTAAAAATCCTATCAGTCTAGACAAATTCTCCTACAGATCTGAGCCATCCCTGAGGGCAGCTCTAATAGTCACTATTTGTAAAAATAGTTCTGTTATATCAAAGCAGTGTTAATTTTTGTTTGTTTAACCTAAAGTAGAACAGTATGTTGAGGAAATTCCTGTTTAATACTCTCTGTTTAAAATGCCTTTAGAGGGATGTCTATCAAAAAAATAAACTAATGAGATTGATCACTTAAACAGGTAAGCTCTAGTTACTAAGAAAATTCATGTAGACAGGAGGAGAAAGTAATTTCTAGAACTCCTAATTATACCTTCTACATATATATGGTGCTCTAACAAACTGACTTCCTATACCTCAAATGTCCCAGAGATATAGGGATATAGAGAGTCTAGTAAGAAAACAGTTTGGAGGGCAAACTGGGGTGGCTCAATTGGGTAAGCTGGTTGCAGCTCAGGTCACAATCTCATGTGTTGTGGGATCCAGTGCATCTGATTCTGGCTTCTCTCTCAGTGGGGAGTCTCCACTTGAAAGAGTCTCTCCCTCTGCCTCTCCTCCAACTTGTGCGCATGTTCTCTCTCTCTCTCTCTCTCTCTCTCTCTCTCGCAAAATAAATAAATGAATCTTAAGAAAAAAGAAAAGATTAGTTTGGGACCACTCACTTAGGGTTTTGAGAGCTGATTTTGTCAATCATGATTTTGCCCATTACAGAAATTAGCAAATACTGCAAATCAGTTAAAATGAGTCAGTTAAAAATTTACTAATATATTGCTGATAGGGATTTCTTTGTATTTTCTTCTGACCTTAGCTCACCTATTAACTTTATTAAAAGAAATGTTTTGATTTTGGAAAATTTCAAATATATATGGGAAAACTGGCAAAAAAACCAAACCCATCAACAAAATTTTAATCATTATTAATTCAAAAACAATATTATTTCATTTTAGCCCCACCTACTTCTCCCTCCCTCAACTTATTTTGAAACAAATCCCAAATATCATATTTCATCTATGAATATATCAGCATGTCTCTAAAATATAGAAATCTTCTATTTTAAATTTTAATTTTTCCAACTTTATTGAAATAAAACTGACATATAACATTGTATAAGGGCAATAATATGTTGACCTGATGCATTTATATATTGTGTGATTACCAAGGTAGGGTTAGTTAGCACCTCTATCACCTCACATAATTACCTTTACATATTTTTATTTTTTTGGTGTGGTTAAAAATATTTAAAATCTACTCTCTTAGAAACTTTCAAGTGTATAACATAGTATTGTTAACTATAATAGCCATGCTGTACATTAGATCTCTAGAATTTATTCATCTTTTAACTGGAAGTTTGTACCCTTTGGCCAATCTCTTCCTATTTCTGTCATTCCCTAGCTTATGGTAACTACCATCCTACTTTGTTTCCATAAATCTGTTTTGGTTTTTTTAGATACTGCATATAAGTGATATCTTACAATATTTGTCTTTCTCAGTCTGACATTTTACTTAACATAATGCCCTAAGTGTTCATTTATTTTGATGCAAAAGACAGAATTTTTTTCTTTCTCATGGCTGAAAAATGCATCCGTGTGTGTGTGTGTGTGTGTGTGTGTTGTTTGTTTCCATATTGTGGCTATCCTGAAAGGTGCTACAGTGAACATGGGGGGTGCATATATCTCTGAGATCCTGATTTCATTTCATTTGGGTGTATACCCAGAAGTGGGATTTTTTAAATTATATATGGTTCTATTTTTAATTTTTGAGAAACTCCCATATTGTTTTCCATAGTGACTGCACCAATTACATTCCCACTAACACTGCACAAGTGTTCCCTATTCTCCACATCTTTACCAATACTTGCTATTTTTTGTCTTTTTGATGATGGTCATTCTAACAGGTGTGAAGCGATATCTCACTGTGGTTTTGATTTACATTTCCCTGATGATTAGTAATGTCGAGCACCTTTCCATGCACATGCTGACCATTTGTAATCTTTGAAAAAAAAATGTCTGTTCAGTTCTTCTGCTCATCTCTTTTTCTTTTTTTAAGGATTTTATTCATTCATTCATTCATTCATTCATTTATTCATTCATTCATTTATTTGAGAGAGAGCACAAGTAGGGGGACAGAGAGGGATGAGCAGACTCTGCACTGAGTAAAGAGCCCAATGCAGGGCTCGATCCCAGGACCCTGAAATTGAACCTGAGTCAAAAGCAAGAGTTGGACACAACCAATTGAGCCACTCAGACACCCCTCTTCTGCCCATTTCTTAATAGTATTTGTTTTTTGTTTGCTTTTTTGTTGGATAGTAAGCCCTTATTTGGTATATGATTTGTATATTTTCTCCTATTCCATAGATCGCCTTTTCATTTTGTTATTTCTCTTTCTGTGCAGAAGCTTTTTAATTTGATGTAGTCTCACTTATTAATTTTTTGCTTTTGTTCTTTGTGCTTTTTGGTGTCAAAGATTAATGTGAAGGAGTTTCTTCCATATATTTTCTTCTAGGAATTTTATAGTATCAGATTTTATGTTTAAGTTTTTAATCCATTTGAGTTAACTTTTGTAAATGTTGAAAGGTAGGAGTCCAATTTTATTCTCATACATGTATTTTTCTAGTTTTTTTAATATCATTTTTCCCAAATACTTTTATTTTATTTTTTCAGTGTTACAAGATTAATTGTTCATGCACCACACTCAGTGCTCCATGCAATACGTGCCCTCCTCAATACCCACCACCAGACTTGCACAACACCCCACCTCCACCCCTCCAAAACTCTGTTTGTTGCTCAGAGTCCACAGTCTTTCATGGTTCATCTCCCCCTCCAATTGCCCCCCATTCACGCTTCCTTTCTTTCTCACAATGCCCTCCATGTTTTTCCTTATGCTCCCCATGTAAGTGAGACCATAGGATAATTGGCTCTCTCTGCTTGACTTATTTCACTCCTCATAATCTCTTCCAGCCCCATCCATGTTGATACAAAAGTTGGGTATTCATCCTTTCTGATGGAGGCATAAGATTCCATTGTTTATATGTACCATATCTTCTTTATCCATTCATCTGTTGAGGGGCATCTTGGTTCTTTCCACAGTTTGGTGATTGTAGCCATTGCTGCTATGAACATTGGGATACATGTGGCCCTTCTTTGTACTGCATCTACTTCTTGGGGGTACATACCCGGTAGTGCAATTGCAGGGTCATAGGGTAGCTCTATTTTTAATTTCTTGAGGAATTTCCACACTGTTTTCCAAAGTGGCTGCACCAACTTGCATTCCCCCCAGCAGTGGAAAAGGGTTCCCCTTTCTCCACCTCCTCTCCAATATTTATTGTTTACTGTCTTGATGATTTTGACCATTCTAGCTGGTGTAAGGTGGTATCTCAGTGTGGTTTTGAGTTGAATCTACCTGATGGCTAATGATGATGAACATTTTTTCATGTGTCTGTTAGCCATTTGTATGTCTTCTTTGGAGAAGTGTCTGTTCATGTCTTCTGCCCATTTTTTGATGTGATTATCTGTTTTGTGAGTGTTGAGTTTGAGGAGTTCTTTATAGAGCTTAGATATCAGCCCTTTGTCTGTAGTGTCATTTGCGAATATCTTCTCCCATTCTGTGGGTTGCCTGTTTGTTTTGCTGTCTGTTTGTTCGCTGTGCAGAAGCTTTCTATCTTGATGAAGTCCCAAAAGTTCATTTTCGCTTTTGTTTCCTTTGCCTTTGGAGACATGTCCTGTAAGAAGTTACTGTGGCTGATGTTGAAGAGGTTACTGCCTATGTTCTCCTCTAGGGTTTTGATAGAGTTCTGCCTCATGTTGAGGTCTTTTATCCATTTTGAGCTTATCTTCGTGTATGGTGTAAGAAAATGGTTAAGTTTCATTCTTCTGCATATAGCTGTCCAATTTTCCCAGCACCATTTATTGAAGAGACTGTCTTTTTTCCACTGGATATTTTTTCCTGTTTTGTCAAATATTATTTGACCATAGAGTTGCTGGTCCATATCTGGGCTCTCTATTCTGTTTTCTTAATATCATTTATTGAAGAGACTATCCTTTACTCACTGTGTGTTCTTGGCTCCATTGACCATATATGCAAGGGTTCATTTCTGGGCTCTCAATTATATCCCACTAGCCTATTTGTCTATTTTTATACCAGCTCTATACTGTTTTGATTACCATAGATTTATAGTAAGCTTGAAATTAGGAAGTGTGATGCCTTCAGCTTTATTCTTTCTCAGGACTGCTTATGCTTTTTAGAGTCTTTTGTGGTTCCACACAAATTTAAGGATTGTTTGTTCTACATCTGTGAAAAATGCCATTGGATTTTGATAAGAATTGCACTGAATCTGTAGATGATTTTGGATAACATGGACATTTGATCAATATTAATTTTTCAATGCATGAGCATGGAATATATTTCCATTTATTTGTGTCTTCTTCAATTTCTTTTCCCCCATTTATTTATTTATTTATCTATTTATTTATTTTTATTAATTTATTTTATATTAACATATAATGTATTATTTGTCCCAGGGTAAATGTGTGTGATTCGTCAGGTTTACATATTTCATAGCACTTACTGTAACACATACCCTCCCCAATGTCCATAACCCTATCCCCCTTACCTCTCCACCACCCTTAGTTTGTTTCATGAGTTTAGGAGTCTCTTATCGTTTGTCTCCTTCCCCATCCCATCTTGTTTCATTTCTCTTCCCTAACCCCCCATGACCCCCCACACCTGCCTCTTGAATTCTTCATATCAGAGAGATCATGAGATAATTGTCTTTCTTTGACTTATTTCGCTTAGCATAATACCCTCTAGTTCCATTCATGTTGTTGCAAATGGCAAGACTTCGTTTCTCTTGATGGCTGCATACTATTCCACTGTATATATATACCACCTCTTCTTTATCCATTCAGCTGTTGATGGACATCTAGGATCTTTCCATAGTTTGGCTATTGTGGACATTGCTGCTATAAGCATTCGGGTGCATGTGAACCTTCAGGTCACTACATGTGTATCTTTAGGGTAAATAACCAGTAGTGCGATTGCTGGGTCATAGGGTAGCTCTATTTTCAACATTTTGAGGAACCTCCATACTGTTTTCCAGAGTGGCTGTACCAGCTTGCATTCCCACTAACAGTGTAGGAGGGTTCCCCTTTCTCTGCATCCTCACCAACATCTGTCATTTCCTGACTTGCTCATTTTAGCCATTCTGACTGGTGTGAGGTGGTATCTCATTGTCATTTTGATTTGTATTTCTCTAATGCCAAGCGATGTTGAGCACTTTTTCATGTGTCTGTTGGCCATTTGGATGTCCTCTTTGCTGAAATGTCTGTTCATATCTTCTGCCCATTTCTTGATTGGATTATTTGTTCTTTGGATGTTGAGTTTGAGTTCTTTATAGATTTTGGATACTAGCCCTTTATCTGATATGTCATTTGCAAATATCTTCTTCCATTCTGTCAGTTGTCTTTTGGTTTTGTTGACTGTTTCCTTTGCTGTGCAAAAGCTTTTGATCTTGATGAAGTCCCAATAGTTCATTTTTGCCCCTGCTTCCCTTACCTTTGGAGATGTTTCTAGGAAGAAGTTGCTGCAGCCGAGGTCAAAGAGGTTGCTGCCTGTGTTCTCATCTAGGATTTTGATGGAGTCCTGTCTCACATTGAGGTCTTTGATCCATTTTGAGTCTATTTTTGTGTGGGGTGTAAGGAAATGGTGCAGTTTCATGCACCATTTCCTTACACCATTTCAATGGTGCAGACATGCTTCTGCATGTGACTGTCCAGTTTTCCCAACCCATTTGTTGAAGAGACTGTCTTTTTTCCATTGGGTATTCTTTCCTGCCTTGTCAAAAATCAGTTAACCATAGAGTTGGGGGTCCATTTCTGGGCTCTCTATTCTGTTCCATTGATCTATGTGTCTGTCTTTGTGCCAGCACCACACTCTCTTGATGATGATAGCTTTGTAATAGAGCTTGAATCCTGGAATTGTGATGCCACCAACTTTGATTTTCTTTTTCAACATTCCTCTGGCTATTCATGGTCTTTTCTGGTTCCATATAAATTTTAGGGTTATTTGTTCCATTTCTTTGAAATAAATTGATGGTATTTTGATAGGGATTACATTAAATGTGCAGATTGCTTTCTTTAGGTAGCATAGACATTTTCACAATATTTGTTCTTCCAATCCATGAGCATGAAACATTTTTCCATTTCTTTGTGTGTTCCTCCATTTCTTTCATGAACACTTTGTAGTTTTCTGAGTACAGAGTCTTTGCCTCTTTGGTTAGGTTATTCCTAGGTATCTTATGGTTTTGGGTGCAATTGTAAATGGAATCGACTCCTTAATTTCTCTTTCTTCTGTTTCCTGTTGGTGTATAGGAATGCAACTGATTTCTGTGCATTAATTTTATATCCAGACACTTGACTGAATTCCTGTATGAGTTCTAGCAGTCTTGGAGTGGAGTCTTTTGGGTTTTGCACATAAAGTATCACATCATCTGCAAAGAGTGAGAGTTTGACTTCTTCTTTGCCAATTTGGATGCCTTTTTTTCCTTTTTGTTGTCTGATTGCTGAGGCTAGGACTTCTAGTACTACGTTGAATAGCAGTGGGGATACTGGGCATCTCTGCCATGTTCCTGATCTCAAGGGAAAAGCTCTCAGCTTGTCCCCATTGAGAATGATATTTTCTGTGGGTTTTTCATAGGTAGCTCTGATGATATTGAGGAATGTACTCTCTATGCCTACACTGTGAAGAGTTTTGATCAAAAAAAGATGTTGTACTTTGTCAAATGCTGTTTCAGCATCAATTGTGAGTATCATATGGTTCTTGTTCTTTCTTTTATTAATGTATTGTATTACATTGATTGATTTGCAGATGTTGAACCAACTTTGCAGCCCAGGAATAAATCCCACTTGGTAGTGGTGAATAATCCTTTTAATGTACTGTTGGATCCTATTGGCTAGTATTTTGGTGAGAATTTTTATATCCATGTTCATCAAGGATATTGGTCTGTAATTCTCCTTTTTGATGGGTCTTTGATTTTGGGATCAAGGTAATGCTGGCCTCCTAAAAGGAGTTTAGAAGTTTCCCTTCCATTTCTATTTTTTGGAACAATTTCAGGAGTATAGGTATTAATTCTTCTTTAACGGTTTGGTAGAATTCCCCTGGGAAGCCATCTGGCCCTGGGCTCTTGTTTATTGGGAGATTTTTGATGACTGTTCCAATCTCCTTAGTGGTTATAGGTCTGTTCAGGTTTTCTATTTCTTCCTGGTTCAGTTTTGGTAGTTTTGTGTGTCTCTAGGAATGCATCCATTTCTTCCAGATTGTCTAATTTGCTGGCGTATAGTTGCTCATAATATGTTCTTATAATTGTTTGTATTTCTTTGGTGTTGGTTGTTATTTCTCCTCTTTCATTCATGATTTTATTAATTTGGGTCTTTTCTCCTTTCTTTTTGATAAGTCTGGCCAAGGGTTTATCAATTTTATTAATACTTTCAAAGAACCAGCTCTTAGTTTTGTTGATTTGTTCTACTGTTCTTTTGGTTTCTATTTCATTGATTTCTGCTCTGATCTTTATTACTTCTCTTCTCTTGCTGGGTTTAGGCTTTCTTCGCTATTCTTTCTCCAGTTCCTGTAGGTGTAGGGTTAGATTGTGTACTTGAGATGTTTCTTGTTTGTTGAGAAAGGCTTGTATTGCTATATACTTCCCTTTTAGGACTACCATTGCTGTGTCCCAAAGATTTTGAAGAGTTGTGTTTTCATTTTCACTTGTTTTCATGAATGTTTTCAATTTTTCTTTAATTTCCTGGTTAACCATTCATTCTTTAGTAGGATGCTCTTTAGCCTCCATGTATTTGAGTTCTTTCCAACTTTCCTCTTGTGATTGAGTTCTAGGTTCATGGCATTGTGGTCTGAAAATATGCAGGGAATGATCCCAGTCTTTTGGTACCCATTGAGACATGATTTGTGTCCCATGATGTGATCTATTCTGGAGAATGTTCCATGTGCATTAGAGAAGAAAGTGTATTCTGTTGCTTTGGGATGGAATGTTCTAAATATATCTGTGATGTCCATCTGGTCCAGTGTGTCATTTAGAGCCTTTATTTCTTTGTTGATCTTTTGCTTAGATGATCTGTCCATTTCGATGAGGGGGGTATTAAAGTCCCCTACTATTATTGTATTATTGTTGATGTGTTTATTTGACTTTGTTATAATTGGCTGCTCTCACGTTAGGGGCATAGATATTTACAATTGTTAGATCTTCTTGTTGGACACTCCCTTTAAGTATGATATAGTGTCCTTCCTCATCTCTTATTATAGTCTTTGATTTTAAAATCTAATTTATCTGATATAAGGATTGCCACCCCAGTTTTCTTTTGATGTCCATTAGCATGGTAAATTGTTTTCCACCCCCTCACTTTAAAGCTGGAGGTATCTTTGGGTCTAAGATGAGTTTCTTGTAAACAGCATATCGATGGGTCTTGTTTTTTTATCCATTCTGATACTCTGTGTCTTTTGAAAGGGACATTTAGCCATTTACATTCAGGGTAACTATTGACAGATATGAATTTAGTGCAATTGTATTGCCTGTAAGGTGGCTGTTGCTCTATATTGTCTCTTTTCCTTTCTGGTCTATGTTACTTTTAGGCTTTCTCTTAGCTTAGAGGACCCCTTTCAGTATTTCCTGTAGGGCTGGTTTGGTGTTTGCAAATTCCTTTAGTTTTTGTTTGTCCTGGAAGCTTTTTATCTCTCCATCTATTTTCAGTGACAGCCTAGCTGACTATAGTATTCTTGGCTGAATATTTTTCTCGTTTAGTACTCTGAATATATCATGCCAGTCCTTTCTGGCCTGCCAGGTCTCTGTGGATAGGTCTGCTGCCAATCCAATATTTCTACCATTGTATGTCACAGACTTCTTGTCCCGAGCTGCTTTCAGGATTTTCTCTTTGTCACTAAGACTTGTAAGCTTTACTATGAGATGACGGGGTGTAGACCTATTTTTATTGATTTTGAGGGGGGTTCTCTGTGCCTCCTGGATTTTGATGCTTGTTCCCCTCAGCAGATTAGGGAAATTCTCAAAAATAATTTGCTCCAGTATACCTTCTGCCCCTTTCTTTCTTCTTCTTCTGGATCTCAATTATTCTAATATTGTTGCATCTTATGGTATCACTTATCTCTCGAATTCTCTCCTCGTGGTACAATAGTTATTTGTCTCTCTTTTTCTCAGCTTCTTTATTCTCTGTCATTTGGTCTTCTATATCACTAATTCTTTCTTCTGCCTCATTTATTCTAGCAGTAAGGGCCTCCATTCTGGATTGTACCTCATTAATAGCCTTTTTGATTTCAATTTGGTTAGATTTTAGTTCTTTTATTTCTCCAGAAAGGGATTTTACATCTCCAGAAAGGGACTCTCTGATATCTTCCATCCTTTTTTCAAGCCCAGCTAGCACCTTAATAACTGTCATTTTGAACTCTATTTCTGACATATTACTAATGTCCGTATTTACTAGGTCTCTAGCCATCAGTACTGTCTCTTGTTCTTTTTTTGGTGGTGAGTTTTTCTGCCTTGTCATTTTATGGAGATAAGAATTGATGAGTGAGAAAGAAGAATACTCTGGAGTTTGGCAGTTTTCACTGATTGATGAACTTGGTCTTGGCTAGATATTCTTGCTGATCTTCTGGGGGAGAGGCCGTTGCCTTGATTCTCAAATGTCTTTGCCGGAGATGGAATTGTCCCGCCCTTGCCAGGGGATGAGGCAAGCAATTTGCTCAGGTTCGCTCTCTGGAGTCTTTGTTCCCTGAGTGCTTTCCGTACCGCCCTGGAGGCTAGGAATGCAAACCCCTAGTCCCTTTGTGACCCCACGGGTCCTGAAACAACACTGTTCCTGCAAGGGCTAAGCCCCCCGCTTAGCCTCTGGAGCAATGTCCCTTAGCGGAGCAGACTCTAGAAGTTCCAATTTTGTGCTCTGTGGCTCTGCTGCAGGGAGCCGGCCCCTGCCCTCCCCCGCACCGCCTGGGTCTCTCTTCCCATCTCTTTGAATTCACTTTTTCCACATGTCCTACCTTTCGAAAAGTGGTCAGTTTTCTGCTCCTGGAATTGCTGTTCTTCCTCTCTTCTCTCTCCTGTTGAGTTTGCAGGCTTTTAGAATGGTTTGATTACTATCTATCTTCACTTCTGGGATCTGGTTCTATCTCAGCCTCCTACTCCTCCACCATCTTGCCAAATCTCTTCAATTTCTTTCTTTAATTTAGCCCTAGACCCTTTAATGTACAGATTTTTTTTACCTCTTTGGTTAAACTTATTTCTAAATATGTTATTGCTTTTGATACTATCTTGAATAGAATTTTTTCTTTATTTCTTTTTCAGATATTTCATTGATGTGTATAGAAATGCAACTGATTTCTGTATGTTGGTTTTGTAGCCTGTAACTTTACTGAATTTATTATCTAGTTCTAACAGTTTTTCCCCATGACATCTTTAGAATAAAATAATATAAGATCATATGTATATTCATATGTATTCTATATATAAGATTATATCATCTACAAACACAATTTTACTTCTTCCTTTCTGATTTTATATCTTTTACTTCTTTTTCTTGCTTGATTGCTGTGGCTAGGACTTTCAGTAGTATGTTGAATAGGAGTGGGCACCCTTGTCTTGTTTCTAGTCTTAGAGGAAAAACTTTCAACCTTTTACTGTACCACTGATTATGATATTAACTGTGGGCATTTTATATATGGCCTTTAATATATTGAGATATGTTCCTTCTATCCCCAATTTATTGAGAGTTGTTATCATGAAAGGGTGTTGTAGTTTGTCAAATGCTTTCTCTATCTATTTAGTTGATCATGATTTTTATTTTTCATACTACTAATGTGGTATATCCCATTTATTGATTTGCATGTATTGAACCATCTTGCATCCCAAGGATCAATCCCACTTTATCATAGTGTATGATCATTTTAATGGGCTGTTGAATTAAGTTTGCTAATATTTTGTCAATGATTTTTACATCTATATTCCTTAGAGATATTGGCCTGCAGTTTTTTTATTTTTGTTGTTGTTGTTGTTTCTTGTAGTGTCTTTGTCTGACTTTGGTATCAGGGTAATGTTGGCCTTATAGAATTAATTTTGGAGTGGTCCTTCCTCTTCAAATGTTTGGAAGAGCATGAGAAGGATTGGCGTTATTTCTTCTTTAAATAGTTGGTAGAATTCACCAAGGAAATCACCTGGCCCTGGGCTTTTCTTTTGGGAGATTACTGATCCAATCTACTAACACATTACCGGTCTTTTCAGATTTTCTATTTCTTTGTTATTCAGTCTTGATAGATTGTCTGTTCTAGGAATTTATCCATTTATTTTGGATTATCCAATTATTAGCATCTTTTCATAGTAATCCCTTATGACCCTTTGTATTCTCATAGTATCAGTTATAATGTCTCCTCTTCCATTGCTGATTTTATTTCTTTGTATCTCCTCTCTTTTTTCTTAGTGTAGCTAAAGATTTATCAGTTTTTTTATCATTAAAAAAACCCAGCCTTTGGTTTTGTTGCTTTTTTCTTTTCTTTTCTTTTCTTTTCTTTTCTTTTGTCTTTTTTTTTTTTTTTTTTTGGTCTCTGTTTCATTGATTTCTGCTCTGATATTTGTCATTTGCTCCTTTTTGTTAATCTAGGGTTTAGTTTGTTCTTCTAGTTCTTTGAGGTGTAAAGCTATTTAAAATCTTTCTTTTTTTCTTCATGTAGGTGTTTATTGCTACAAAATTCCCTCTTAGAACCGCTTTTACTGCATCTCATAAGTTTGATATGTTGTGTTTCCATCTTTAAGATATTTTTTTATTTCCTTTTATTTCTTTTTTGTTCCATGGTGTTCAGAAAGTATGTTGTTTAATTTGTACATACTTGTGGATTTTCCAATTTTCCTCCTGTTATTGACCTTCACTTTCATATCATTATGGTTAAAAAAGCTACTTAGTATGATCTTCTTAAATTTGCTAAGACTTGCTTTATGACTTATCATATGATCTATCCTGGAAAATGTTTCTTGTGTGCTTGAGAAAAATGTATTCTTCTGCTATTGGATGCAATTTTTGTGTATGTCTGTTAGGTCCATTTAGTGTAAAGTTTATTATAAGCCAAATGTTTCCTCATTGATTTTCTGTCTGATCTATCCATTGTTGTAAGTGGGGGTATTTAACATCACCTATTATTATTGTATTCTTGTCCATCTCCTCCTTTCAGATCTCTTAGTATTTGCTTAATATATTTTGGTGCTCTGATATGGGTGTATTTATGACTGTTATATCCTCTTGATTAATTAATCATGTTTTATTATCTAATGACCTTCTTTGTTTCTTGTTATTGCTTTTGGCTTGAAGTCTATTTTGCCTCATATAAATAGAGCTACCCCTGCTTTCTTTTTGTTTCCATTTGCACAGAACATCATTTCCATATCCCCACTTGGAACCTTTGTGAGTCCTTAAAGCTGAAGTGCATCTTGTAGACAGCATACAAGATTTGTTTTTTTCTTGTTCATCCAGCCACTGTATACCTTTTGATTGGAGAATTTAATCTATTTACATTAAGAATAATTATTGATAGGTAAGGACTTACTAATGCCATCTTATTAATTGTATTCTAATTGTAATCTAATTAATCCTAATTGTATTGTAATTCTCTTGTTCCTTTGTCCTTCTGTTGTTGCCTTCATTTGTGAACTGATAATTTTCCATAGTGGTATGCTTTGATTCTCTTCTCTTTATTTTTTGTGTATATATTGTATGTTTTTGCTTTGTGGTTACCACAAGGCTTACACAAAATATCTTAGAGATATAATGGTTTATTTTACACCAATAAATAACTTCACTTTTTTTTAAAAGATTATTTATTTATTTATTTGACAGAGAGAGATCACAAGCAGGCAGAGAGGGAGGGGGAAGCAGGCTCCCCACTGAGCAGAGAGCCCGATGTGGGACTTGATCCCAGGGCCCTGACATCATGACCTGAGCCGAAGGCAGAGACTTTAACCCACTGGGCCACCCAGGAGCCCCTAAATTAACTTCACTTGTATACAAACGCTTATCCTCTTACCCTTCTCCTTGTGTGTTTTTGGTGTCACAATTTAGTTCTTTTTTTTATGATATATTCATTAACAAATTATTGTAGCTATAGTTATTTTTAATACTTTTGTCCTTTAATGTTTATAGTAAAGTGGTCAACACATCACCTATTACAGTATTACAGTAATCTGAATTTGACTATATAGCTCTTTTACCAGCGGGTTTTTTTTTTTTTTTTTTATGTTTTCATGTTACTAGTAGTGTCCTTTCATTTGAAGAACTTCTTTCAGCAACTCTTATAAGGGAGGTCTAGGTGTAATGAACTCCCTCAGTTTTTGTTTGCCAGGGTCAGTCTTTATCCCTCCTTATTTCTGAAGGACAAGTTGGTCAGATAGAGTATTCTTAGCTGTTGTCATTTTTTTTCTTTTAGCACTTCGAATCTATCATCCTACTCTCTCCTACCTGTAAGGTTTCTGCTGAGAAATCCACTTACAGCCCTATAGGGATTCCCTTATAAGTTACAAATTTGTTTTCTAATTGCTGATTTTTTTAAATTGAGATAGAGTGGTGGGGGGGGAGGGGCAGAGGGAGAGAGAGAATCTTAAGCAGACTCTAGGACCAGTGCAAAGTCCAGTGTGGGGATTGATCTCACAACCCTAAGATCATGTCCTGAGGAGAAATCAAGAGTCGATGCTTAATCTACTGAACCACCAGGCACCCTGCTTTTGCTGATTTTAGTGTTTTCTTTATCTTTTATTTTTTATAGGTATATTATAATTTGTCCTGATCTCTTTAAGTTGACTTTGGTGACCTATTAGCTTTGTGAACTTAGGTATCCAAATTTCTCCTCAGAGTTGAGAAGTTCTCAGCCATTATTTCTTTATATAAGCTTTCAGCCCTTGTCTTCCTCTTTTCTCCTTCTGGAACTCTAATAATTCACAAATTGTTCCTTTCATGGTGTCCTGTAGATCATATAGCCTTTTTTCACACTTGTTCATTCTTTTTTCTTTGTTTTCCTCTGACTGAAAAATTTCAAAGTTTCTGTCTTCTAACTCACAAATGCTTTCTTCTACTTGATCCATCCTAATGTGGATGCTTTCTATTGAATTTTTATTTTTATTCATTTTTATTCACTGTATTCTTCACCTCCAGAATTTCTATTTGTCTCCTTCATTATGACTTCTATCTCTGTTATACTTTTCATTTTGTTCTTGTATTGTTTTCCTGGTTTCATTAAATTTTTTTTGTGTGTTTTCTTATAGCTCTTTGAGCCTCTTTAAAACAGCTATTTTGGTTTCTTTATTGGGTAATTCACACATGTCCATGTCTTTGCAATGTTACTTGGAAGAATTTTGGAATCCTTTGGTGATGTCATGTTTCCTTGCTTTCTCATGTTCCTTGAAGTTTTGCATAGCTGCATCTGTACTTGAAGCAGCAGTCACCTCTTTCTGTCTTTACTAACTCCCCTTTCCAATGCATCCAAAATCAGGGGTTTTGTTTGTTGATTTTTTTTGCTCCATTGGTATGCAGGAACTTCTCTGCTATATACCTGAACTTCCACAATGGATTTCTCATTCCTGCCTGATTGTCTAAGGTACAGTTTTCCAAGGTCTCTAGGACGGTGGCTGAGGCACTGTATGTCCATAACTGAGACTGAATTCTGTATGTCTACTACCTGAGTGGATAAAATTCATCCTGGGTCCCTAGGTGTATGGTGCTGAATCCCACAGCTCTCACAAAGGCACTTTTGTCCAAGAATGTGTGCCAGATTGTCATTGTTGGGATGGGGTTGCAGCATGATGAGGGATACTACTTAGCCGTGTTGCTCAGATAAGCACTTTTCGAAAAGCCTAAGTACATTCCATTATTAGTTGAAAAACTGACAGTTTTTAGTACGATTGAATATCCTTTCAGCATTAATTTGCAAATGTTGCATATATGTCAATTTTTATAATTTCATATTTAATCAGGAATTTAAAATAATGTCTACATGTGATGTGCTAGTATATATTTAAAGTCCCTTTTAATCTACAGGTTTCCTCTCTATCTCCTCCTTCTCCTCCTCTTTCTTCTTCTTCTTCTTCTTCTTCTTCTTCTTCTTCTTCTTCTTCTTCCTTCTTAATCTTCTTCTTTCTTTAATCTTCTTTGCATTTATTTGTTGAAGATACCAGGATGTTAGTTCTGTAGTTACGCACAGTCAGGATCTTCTGATTCTATCTCCAGGGTTCTCTGTATTTACTCCAAATGATAGTTGTATCCAGAGGCTTAAAAAAAATGTAATGGAGATTTTTGTAGCAAGGATACTTCAGAGAGTGGTATGTGCTTCCTTCAAGAGACATGTAATATCTAGTTGCCCCTCTTACTGATATTAACATGAATTGATGTGCATCACTTAGATGTGTTATTTAATTAGGGATTACAAAGATGACATTATAATTATCTTATCCTTTCTCCATTTGGTAGCTGAAATACCTCCATACAGAGAAATTAATCCTTATTTGGTTATTCAGTGGGACAACTTATTTAGGAAAGGCAGGATTCTGCCCAATACATTATTCTTCTCAGTGCTTTCTAAAATGAATAAACCACTCCCCTTTTTATTTACTTGTTCAGATCAGAGGTTTTCCATGCTTCTTTTGTTCTAAGCATCCTTAAAAAAAAAATCGATCATATAATTGTTTCTCTTTTGACTGATATTTTCTAAGACACTTACCAATCTTCTTTATTAGAAGACCATCCCCAATTTTGAGGTGTATAAGATGATTTGAAGAAAAGAAAGAGTTTTGACTTCAGAGAATACCCCCAAATTAATTTGCTTATCCAGAACCTATGAAAATCATTTGATTAGAGCAGAGAACCAGAAACCACATGAGAACAGAGAGAAGAAATTCTGAATTGATGTGACCTATTTTGTAGATATTGAAATATTGGATAGTAAAATTTAAATATAATAAAGAACTAATATTTCAATTTAGAAATAAGTTAAGAAAATTTGGCTTTGTCAGGAATATGTAAATGAAATTTATTATTGTCAGAAAGCCTGATGCATTTTTGTTTGAATTGGCATTCCAATTTCTAATTGGAATTGGAAGACAACTTATTGTTTTTGAGAAGGGACGATTGTTTTAGCTCCAATTTCTTTAACAGTCTTTTTTTTTTGCAAGCCTTGTACAAGGTATTGACCAGCTTGACCATTTCAGATCCTTCCCTCTTCTGAATATTGATTCTCTTTATATTTGTGATCCAGAAAATGTCCTTGAACTTGGAATGTATGAGTAGATTACTCCAAACCTCAACTTCAATTCCAAATATATATATTTTTTAAGATTTTATTTATTTACTTGACACAGAGAGAGAGAGAGATCACAAGTAGGCAGAGAGGCAGGCAGAGAGAGAGGGGGAAGCAGGCTCCCTGCTGAGTGGAAAGTCCGATGCGGGGCTCGATCCCAGGACCTGGAGATCATGACCCGAGTCCAAGGCAGAGGCTTTAACCCACTGAGCCACCCAGGCGCCCCCAATTCCAAATATTTTATCCTATTATCTCATGCATTTGCTTTTCAAGTAAAAGATTAAGAGGTAAGTTTGTGGTAGAGGTAATCACTCCTCGCAAGATTATAAATAACCAACAAATAGTAAAGATGCTATTATTGCTGTTTGTCAAATCACAATGTATCTTTCTACTGTTTCTATGTGTATTTGTATGTATGTCTGGGCTTCTTTTTTTAAGTTTTTTCCTTAATCTCACCATTCTGCTTATTTTGAAGAATCATCACTGGTGTTAGACCTTTTAAATTTACTGAGACCATACCATTTGTATTAACCTTTCAAAGATCCACGGTCTTCAGATGAAGAAGACTTACGTGCTAAAAGGAAAGATTTTTGAATTTTATAAAGTCAGTTTTGACACAGAATAAATGCTCAAGATATATTTATTGATCGAATACAATTTAGAACCTACTGGTCCTTGTATAATATTTGAAGCAATTGCAGCTGCAGAAGTGTTATAATAGACATTCAATTTTCAAGCAAACAATTCCCTCTGTCTCTTTCCCTCTCCAGCAACCTCTGCCCACCCCCACCTCAATTCTATCTTTCTCTTTTAATAAAAGATACACACTTAAGAAGAAGAAAAAAAAAACAATGACCAAATGCAATTTGAGTCCTTTCCCACCCCTACTGTCAGTTTGGTATTTTGTTAAATATTACTACTTTTCACTTTCAAAAAAGTTTAGCTAACAGTATTCAATCTACTTTCTACCAGGTAAACCTCGCCTACCCCCTAACCTTCAGGTCATTCCAATTATGTTATTTCTCCCATAATGCTAGAAGTAATGGAGTAAGCAGGAAGTGAAAGTAGAAGTTATATAGCTCTGCTTGCCTGTCTTTTGTTTGCTTGTCTCTCTCTTAAACTACTTCCTTCTCACCTTTATAACAATAAGACAAAATGGTTCCATCTAAATGGTCCTAAAGCCAGCCCAGACTTCTGTAACCTATTATTGTGACCTTTCTCCCATCAGTAATTGTTTAGCAATTTGTACCTAGAGAAGCCTTATGGCCAACAATGTCCACATAAGATGGTAAAAGGAGTTTGGAAGACAGCTGTCGCAATTACCACATACCAGGATATTATAGGTCACCAAATGCAAGAGGTTTAAAATACTTTAAAATATTTTAATAGTGAAGTGTTCTTCTCTTCAAAATGATCTTTTAATTTCATTTTAATAAGTATCTATGCATGTATTCCTTTTTTTAAAAAAATTATTTATTTATTTGACAGAGAGAACAAGCCCACAGTAGGGGGAGGAGAAGAGGGAGAGGGAGAAGCAGGCCCTCTGCTGAGCAGGGAGCCCAATGTGGGGCTTGATCCCAGGACCCTGAGATCATGACCTCAGCTGAAGGCAGATGCTTAACTGACTGAACCAACCAGGCACCACAAATGTATTTCTTTTTTGAAAAAGATTACTTATTGGGGCACCTGGGTGGCTCAGTGGGTTAAAATCTCTTCCTTCAGCTCAGGTCATGATCTTAGTCCTGGGATCAAGCCCTTCATCAGGCTTTCTGCTCGGCATGGAGCCTGCTTCCCCCTCTCTCTCTGCCTGCCTCTCTGCCTACTTGTGATCTCTCTCTCTCTCTCTGTCAAATAAATAAATAAATAAAATTAAAAAAAAAGATTACTTATTTAAGAGATAGAGTGAGAGAGAGTGTGTGAGCAGGAGGGGCAGAGGGAAAGTATCCTCAGACTCCTGGTTGACCTCAGAGCCCAATTTGGAGTTCAATCCCAAGACCTTGGGATCATGACCTGAGCTGAAGGCACTTAACTGACTGAGCCACCCAGGCACTCCTATGCATGTATTTCTGATCTCAGCTTTGTATCTTCTTTGAAAATATCTCTTTGATAAGAAAGCCCAAGTAAAAAGTTTTTTGTATGCTTGGCAGAATGTGAGAAATGGCCATTAAAAAATAAATAAATAAAAGAAGTGAAAGAAGTGGAGAAGAAAACACCAACATGAAATCATGTCTTTGATTCATCAGTTGATTATAAATCACATGCAATCATTTGCCCACGTGTGGTGATGATGAGGAGCAAACACCAGAGAGTAGCAGATAGAGTAGTTACAGAAGAAATGATTTCTGGGACACCTGGCTGGTTCATTCTGTAGAGCATGCAACTCCTGATCTCAGGGTCATTGACTTCAAGTCCCACATTGGGTGTAGAGCTTACTGGAAAAAAAAAGAAAAAAAAAAGGAATTTCTTCTTTATATACTTTGAGTGCTTCTTTTGTATTACCCTTTCCCAGATACCCCTTATTGCCATTGCTTTCTCTTACAGTCAGAATTTTAATAATTATTATGTCTGGAATAATTTTATGAACTAAGTGGGCATTCAATTAATATTAATTAATGATTGTGATGTACTGTGCATTATGGACTGTCGTGCTTTTCTTGGATCGCAATTTATTAGCTTGATCAGGGTCAGAGAGACCTTATAAAAGGCACAACATTAGTAATGACAGCGGGACCTCAGAGAACTGCTTTTGGTTTTATTATACTAAACACTTAGGAGAATTCCCACATAGTAGTAAAAACCACTTAAAGAGCATTTGGTAAAAGAAGGTGGGAAGAACTAAGAGACAAATGGGTGATTAGTATTAGTATTAGTCCTCTAAGCTTTACTTTTCTAGGAGAATTTTGGAAATTCTTTGCTTTTAATACTATGTATTCTGCCACCATTCACTATTCCTCGATGCACTTTTCAAGCTCCTCTTAATTCATTATACTTGTGCCTGCTGATTATGGTTATTTACCTCCAGGTAGCGAGAAAGGCAAAAGAAGCCAGAACATTCTCTTTGAGTCTCTAAAGCTTTATCCACCAGTGACTGCTAATGTAGGCTCTACACTCCAGGAATATGCAAAACGGTAAAGTAGTGACCCTTGTACTTTTGGTTTGCATTAACTCTCTTTATTCTTTATTTTTATCTTTTGTGTACATTTTCTTTTGCGTGTAAAATATTAGTAATGAAGTATGTGTATTTGATTTATCATCAGCAATCAATCAATAGACAAAAAGGTTTTGAGACTTCAGGGCAAAACAACACCTTGAAATGGAAAATGAATAGGTATTAATGGTAATGAGACTCAGGAGATAATGAGATAAATTTGTTAGGTCCACAATAAATAATCCTTGTTCTCTTACAACTCAGGGGTAACGTACATTGATTTTAAAGTCACAAAAAGAGGGAAAAGAAGGCAGCTGACAGGGGCACTCTCCCTCACTCTAATTCTGGCTAGTCGTACCTGCTTTTCTGCTTTCTTCACAGAGACTGGAATGGTAGGGAGTACTTACTCTTTACGAGCTGAAAAACAATCTCCAGCAATTAGGTTTGGCTAAGGTGGGCGCATTATATTTATAAATGTAATTTCTCATAGACCCTCAGAGCTCTTTGAATACATAGAAAGTGCTTTACTTAAGAATTTCTAATCTAAAAGCATTCAGAGACAGGAACCAAGCCATGCTTCGCATGTGGGATTTCAACTTTGATGGCACTAATGGCCCCGTCAAAGCAGGACACTTTATCTTAGTCTATTATTCACAACGTTTGGCATAGCTTGGAGATGCTTTACTAGAATTATTTACCCCATCATATTCAACTAAATTTAAGAGCAATGGGATTGTGGAAAGTACCCATTAGATGGGGTAAATGAAAAGTTTTGAAAATAAAGTAGAGCTAGTCAAACAATTGAAAGTGGGGAGAAAGTGGTGATTGTTGCACGAGAACATGGAACCAGTCTTTGTTCCAATGAATTGTTCTAAAGGACAAACAGTAAATCACTTAAAATACAGTATCTATATGAGTTACAATAATTAGAGAGAAAATAATTATGTGTGTTGGGGGACAATTTTGAGAAGGTGTCTCAACAGTAGGTTTCAAACTGTTTCAAACAATAAACAATGTTAGCTCTATATCCCGATATATTTTGTATTTGTTTATCATGTAGAATATACATGTACAACTATCATTAGTTAATATCTCAGGGAAAAATATGCTTAAGGTAAGATTATTAATAATAGGGGATGCAAATTCAGATTATAAAGCATCTTGATTTTTTTTTTTTTGGAGAAGAACGATGTGTTGTCAGATCTAATAGCATCATCATTATTTTTTTCATCATTATTTAATGTGGTCAACAAAGAGCTTATACTGGGAGTAGGACACATGTCATCTCTGCCATTTTCTTGTTGTTTATATATGCTTACACAATTAATATACTTTTTGATCCACAGCTTCTTTATAGAAAAACTTTAAAAGCCACATGTACATTTTGAGAAGATTGCTTTAAACCAGAAAATATAATTTGAAAATGCACTGAATTGAGAATACATACTGCAGTAAGTGTTAGTGTGTCAAAGGAGGGAGAGAAAGGGTGTAATTGCTAATCTCTCCACACTGTAGATTATCCTCTCTTTCCTCAGGACATCCAGACCAAGTATGGATGCAAGAGTCAAATTTTGATACTAAATTCTAATAAATATTAATTCCCTTTGATTTTTAAGATAAAAATATTTGTTAGTAAAAGTTGTAATGATTTCTTTCTGCCCCTCACTGGACTACCTTTTACATGCCAAGAGGTATGGGTACAACATTTTGAAAATCCTTGATCCAGAAGATCAACATCAATTTTAGACATTTATTAGCTATTAATTCTTAAGAGAATTAAGTTTGGTCAAGAAATTTAAAGCTAAAATGGTGATAAAAAAACTTTAATAAACCTTTACTTATCCAAGTTCTAAAATTGTTTGAATTTGTTCAATATCAAAGTGTTGAATACTAAGTAATAAAGTTACCGTGGGATTTTTCTGTAACACAAACTGAGAGAGATGCCTTAATATGTTATTATATATTTAAATTTAAAAAAATTTCAGGGTTATCTGGAAGGTTCAGTCAGTAGAGCATTTGACTTTTGGTCTTGGGAATGTAAGTTCAAGCCCCATGTTGGGTACTGAGATTACTTTTAAAAAATAAAAAAAAAAAAAACTTTAAAAAAATTAAAAGGATTTAAGATAGTAGGAATCAAGAAAAAGAAGTATATGACTGGTTTTAGAGTTTTAGGACAGGTTCATTGAGGACAGATTTAATCTCTTACTTGGTGGAAATTCATTATAATTTCCATATCTAGCAGTATGGCCAGCTAGAGATCCTGTCTGAGTCTCCTGTCAAATTGGATAAATACTATCTAAAATGTATAAAAATACATTTTTTTAAGATTTTATTTATTTATTTGTCAAAGAGAGAGAGAGAGAGAGAGAGAGCACAAGCAAGCAGAGCGGCAGGCAGAGGCAGAGAGAGAAGCAGGTTCCCTGCCGAGCAAGGAGCCTGATGCGGGACCTGATCCCAGGACCCTGGGATCACGACCCAAGCCGAAGGCAGCCACTTAACTGACTGAGCCATCCAGGCATCCCTAAAATGTATAAAAATATTTTTAAAGGTGTTGTTGAACTGGCAAGAAGATAAGGATTCCTGAGAGTTCAAATACCAAATGAAAATAGGAACCCAGAGGGACACGCTGAACACACAGAAGTTGGCTGAACCTCAGTGACTTTGAGTTTCAATTTTCATACTGTGGACAGGAGGCAAAATATAGAACCTACTCAAGGAGGGGAATTTAATTAGACTTTCATTTAAAGCTAAAACTGTAAAGGGTTAAGCCTCTGAGTAAGGATAAGACTATAAAAACCTGAATTCCTGTGAGAAAGTAAGAAAAATGGCCTGGTTTAAGTCTTAGTGGTGGGAAGAGGAGAAGAAAATGTGCTGGGTATTCTCATGTCCAGTGAGTCCTTGCCTAGGTTTGTAGCCCAAAAACATACTTACTACCTGGGTGGGCTAAAAAAATCCTAAAGCTAATAATTAGGCACAAAAGGGGTATTAGGTTAGCTATGCCCATATGTCTAAGAGAAGGAAACACAAATGTATAGAAAAGCCTATGTAACATCCAGCCCCCCAAAATCCTATAGGTTGAACTTCCAATAAATGTGAGTTTACAGTCAAAAATCAAATAATACCCATGGAAACAAGATACCATGAACAAGAGCCAACAGACCTGGAAAACAGACCTGGAAAAGCTTTGGGTTTAATCGAAAGTGTCTGACAGAAATATAAAATAAATATGTTCATATATTTAAAGGAATAAAAGGAGAGAATATAATTGAGGGTAAAGAGCAGGAACCTAAAACATTTTGAAATAGATTTTTAAAAAGCCAGATATAGTAATTGAAATGATTAACTCAATGGATAAAATTAAGCACAGGTTGGATGTAACTGAAAACTGAGTAATGGACTAGTAGAAAGAGACGGTGAAATTATGAGAATGCAGCACAGAGAGCTATAACAATAATGAGTAGTGAAGAAACACGTAGGTAGAGTTTCAAAAGGGAAGAGAGAATGTGTGGGAGAGGCACTACATGAGGAAAGAATGACTGAAATTCTGAGAATTACATTCCTTAGATAGGAAAACCCAAAGAATCCTGAGAATAAGAATTAAAAAATAATTAATATCTAGCCCAGTCTTAGTGAAATTTCAGAACAATGAAGACAAAAAGAGGGTCTTAATGGTAGATAGAGAAAAAAGAAGGGTCACCTTGACAGGAATAACTATTATATTGTCAGCCAACTTCTCAGCAGCAACTCTGGAAGCCAAAAAACACTAGAATGATACTGATAAAGTGTTGAGAAAACCTGGAATTATATGTTTTTGAAAAAGGATGAAAAAAGTCACTGTTAGACAAATACATATTGGTTGAGTTTGTCAACTACAGAATATACTTCAGGCAGGAAAGTGATTCCAAGTGGGAAGTTTGAGATGCATTATTAGGAAGGATTTTTTTTTAAAGATTTTTTATTTTATTTATTTTAACAGAGAGAGAACACAAGCAGGCAGAGAGGCAGGCAGAGGCAGAGAGAGGAGCAGGCTCCCTGCTGAGCAAGGAGCCCGATGTGGGACTCAATCCCAGGACGCTGGGATCATGATGTGGGACTCAATCCCAGGACGCTGGGATCATGACCTGAGCCGAAGGCAGCTGCTTAACCAACTGAGCCACCCAGGCGTCCCGGATTTTTTTTTTTTTTAAGGTGGTAAATAGAGGTGCCTGGGTGCCTTAGTTGGTTTTCTTTTTTTCAAGATTTATTTACTTATTTGAGAGAGAGAAAGAAAGAGCATAAGAGGGAGGGGCAAAAGGAGCAGGAGAGAGAATCTCAAGCAGATTCCACACACTCCTAACATGGGGTCCTATCCCACGACCCGAGATCAGGCTTGAGCCAAAACTGACTCAAGAGTCGGGCACTGAAATGACTGTGCCACGGCCCTCCAAGCATCTGATTCTTGATCTCAGCTCAGATCTTGACCTCAGGTTTGTGATTTCAAGTCGTGTGTTAGGGTCCACACTGGATGTGAAGCCTACTTAAAAAAATAAGTGTTAAATAATAAGTAAATTTAAGCAAATATTGACTATACAAAACAAAAATGATCAATTTATGAGGTTAAAAGTAGAAATGAAATGTAGGACAAGAAGAATATCTAAGTCGGCAAGCTGTTATTAGAGTTAGTGTTCTGTGGTTACATAGTTACAGTTAAGTAGCAACTATATGGTTACATAGTTTAAGACAAGGATACCGTTATTAACTGTAGGGCTTGATAAAGTAAAAATTCATGTTTAAGTTATTAGGGTAATCACTGAAAGATTAGAAATAAAATAGAAAACATCTAAATTAGAGGGGAAAATGGAAAGAAAAATAAGTCAAGAAAGGAGAAACAAAAAAAGAGCATGAAAGAAAGACAAATAAAAAGCACAAATAATATGGGGGAAATAAATCTAAATATACTGCAATATGAATTAAAATACCACTTTAAAGATTGTTAAACTGGATTAAAAAAAAAACAACCCAGCTGTGTGATGTTTACAGGGCCTTTACAAAGCCATGGGGATATAGGAAAGTTGAAAGTGAAGGGATTCAAAATGAAACTCCCTGCAAATATTAACTAAAAGGTGTAAGTACTATGCTTGTGTTGGTACTTACACAGATGCTCTTTTACTTTACACTGTACACACATATGTAATTAAAACAACAAAGTGTATTGGAGTCTGTAAGCTTCTACCAGGCTTGATTAAGCTGAAGCTTAAAAAAAAAAAACCTGAATTTCATCCACAGATCTTATAACCTGAAAAGTAGAGTTGCTTTCTAACTAAGTAAATATACCTTGGTGAATTGGACAGTTTTCAAGATACAGAGTGACCGCAGGATTATTTCTTTGGGAAATTGTAGGGACAATCTCTAGATCTCTGAACTTCCTAGGAACTGATGCACTTTGGGGTCACAAACCTTGAATAATTCAATCCCCAGCTCTAATACTAACCGGTTAGTGCTATGTTGGTAGGAGGTACTTTACATCAAGAAGATGGTTTAAGTCTGACAGTGATCCTACAATCAGATAGTACTATCATGCCCATTTAACAGATAAGGAAATGGAGACAGGAAAACAGAAATTCTTGCCCCATTTCCATAGCTGTTGAGTTGTAGGATTGAGACTGCTGCCAAGCTGTGTCTGATTCCACATGTGGTTTTGTCCTTATCACAGTGTCCTCTTAGCTCCCCTGAGCCTTTGGTCTTTCAGCTAATATTGTCCCCCTGATCTTTCCAAATATATATGAAGTGTTTTATGAATGTGATCCAGAGCAAGAAATAGGGTAGAGAGGAAATTCACTGTTCTGCCTGAGATGGGCTGCAGCACACACCCATCTGTTGTTTACTGAAGCTGAGAGTGCTGATCAGTTCCCAGCAAGCACTGTCTGCCTCCTGCATTTTGCCTATTTGGAAGATGTTTCTTGTCCTGCCCCTCACCACCCACTCACTTCTGTCTGGTTTCTCTTCTGCTGGCCCTTTTCCCATAGCAGTTAATGTTTGCCCTGCAAGTGCCAGAGTATTCATCCTTTCTTCCTTGAATGATGTGCCCATTTGCATATCATGCAAACAGCCCAGCTGCTGGAGTCCCAGTTAGTAAATAACGGTCACAGTGTTTGTACTGATTCCTCCTGGGGCCTTCTGGAACCTGCTGCACAACTCCAGGGAGAAAATCGCTTATCGCTTAGTTGGAATCTCTGCTCCAATCTTCTGGCATCATGAATGAACACTTGTGCTAAAAATGCACATGTAATCCTCTCCATGTAAACATATGCTCTGGGGTCTAATGGCCAAAGGAGGTTTGTAGATGGAGGGAAATCCTCACTATTACATTTATGCTGTCTAATTCCATTTACTAATCTTTGTATTTTGAATATGTTTTCTAAGTATACCTTCACTCCTTAAAAATAACTCAGTGAAAAACTCAAGTATTTAACGTATTCCACAAACAGTTGTTTTCAAATGCAATTATACTCTTTATAAATCTAATATATTAGTTTCATAACATCTTAAACAGAGAAATGACAATGAATAAAGGACTGATCCACAAATTTACACTGCAACAGACTACAAGGATTCAAACATCATAAATTTATTTTTTCTTTGTTTTCCGTATTCTTTATAATTATTAAAATCTTTTTCCTTATTTCTTCCTAGAAGTACAATTTACACACAAACTCAGAGTCAGAGTTAGCTTTTCTGGACCAGCTGAACCTGCAGATGGAACAGGAAGATACGCCCCCTTTTATAGTTACATTTCATCTATTATGTTATAACTGCTCCATTTATTGGCACTCAACCAATCAAATAGATTTTATTTTATGTGACCCTAATCAGTACTCCCTAAATGATGTTTGCATTAGTATGTCTTATTTTTGTAATATTTTGCTATTTTTTTATGTGCCAATTAAGGTCTAAGATTTCTTAATATTCACATATATAAGATCGCATGACTATTTCTATACTATTTCAGGTCATGTGTGCTTTTAAAAATAATTCATTTAACAAGCTTCTAAAAATCTGATTATTAGTTATTTAGGGTCAGCCTAAGTGAAGCCCTGATTAAAAAATATAATCAATGGTCAGATTGCAGCAGCTGCTATATCCCTAATGAAAATATCTAAAGCTTAACAACCTGATAAAAATATCTGATTATTTTACACTTTAATGTTTTTGGTTTGTATGAGTGTCAGTGCACCAGAATGATTTTACCAACAATTGTTTTGAATTCTAAGACTTGAAATGTAGGAATTTTAGGCAGAAAGAAGCAGAGTGAAATCATAAAACTGTATGACGTTTCTATCAGCCAATTCAATTCTCTCTTTAACGCCCACTCTGACTCTAGGCGAGTCCCCATGGAGGACATAGGTCAGGCAGGTTGGCTGCCTACACACAGCATAGAGCTAACACCTCTGATGAAAAGCATACTGGCAAGGTGCACATGGCAGTCAACAAATGCACAAGAAAAATACCTTTTTTTTCATTTTTTGTGTTTTACGACTCAGTTTCTGACTGCACTCTAATGTTGGTGTGTCTTTGATCATCTTTTCCATAGAAGCTCATTCTTGTGATATTCTCATCACGTCTAATGACGTTACATACTATCCATTCGCTGACGGTTGCCAAACACGTCTCAGGAGTCCGGACCGCTCCCCTGAGTTCCGGACCTGTGGGTTCAACTGCCTGATTGAAGTCTCTGCTTGGATGATTAGCAGGCATCCCACACCAAATGAGCGTGAGACAGAACTCCTGCTCATCACTCCCAAATTTCCTGGCCTCATACTCCATCTCCACTAAGGACAACCTCATTCGTAGTAGTTCAAGATGGCAACCTCTGTGTCATTCAGGCTCCTCTCCTTTTCTCTCACCTCATATCTGATATATTTTTTTTAATTCTTGTCTATTTATTTATTTTAAATTCAGTTAGCCAACATGCTCATTTCAGATGTAGAGTTCAATAATTCATCATTTGCATATAACCACATGTGGGATCTGTCAGCAAATTCTCCTGGTCCATTTTCAGAACAGATCTGATGTTCAGCCACTTCTCACCACCTCCCCTGCCACCATCTTGTACAAATTACTGTCATCTTTCATCTGGCTTTATTGCATATAATCTTCTGACTAGTTTCTCTGCTTCTGCCATTCCTTTTCACCTCCTGACCTCCCTTCCTCCCACCAACCACCCCCCAACACCCATCAAGTCTATTTTCAAAGCAGAGAATTAGTGTTACAGTAGACATCAAACCATGCTACTCCTCCACTCAAAATCTTACAACTCCTCCACTCAAAATCCTGTGGTGCTTTCCCATTTTATTCAGAAGGAAAACCATAACATCTTTCTGATGGCCTAGAAAATTTCCCCTGCCCTTCGGATCCTATCTTGATTTGCCACACTGACCTGGCAATTCTCTGAACACCCAAGGTAACTTCTACCTCAGGAACTTTGTGCTTCCTGTGGTCTCTCCCAGAAATTTTCTTTCCTCAGACAGTCACATTGTTAGCTCCTTTGTTTCCTTCAGGGGTTTACTCCAAAAGTCATTTTCTCAGTGGAATTTTCTTAGGAAACTCTAACTGGAATTATAATTCCCACTTTTCATATTATTCTTCATTGCTTAATTTTTTTCTTCTTCACACTTACCACTAACATCTTAAATATTTTACTTACTTATCTTGTGTATAATCTGTCTCCCTTACTAGAATGTAGTCTCCAGGAAGGCAGTGATTTTAGTTTAGTTTATTTACTACTCTGTTTCTATTACCTTGAACAGTGTCTGGTAATAGTTGGATCTCTCTCTCTCTTTCTCTCTCTCTATATTATTGATATATAATTGACATGTGACAAATACATTAATTTGGGGTGTACTACATAATGATTCAATATTTGTATGTATAGCAAAATGATGGTAGTCAACAAATATTTGTTGAAGGAAAGAACATATAAATAGTGGGTGAATAATTGATCACATTCTTATTGCAGTATTGGAAACTTCAGCTAATTAAATATGGATCTTCCTCTCATTAACTGGTTGCATGAAACAGTGTCTCATTTACCCTCATTCTATTTTACTCTCATCCTTCTAGATGACATCTCATATTGACTTTTCTGTGACTATAGAATCTCATGTCCAGCAGTTGGCAAGATAATGGTGAGTAACAAGTCTCTAGGGCAGTTCAGAGAAGATCCAACCATTCCTTCACGTTCCTTGTTCCATCTGAAGTAGCAGAGAGAAGGAACAGAAGCATCAGGCATGTAACTCACTATCAGGCAGCAACTCGGTCATCTTGCTGTTGTTCTAAAGCAAAATTCATATTTCTGTTGTTCAGATTTTAGCAGAAACATCTGAATTTCATCTGTTTCAGTGATACATTCTTAGGCACAGCCAATGAGAGAGTAGCTTTTAATGCTGAAGGGTTGCAGGTTATTCCTATTAATTTTATCCTGAATTCTTTGTGACTATCATTACTTTTTTAACAGGAGGACCTAATTTGGAAGCCAGACAACTCCAGATCAGTACTTAATTTTGTAAATAACATTTTGTTGGCACACACACAAAAGATAAAATAAAATAATAAAATAAAATAAAATACAACAAGGTTATAATAAAATAAGACAAAAAAGGGGGGTTCTTTTGAGGAAGGAGAGTTACTTTAAAATAGCATGGCCAACTTTTAGAACTCTTCCCTAAAGAAATAATGACTAAAGATTTATGAATGGAGATGTTAACCACAATTGTATCTATCACAGTGAAAATTAAAAATTTCATTGTTTGTAATAGGTAAATGTTAAATGGAAACTTTTACAGCAATTGAAATGCAATTTTTGCAGAACTTTTTGTGGCAGAGTGTTTAGAAGATTTCTTGAAATTTGGTTTATCTTACTGGGAGTGATAAAGAAAGGAGAACACATCTTAACAGGTTTATAAACTGCAAATACTTTCAGAAAAAAAGGCAACATACCTTTAATTGGCCAGATAGACTTCACCATGAGCATGGTTTGATTCTCAGTTTTATTTAACACGGTTCTTCCATGCAAGAGAGAAGTTGATTTATTAATAAGATCTCCACTTGGAAAGAAAGGTCTTGGACGTGAAGGAGCCAAGAAAAAGTAAGCCCCTTTTCCGATACATGGATCAGAGAGGAGGGTGGCGGTAAACTTACAAGTTAGCCCCAATATATTTGTTGTCTATACTGGGACACTCCTGTGAGTGAAAGAAGGCATTATTATTAACAGCATATGCCAGAACAGCAGGTATAGCCTGGGAGAGAACAGGCAAACTGGGGGACATGGTCAACTTCTGACCTAAGGAGACTGCTCTTGCCCAGAGAATCCCTGGAGCGTCCCCGGAATCTGGCTTCAAGGGACATAACTGACATGATCTCTGGTCTGCTGCAACCTGATGGGGGAACATTTGGATCACTAGAGAATTCTCCCTTGTGGCCAGGGCCAGGACGTTAAGGAGAGTTGGGTCATTGGAAACCTTTCCTTCCTTGGTCAGTGCACTCAATTTTCCAGTTTTTATACAATGGCTGCATTTGATCCATAGAGCCAAGAGGGTTGAGAGAATTAGGTTAAAATGTTTCCCTTTGTTCAGAAGTCACCTGAATACTTTCAGACATGCTTAGGAAATTACTGTTTCCCAAACTTGTCTGAAAATAAAAATTATGTAGTAGGAGGGCTGTTAAAAATACCAATTCTTGGGATCCACCTCAAACTTAGTGAATTGGTTCTCTTATGGAGAATTCAGAAAGGTCTGTATTTTAAACAAGCTCTTCAGGGTATTCTATTCAATAGTCAAGTCTGAGAAATGCTACTTTAGATAATGTCAAGTTTTAAGAAGTAGTATGAAGAGTATATTCTCAAGTACACAGATATATATTTTCATACGTGTATATAGATGGACCAGAAGGAAATACAATAAAGAGGTTAATGTTAAGAGAGTGATAACCTCTGAGATAAGGACTTACATTCTACTCATTTGCCTGTGCTTTTTGCAATGTGTACAGTGAGTTATAATCAAACATAAGAATAAGCATTACTTTAATATTATTGAGCCATTTCACACACATACTTAGAAGCCCAGCTTATTCTTTTTCCTTGGTATATGAGTGAAAATACTTGTAGTATTTTCATAGTACTCATAGTATGAGCTGTATGTACATACTAAGGTTGTTTCTCTGAGGTTTCTCCGTCTCGGGAACTTCATGCAGCCATGCAGGTTTTGTGCTGCACAACATCAGGGGCATCCTTTGTATTAGGTTCTATCAAATGGCACCTCCTAAGGTTGTGCAATGTGCACCTCTGCCCCATGAGCTGAAAAGTCATGTACCTTGGATTAATTCTTGGCTTAGAGATTATGTGTAGAAAGGCAAGGTGATTTGTCAAGGCTTATGCATATTTAGCTACTTCTAAGGGAGGAATTAGGGAAGATAGCATGAATGTAAATGAATTTGGATAATCATACAAGGAAAATTTTTTTTTATGATGGGTTTCAAGTTAAAACACCTTGGCTATCTTAATAATGGAATTGGCCAAAGCACATACTTTGCTGTTAAACCATATTCTCAAGAGCCCAGGGCCTAGGGAGGAGATGGGGTTGATGTGAAAAAAGTACCCCAAGCTTATTTATTTACTTATTTATTTATTTAATTTTAAGTAAACTCTGCCCCACACATGAGGCTCAATCTCATGACCCTGCAATCCAGAGCTCTACTGACTGGACCAGCCAGGCGCCCCTCAAATCTCATCATATAAATTGCTACCATGTCCATCACAAGCCTTTCCTTCTCCTAGATATATTGTGTGGTTTTGGTTTTGTCCATTTAAGCACATACAGTTTAAATATTTGAAGCAAGAAGAGGGGAATTTATTCATTTATTCAAGTGCCCAACAAATACAGACAGATGCTTAGCTCTGTATGGAAAACAAAAATGAATCTGGCCTGAATCCTGTCACCAAGGAGTTGACAATACAGGGGGAAAATAAGGCTTGTACGTAAGTTACCAATTAAAAATGTATAGAAGAAAATAAGTGCCATATTAGGAAGAACTCAAATGAGGGGGAGCTTTACTGACAGCTTGGGACAGCTGTACTGGGAACGAGGGAAATCTTCCTGAAGGGGAGCCATTGCGACAGGATCCTGGAAGAATAGACGGAGTTTGATGACTTTGGTCATTTAGAAACATGAAAGAACCAATACGTGAGGCTCAGGCCATGAATAAAGGCCCAGAGGTGGGGAAATGGGAAGGATATGTAACCGGCTCTACTGGGGGAAGGGAAGGGCAGCTGCACTGGGTGGCGGGAGCTGAGCTTGCAGGTTCAAGTGAACTGACACAGCAGGGAAGAAGCCAAGGCTGAAGCATTAGTTCCTCCCTGGAAAGGTCAGCGTTGCTCTGCTCACACTCTCCAAAAGGGACCCAGCTAATTCCAGAAAGCAGCTGTGATTTCGGCTGCTTATCTAGCCTCATAGACGGCAAAGCCCCATTACCTTCTTAGTCACTAGAAGTGAAGGCTGGACATCTATTATAGAGCAGATGTGACATGAAGTGACCCGACAAAACTGTGTTGCACAGGGTTACTTTATTACTTATATATAGTTGGTAACATTATGATTAAAAAAGAATATGTTGTTGATAGAGGCCATTGGCTGGGACATGGACATGCCGGTTACACAAAATCCTCCTTTGTGGTGTATTTACAGTGACAGTATCTTACCTACCTATCAAAAAAAGGTTTTTTTTTCCCTTTGTCTTCCTTATATCTTCAAAGAGCAAGATGATTTAAGTCCAGTGAGCATGACATTTGTGTTGCTGTTGTTGTCGGTGGTGATGGTGGTGGTGGTGGGGTGGTAAGTTTTGTTGTGTCAGTTTATTCATCTTTATAATGGCCCAAGGAATGTGGAAGGATTGATGAGGTATGAGTAGATCATGATTAAGGCTTTTAAATGTGAAGGACAGAGGCCTCTGAGGACATCAAATTTTGGGTATGAGCGGAAAAAATAAATCAAGAGGCTTTCAGTTGTTTGGTCATCTGGCAAAGAGGTACCGGAAATAGCTGAATATCACCCTGGTCCCAGAACTGGAAGACATCATCCTAATCTAACCTCAATAACCCTGTACCCACTGATCCTTTGTTTTATCATGCTGGGTATGTTTTGCTCAGTACAGTAGTCATTATGTCTTACTTCACAGAATTAATAAGAGGATAAAATAATTAGTCTAAAAATAAAAATGCTCTATAATGCCAACTAGTAATAATAATTGGTGTAATCTATAGAATATCTAATACATGTTGGGAAACTTTCAGCTTGTATCTAATACAAGCTGGAAGCTTTAAGGTTTCTTAAATTTTCAAAATATCTTTTAAAGGTAGGTATTAGTAATCTGTTATAGAAAAGAAAAAGGTTCAAGGAAGTTAAGTGACTTGCCCAAGGTCACAAAACCCGGTTATGCCTGAAGGATTTATTCCCAGGCCTGTGTGATGCCCAAGATTTTGTTCTTTGGACTTTGAGCTGTTCTTGATTTATTTCTTGCTTGTGTTAATCTCTAAAGCTCTCCTTGGAAATGAACCAATAAAATAATAATAATATTTATTGACTGCTTATTATGTGAAATACCAGGCACTGTTATACACACTCAACAAGTAATAACACATTTAATCCTTAAAACTCTATAATGTGGCTTATATTATTACCTCCATTTTATAGATGAGAAAATTCAGGCCAAAAGAGGTCAACTAACTTGTCTAAGCTGGTAAGTGACTGGGCTAAAATTTAAACTCAGGTAGTCAGGTGATGAAATAATTTGATGATAAATTATTGCAAAGCAGCAAGAGACTTCTTGACTTTTCATTGATTATAATGCATAATGTAGAGTTTTCCTTAGCAGGTACAATTTACACAGAGATTAATGTACAATATGCATTCATGTTCTAAAGCCTTGTTTATGTTGTAAGTATGTTTCTATCTTGGGCCTGTTTTTGTCTATCATGAAATGAAGTTCAAGAATAAGCCATGTCGGGATGCCTAGGTGGCTCCCAGTGGGTTAAGTGGCTGTTTTCAGCTCAGGTCATGATTCCAGGGTCCTGGGATTGAGTCCCGCATTGGGCACCTTGCTCAGCAGGGAGCCTGTTTCTTCCTCTGCCTGCTGTTCTCCCTGGTTGTTCTCTTTCTCTCACTCTTTGACAAATAGATCTTTTTTTTTAAAGAATAAGCCTTGTCTATGAGCATTTGTATACATTAAGCTCTGTAAAATTTACTTTCCTGAAGATCAGTATGAATGTATAGTTATAGAAATGGCAAATTGACAAAACTTTTCCTTTTTATTTTCAACTTAGAAAGCTATACAAATAAGTTTTTGCCTTATTAATTTTATAAAAGAGTTTAAGGTTAGGTGGTTTGTTGAAACAAATCTTTTTAGCAAGATTAATTTTAAAGTTAGACATTATGAGTATCGAATTAAGCTGTCAGCCCACGAAATGATACCAAGAGAGATGTGTTACAACCACCCCTCCCCCAAACTCTGTAGAGATTGGTAAGTATGAACAGGAATACCAGAGGCCAGGAATCACATTTTAGTAATTCTTTTCTAGTTATGTCAGATTTCTA